>CM052885.1:86017982-86113661 GCA_028534135.1 Potos flavus
ACACACACACACACACACACACACACAAATATGTGATACATCTATGGATTCAATGAAATCACCAAAATTAAATCAATCCCTTTCCATCCCCAGCTTGATAATTAAAAATTGTACAATAGATCAGGAAGCTGTGCGGTCAATTCAAGACCATCACTGACAACTGAGCTCATCAGTGAGACCACCACAGCCACCAATTGTTCAGCAATTAATTGGATCTCTCTGGTCGATCCAATTATACCATTAAGAAATAACCAGACCAACCGTTTTACAATCTGGTTACTCCAGTTGTCTTAGCGACTGAATTGGATTGGGCTGCCCAGTGACCCTGTCAATGGCTTCACAATTGGCCTGCAAATGATCAAGACAGTCAGTCATCCATGGCCAGTGTAATTTCACTAATAAAGTGGAGCTGTCTCCTCATATGCTGCAGAAGCACTAACAGGATTGTTTTCACCATCAGCCACGGCCCCATCTGACACAAGGACATTTTCTGACAATTACGCAGCCATATGCACATTTGACCAGCCACCCGTTGCATGGAGTAACTCTACCACGTCAGTATGGAAGCTGCAGTGTTATGGAAGATACAAATCTGATTAAGGAAACTGCAGTTGCAAACCAGGCATGTTGATAAATAGTTGGAAACTTCTATGAACATTGTGATCACTGCTATTTAATGTGAATTTCTCCCTCCTGATTTCAAAAGAAATAAATGACCATTTTCTTCCTTGGCTGACATGTTTGATCAAATAATGAAATAAAAACATTGGAGAAGTAGTGCTTTAAAAGCAATCTAGTCATCCTCGGACTATAAAACCTAAATTACAACCCCAGATTTTCCTAACAGATGTGTCTGGTGAATGAAGCTCTTCTCTATTCAGCAGATATGGGTCTTATTTTGCAAATATGATTGCTTCACGTAGACATCTACATGTGCACACGCACGCACACAGACACACCATGAAGAGCTCACCTGCTGTTATTTTACATTTTTCCTCTCCCTCTTTAGTCAGCTCTATTTGCAGAGTGCAGATTTTAAAGCAGCCATTAGAGATATTTTATAGTTCACTTTTGCTTTGTCATTAGGAATACTCTTTCAAATATTTATCCATGTTGTTTCTAAATAAAACACCCAAGCAAACATTTATGAGGCATTTGCAAATACATTTAGAAGAAAAGCTATTGTCTGTGGGCCATAAGACATTCTTGCTACGATAGATTTTAACTCAGCAGTTTATTTGGAGGTATGAGTGGAAACAAACATGCTGGCCAGTCCATGACCTGTAGGAACATCGATGGAGTCCTGCTTAATGAGCATCACAGCACACAGAGAAATTAGTATAATTCAGCATGTAAGTTGTCACTGGAGCAGACATTCTTCCTCTCTCTCCCTCACCTGCTGTGGCTTCTGTGTTTTTTTCCTACTTTACAGCTTTTCCTATTCTCTAAAATTTCCTTCTTTCTTCCCCTCACAAAAGGCCAGACTGAGTAGTCCATGGAATGGTCAGTTTCCAATATGTATATGAAAAACATGGCTGCTCTATCTAAGTATATAAATACTAGATGGGGATCAATTTAGCAAAACTACATTTATTTCAATAATATTATCAGTTCAATAATGTTATCAAGATTTATTTTCTTATATGCAAACATGAAAAGTTACATTTTCTACTTTTTAATCAACTAAAAAACAGTAAATTGCATGGTAACTTTCACTTTCGTCCCTATACACTATAAATTTTCAAAATATGTGTAACTTAAGTTATGGCTTCAAACATGGTATGTTTAACCCTAACTTTACCATAAATTATTCATGAAAGAAATACAGGAAAATCCCATTGTTTCAAACACAAGTTTAGAATGTCTCACACATCACTTGTCTTAGAGAACATTATTATAGTTTGTATTAATATGTTATTAGCAAAACACACTCATCAAATTTTAAATTTGTTGTAAGGTGTATGTATGCCTTAAAGATAAAGGGACAGACTTTGGGATTGAAGGTGAATTATTTTCCCTGGCTGGACCTTGATTTAATTTGTATCATTATCTTGGCCAATTGACTTGACTTATCTAACCCCAGTTTTCTGATCCTTAAAGTGCATTCTGATGGTTTTGATAATCAATGAGCCTGCTCATATTTTTCAGTGCTTCTTGGCTAAAAATGAAGAAGCAATCATGCAATACTTATTTGGCAGAATATTAATGTGCTTCCTGTGTTTCCCTATGCCTTCAACCAAGTGCTGACTATGTGTGCGCAGTTCTACTCCTGACTCACACTGAGAGACGTAGTGCTAGAAAATAACGACATTTTCACACTGTTCATATGTATTCCTATAAATGGGTATGATTTGTTTAAATGAGAGAACCACAAATCAGCATTTTCAAAGAGGTGATCCGGATTTCATTTAATATGAATGTATCATGGTGGTGTTTGCGTAAAAAACCTATTATTAGCCCCTAATACCTTTCTCTTATCTTTAAAACAAATTTTTACATCTTGATCATTCTATAAGAAGTATTAAATATAAATACTAATTACAAGCAAAGAATTTGGAAGATGTCATGAAGGATGCAGTAGAAATAGAATAAAGGAGGATAATTGCTAGATATCTAGAAATATTTTTTAAATAATAGAGTAAATGAAGAAATATTTTAAAATAATTTACACAAATTATATAAAATATACAATCTGATGATATGAAGATTAGCCAATAATCCTTTAAGGGAATACGTACACAAGGTAACCATTAAGCAGAATAATTGGATTTCATTAACATTAAGAACTTATGTTCATTAAACGACATCATTAAGAGAGTAAAAAGGCAAGCCACAGAAAAGATATTTGGAATATGACAAAAGATTTATGACTGGAATATATAAAGAATTCCCTCAAATTAATAAGAAAAAGATAGATAATCCAATACTAAAAAAAAGACCAATAAGCATGGGAAGAGATGCTCAATGAAATGCAAATTAAAATCACAGTGAGATACCACTACTTCTTCCCCAAAATGGCTAAACACAATAATCACTTTAATTTTTTAAAAGATTTTATTTATTTGACAGAGAGCACACAAACAGGGGGAACGGCAGAGGAAGAAGGAAATGGGGGTTCGATCCCAGGACCCTGGGATCATGACCTGAGCTGAAGGCAGACACTTAACCAACTGAGCCACCCAGGTGCCTCAATAATAATCACTTTAAAAATCAGTTATTACCAGTTTGGAGGGACTTGGAGCCAACTGAACTCCCATACTCTGTGAAAGTGTGCAGCCATTTTGGAAAAGGTTTCAGGCAATGTATACTAAATCTAAAAATACATATTCCCTAGGACCCAGCAATTCCATTCCTGATATACATCCAAAAGAAATAACAAATATTATATGCAAAAAAGACATGTACAATAATATTCTGAGACACATTATTTTTAATGGCTCAACTAGAAACAACTCAAATGTACATCGAAAGGAAAACGGGCAAAAAGCTTCAAACTCAATCCATCTTCATACAATGGAATACTCTTCAACAATGAAAAGGATGCAACAACATGAAAAACCTGGGGGAAAGGGGAAGCAAAACAAAAATGAAAACCCCAAAACCTAACTAAAACATCATGCTCAGCAAAACAAGTCAGACACAAAAAAACAAATATTGTATGATTCCATTTATATGAGCAAGCAAAACAAGTCTATGGGGTAGAAATTAAAGAGTGGGACAAAAGGAATGAATATACTGGGAGGGGGCATGAGAGAGGTTTCTCGTGTTTGTAATACTTATTATCCAGATTGGGTGGTAGGTACAGGATATATCTATTTCACAGAAATATGTTAAACTGTACATTGAAGATGTATGCAATTTATACAATGCAGGTTATAATTCATTTAAAAAATTAAGTATATAGATATAAAATTCATTTATAAAAGTTAAATATAAATGTGTTATCATATACTATAGTAAAAGAATTATTATTTACTATAGTAAATGAATTTTATATATATAAATTCACTTTTGAATTTATATATATATCAGGCAAGGCAGAATATAATATAAATAGTTCTGTTTAAGAAAGTGGGAGGCTTGGTGTTAAGCCCCAACTCCACAACAATCACCATTGTATCTCAAATTCCTCATCCAGCAAATTCATGGGTTGAACTAGTTATTTTCCAAGGAACCTTCTCATTCTAAATGTCAGTGATTCTATTAGCAATCCACTTTATTGTTTTGGCTTGTATATGGTTGACATTCTGGTACAATCTACATTTACTTGTATAATGTACATCATGCAGCCTAAAACTAGTCTTTTTGAAGGAAGCTACTTGTTCACATAGTTGTTCCAATGTATGCAATGTTCAGATCAGAGAGCATACTGACAAACTTGCTGTGAGGCAGCTTCTAATTTGCAAAGCAAGCAATCATGAAGCCTTCCTTAGCTTCAGATGAAGCAAAGTACAAGTCAATATATGCTTTTAAGGTGATATTTCACTCATTAATAATAAGTACAAAATGTATTTTTTATAAATACCAGAATTTTCCATTTTATTTTACCACTTTTACTGAATTTTTAATATAAATGTATATAATCAATTTATATATAAAAATAATATACTTATGTATTAACATACCTATTAATCAAATTATATATTGAAACAGATATTAGCACGCATTTATGAATATAACTGCATTTACTTCTTCATTGTTGGATTATTTTTAGCTGAGTTATCGAGAACAAGTTAGCAATGGCAAGAACATTTCTTAGTTCTTAGTGCAAGATACATGACAGTTGTTCTATTTGATGGCAACCTTCTCAGAAAGGGGTTCTATTGTGTAATGTGAGCAATTGGGACCTACTCTCAGGCAATTTGGGGCTCTGAGGTTTAAACAGAGGGATTATTTTTTTCCTGTGTTGGAAATAACATGGATATGAATTACCAAATATACATTAGATGATTCAGATGACTTCTTTTTTTTTTTTTAAGATTTTATTTATCTATTTGTCAGAGAGAGAGAGAGAGAAGGAGACAGAGAGAGCGGCAGGCAGAGGGAGAAGCAGCTTCCCCGCTGAGCAAGGAGCCTGATGTGGGACTTGATCCCAGGACCCTGGGACCCGGGGATCATGACCTGAGCCAAGTAGACACCCAACCAACTGAACCACCCAGGCGTCCCAACTTCATAAGGAGTAATAGCAGACAATGGCAAGAAAGGACGTATGATAAAAAATGAAAATTAAAGAAGCAGTTCTGACTGGGAGATCTTATTTGCAGACTTTGGTGGGGGGGGGCGGGTGGTTAAAAGATGGCAGTGAATACATGTCAAATACATGTCAAAGTTGATTTTTTCAAAGGCCTTATCCCTGGTGCTAACAGGTCATTGAAAACAGGTAAAATTTAGCATAAATCATTCAGCTGGATTTTAGTTGGAGGCATATCCCATCTTAACTAATGTGCTGGAAACTGGAAAGGGGGGTGATTGGGTGGTTGGTGGATTTAGCCTTAGGCCTGAAGCACAGATCTACCTTCTCAAAGACATTGGAATATGGTATGTAAATCACAGTACTATGCTTGAAGTCCAAAGAACTGGATTTTGAATCCCTGTTCCTCTAATTACTGGTTGTGTGACCTTTAATTTCATGTGTCCAGAAAATATTTGTTGAACAGACACATAGTGCCAGCTGCTGGGAATATATAACTGAAAAGAGCCACAGTTCCTGACTTCCTGGTGGGAGAAACAAACAATTTAATAGCTGCTTTTATCAGAGCGTGGTCAGTGCTGTGGCAGAGTCTATTTGCACAGAGCATTTGCTCTAAGAGTGTATCAGTGAGATACTAAAACCAGTCTTGGGGGGCCAGAAAAAGCTACCAGAGAATGGGACAAAACACACAATCTGAGTCCTGAAGGATAAGCAGGGTTTCACCAAGGAAAGAAGAGAGAGGGAGGAGGGGATAGGGGACCACCATGTGAAAATCCTCAAGGAAAGAGAAAGCATACATAGATCTCTGGAGAAAGAAAATAGTTCAGTAGTTAATTAACATGCGAGGCATAAAATGATAAGAAGTAATGCAGGAGAGATAGGCAGGCCTAGGCCAAGGCACATTCAAGATCCTCCAGACCTTTATTCTGAGACCAGTGGGAATACTTGGGAGAAAACAGCCCAATCAGAATTGTAATTCTTAAAACCTCATTAGGATTCTACAGGATGGGATGGAAGGGATGGCGATGGCAAGAATACAGACGGGGAGATTAATTAGGAGGATGCGGCAGTGATCCAAGAAAGATATAGATAAGATGGTGGCCTCATAAGATATTGGCTCTGGTGATGGAGGGAACACAGATTTGAGAAGCATTAGGGAAGAGGAATGAACACAACTTGATTGGATATAAGTCATGGTGAAGAATGAGGGGGTCAAAAGAAGGCCTAGATTCCTAGCTTGAGCATCATGTAGTGCAGACTTATTAGACACCATTTGAATCTGAATAACATGAGTTCTGGAAGAAAGTACCACTTTTTATAACCTGCCACAGCAAAATCTGCTATGAAGAGGAAGCTGACTAATTATGAGGAAGATTACAGTATTTTTTCAATAAACCCAACAAGAACTTTTTATGAGTGGGACAGTAGGACATTTCAAAACAACAACAGTAACAAAAAAACAAGCAAAACAAACAAACAAACCCAACCAAAAAACCTACCCCAGAGATTATCTCTTTCTTTCTTCCTGCTGAGTAATGAGCTCTATAAGTTGGTTTGAATAAAATTTTTTATTAGAAGTCTATCTTTGCTTTGATTAAAAGAGCCCTGCGTACTTGAAGTATTCCCTTTCCAGCTAACTTTGTGGCTTTAGTGTGCTATACCAAATCAAACACCAACCAATGAAAGTTCTTTAACAAGAAATGTTAATTGACCCCACAATGTATGAGAAGAATCTTGGGGATTTACAAAGACTGTGCCTCTGTGTTCAATGAACTCCACAAGGAAAGGTAATGAGCGTAGTGTTTCTGTGAGTGGACAAGCAGATATTGGACATCCACTCACTGGCAGGAAACATGGCATCTCATTTAAGGTGTTAGACACAGTCCACTCCATCAGCATTTATCAATTTCTCACTATCAGGGTTTTAAATGCTTCTATCTATTTTCACAAAACCCTGTTGGTCTTTTATAGCTTAAAGTCCTCTCTCTCCAGCAAGGTCATATGTACAGTGGAGATAGGGATCCTGCCATACCCTTTCTTCTGGACTTACTATCCTAATACCTAGCACAAAGTAGAGCTAATAGAAGTTCTCATACTCTGAGATTGAACTGACCAGTGGTTGATTGCTTTTAGAGTATCAGACATAAGCTTGCTTGTCAAATATCAGAGGAGCAGAGGGAAGAAGGTGTTGGGATTATCAAGGTCTTCTTGATAGGATATAGGGTCTATGGATACATAAGTCTATTTATAGCAAGTGAGTTTAGCTTAGTGGCTGCAATTTTCATATTTCTATGACTTGTAGATTATGGAAATCCAGAATTTCTTGTTAAAATTAGAAATAAATGAGAGTTGGAACCTCGTGCCATTTATGGTTAGGTGGAGGTCTCATAGTTGCCAAAACAATTCAGTTGCCATAGTCTGGTTTACATGAATTAACAGGAAAGTCTGATTCCAGTACAATCTCATGGTTCAGTGGATCTGATCAAGCATATAAAAGCATTGCAGGTCACCTCTGGAGCACAGACCACATCCAAGAAATATTGTCTGTTAAGTGGAACAAGAAGCTGAATTCCTTACCAGATAATTTGCAATACATTAATTCATTGATCTTCCTACTATGAACTCTTCCCATATGATTTCAATTAGGCCTATGGGCAAAGTATTCTGGCCAAATAGGGTCTTTATTGTTCATCTAAGGTTTAGATAGATAGATACAGATATATAGTATTTCCCATAAATTATGATTAAATGCTAGTTGGCATATTCATGACCCTTAAGATATTCAGATTTCAATTAACTAGTTATTTACATAGTCTTCAGATTTCAATGCTTTGAAATCTAATAATAGGCATGGCGGAAAAAATAAACCCTGAAAAGTTCTAGTATCCCATTCTACTTATGAGTGACAATAGGCTAACTGAAGGAAGAAAGAAAAATCACACATTTTTTTTTTGACAGAGAGAAGACAGATCACAAGTAGGCAGAGTGCAGGCAGAGAGAGAGGGAAGCAGGCTCTCTGCTGAGCAGAGAGCCCGATGCGGGGTTCGATCCCAGGACCACAAGATCATGACCTGAGCCGAAGGCAGAGGCTTTAACCTACTGAGCCACCCAGGTGCCCCAAAATCACAGATTTTTTACTAAAAGTCCAAAAGTCAGACTCATAAAACAGATAACTGAGGCAGAAAATCCAAAATTTTTCCAGAAAATCCCCACCTCAGTTATCTGGATATCCTGTGTAGCAAAACTTCAAGGCTTTGAATGATCCAGAAAACTGTCATAATAGTACATTTTATTATGATAATGAAGACATAAGTCAAGTAGAAGTGTTTCTTATTTTTTGACTATTCTCTCTCATTTCTTTCCATCCAAAGGAGGCTGAGATTGAGATAGAAGAGGCATCTTACAAAGTCATATGAAAGCCAGCTGTTGCATATAGGTCGGGAACTCCATTCCATTTTAGACTGTATTTTAAAAAAGGATTTTTTTGTCTTTAAAAACTTTTTTGAAATATGCCACCAGTTTTTAGCCTTGGGGCCAGTAACCAAGTGAAAACGCATTGAATTCTTTATCCTCTAAGCTCTAAGATGCTTGAGAGAGGTGTCTGTAAAATAAATTATTCTGCTGAACTCAGGCAAGCTCTCACTCTGAGTGATAACATCTCCCCTCTTTCATATTCACATTTCTTAAGAAACGAGTCACTGAATACTCAGCTTCCATGACCAGCACCTGAAACCAAATCCTTCTCATTTGAAAGCGAGTAAGGCATACAGAGTGACTGGTTTTATGATTAATTTATGATTAATTATTCCTCAATGCCAAGATGGATAAAGTGTCCTTTTTTCCTTTGAAATACCTGTGGAAGCAGGTGAATTTCAACCAGATGGCTCTAAGCACCCCATACTCTGCCATAGTTCTGGACATAGTTAAAAGTTGGATAAAGATCTTTCCACTGCCAAAGGCCTAATCATCACACTTCATCTGATAAAACATTTACTAAGCATACACTGTGTGTAAGAAAAGTGCTAAGGCACAAGTTTTTCATTCATGAAGTTGGTCTATATTCTGAAAATATTTATGAAACACCTACCTGGGTGGGGTATTGAGCAAAGCAAGGAGAATTCACGACCAGGTTGAATACAACATCATCAAAAACTGGCAATAGCTCTTAAATATAGAAGTGGCTATAACTCTTCTGATTAGAGTCCAGAGGCAAACTGTTAAGAACAGGAAGAGCAGTTGCATGTCTTAGTTTGCATTCCATCAGGAGCAGAGCCTCAGACTAGGATATGAGTTCCAATGGTTATTTGGGAGATGATCCCAGAAACTATGGAGAGAGCAGTGAAGTGATACAGGGGAGGGAAGGCAGTTGATTAAGAGTAAGTTATCAAGCCAGCTACCACAATGGACTACTGGAGCCCAAATCTCCAGGGAAACCCTGAAATGCGGTATAAAATGGATGCTTACATCTGTGGTGCCCAAAAGAAGAGAAGCTAGAGAATCACTGGTTGAGGGCAAGGTTCCCAGGGGGAGATTTCCACTGTTATAGAAAGAAGTCCTCAGGCACAGAATTGAGAATGGCACTAGGAAATTGGTTGGATCGCAGTGAATGTTAAGGTCTGAGGAACGTGAACAGGGCACTGGCAACGTCTCCTGCGTGACTTTATCCTTTTCTATTTTTCCATCTCTGTCTTCTCATCTAATTTGATCACAGGTATCAGGGGACAGAGATTGACTTGACTCTTTCTTAATTATTTGTCCCTTGAGGAAATTCTTTCATAGCTACTTGGCAATATCACTTTAAAATATAGTTCCACAAACAATTTGAATATGAAAAGATAAAAACTTGTAAGAAAAGCGATAGTATGTAAACCAAAGTGGTTTATATGATTGAGAACTTTGTGGGCTAATTAATTTCTTCCCTGTGTGCACACATACCATATTGGCGTTTCCAAAACATATCTGAAACTCAGATGTTTTATTATTCGAGGTCAGATAATAGATTCAATTCTACGATGTTGGCATCTAACAAGGAGCAGAACTTTCCTCAGTCTGTGCCTCCCCAGGTCAAGGGTTTCTCATAGGAAATTGGCTTGTAGACTCACTGTGTGTCCATAGAGTCGTCTTATTTAGCCTCTATATGAACCTTCATCATTTCAGATCATTAGATTAAGAAGTAGCAAATCTTGTAAGCAACAGTTTGTCAGATGAGGTAGTAGTTAACAACCAAAGTTTTAGAAATGCCTCATGGCTTTTAGTTATTGAGTTATACTTCAAGTTGGGTTTCTGTAAGTTTGCTTCTCTCTAGGTACATGCATGGTAATGATTAAAGGTATATGTTCACAAGAAATAAAGGCATTGAAAATTAATGAAATACAGAAAATACAGCCTTCTACAATAAATGAAAAAAATCAACCATATAAAATCTAAGGAGAAAGTTTTTGAGATACTTCTGGGGGGATATGAACCTATTAGTTCACAGTCCAGCAGAGTATATAAAGCATTTTTATTATTAATATATCATTTCTCCATTTTATTCACATTTCCCTATCATAATAATAATCAGAACCAAATTCTAAGGTTCTTTGTTCCAGCCTATTGTAAACAATGCAATTTCAGGAGATAATTTACGGAAAATGTACAATCCAGGCATCATTTGTCCTTCTGATACTGAAGAGACAAAAGCAGAGAAAAACAATTACTTAAAAATTACTTATCCCAATACTAGAATTCTTTTTTTTCTTAAGATTTATTTATTTATTTTAGAGAGAGAGAGAGAGCAAGTGAGCATGATCAGAAGGGGCAGAGGGAGAGGGAGAGAGAGAGTCCCAAGCAGACTCCACTTTGAGCACAGAGCACAAGATGGAACTCGATCTCATGACCTGAGATCACCACTGGAGCCAAAATCAAGAGTCAGGTGCTTAACCGACTATGCCCCGAAGGCGTCTCCCAATACTAGAATTTTGATCACCAAGAGTTGGTTTCTACTTAGAGAGTCATTTGAACAGTAATCTTTGAATCACCTGCTGAAATTGTATCTAATGAAGACTAATGTCTGGAAGTGGAAGAATGGGCAGCTACTTCAGAATTGATGATTCCTGCAAGGATGCAGCCTTTTCAGGTGAGCTTGAGTTTTAAAACAAACAAACAAACAAACAAACAAACCAAACAACAAAAACAAACAAAACAAAGAATGCCAGGAACCTGTTTAGTTCCCCTTTTCTATTCCAACTCCAGAGGAAAAAAAGAATACACATAAACTCTCTATCCACATCTCTGAAAGGTGTCTTGTGAGTCTTCTTTATTATCAAGGTGGTATTTTTCCACAGCTGAGAGGCTTTGGAGCATGTCGATTTATTGTGCATGTTCATCTTCCATATTAATTCAAAGTAACTATTACAGAGGATCAATGGAGCATGAGTTATCCTTGCACTTTGGGCAATGTCTCAGAATAATCTAGATAACCCCAAATATCAGTTCAGATAATGGCCTATAGAATAATATGATAAAAGACTCAATTTAACGCAACAGGCATTTGCTGGGAACCTACCTTGTACATGGCACTACATTAGATAGAAGGAGAATTTAAGAGATGGAAGATAGCCCCAGACTTTGTTCAGTTTATAGTCTCACAAGGAGCTTAAACACTGAGATGGGGCAAATAGGCTGATTACAAAGTATGCCTCACTTTGCAGAATTTTCAGACATTTGGGTTTATAATAAAGTCCAAATCAGTCTTCTCCGATAGTCACTTCTTATGAATTGGTGGGCTCCTGCACATCTTGTCCCTACCTACCTGTCTTGATATCTTGACCTTATCCCACTTCTTGCTGTGACTTGACAGAACTTTTGATAGTTCTCTGAGCCTGGCCATCCTCTTTCTGGCTACTGGACCCTTGATCATCTGCCCAGAAAGTAAAGCTCTTTGCTAATTGTCTGGTTAATTTCTGCTGGCAACTTCCTGTGCCAGCAAAGAGGCAAATGTCCTATATTCTTTTTCTTTAACATCCTAATCTGGATTGGGGGTCACCTTTATTCCCTCCCCTAGCACCTTGAACTCCCTTTGCCTTGACAAAATCAAATTATCATATTCCATCCATCCAGCCAGCCAGCCAGCCAGCCAGCCAACCAGCCAGCCAGCCAGCATTTCCTTATTGAGGGCCTTTTATGTGTCTGGGGAAAAATTGATCAAATAAAAGAAATAGGGCTTGTGTTCATAATGCTGGTGAGAAGAGATAGAGAATAGACAACTAAATAAATTTAAAGTAAAAGATAATTCTAGATAGTTGTTAGCAGTATAAAGAACATTCAGTAGGGAAACTGGGATACAGGGTTACTGTCAAGATTGTAGGAGAGCTATTAAGATACACTGATCAGGGAAGGCAACTCAGAGTTGTCCACAGGGCTGCCCTCCCTTTAGTTTCTGTTATTCTCAAACTTTAAGAAAGTGTTCAGGACAGAGGGATGACAAAGGTGAAGACTCTGAGGCAGTAACAAGCTGGAGAGTTGAGAGTGGAGGGGAAGAGAAGTGTGGAGTTAGTTAGGGAGGTGAGGTCATGTAGGGTCTTGAGGGCTCTGGTAAGATTTTGTTTCCAAGTGCGCTGGAAATCCACTCTGGGATTTTTTAGTAGTGGCAGTGGGAGGGGCAGAAAAAGTGATATTAAAAAAAAATCACTATGGCTGCTGCATAGACAATGGTTGCTATATAGAGAAAAAGTAGGTTAATCTGCATAAGAGTAATAGCATTTATTGGCTTAACAATCTATATCTCTCCAGTATATTATATTTTTCTTGGAAGTAGAGGAGGTATGCTTCATATGTCTTTATATCTCCATATTCTAGTATAATAGCTTATACATTTTAAGAGATCCCAGCTTATGGAAAATGGCTACTACCAGATGGGAGAGTTGGGAAGAACATCATTTCAACATGTCTGATCCCTTCCTGTCCTCTCTACTGCCAAGTCATTGAGCGTTCAGTGATTCTGTTCTCACAACTAGTTCCTCCACCAAAGCCAATGTTTTAACTTAGGAATATTGAAATAGCCTCCTAACTGATAAAAACACACTTCTATTATACACTATTGAAGTGTTGCAAAGATGCTCTTATCAATTAGTATTATTTACTTTGGAGGTAGATCCTATATTTCTTAATATATATCATTTAAATCAGACATTTTGAGAGTTGATCAAATGATAATTGTGCTTTTTTTCAAGACATAGTTTATTATTTAATGGATAAAACTAATACAAATAAAATAAAAATATTTTTTACTTTTGTAAATAAAATACAAATTAAAATGAAATATGCTATATTTCGTTTGTAAAAAAACAATTTTTTAAAATACGTGGCGTATGTGCATAGAATTCAAAAATATTTGTAGAACTATTTAATTTATGAAATAACATTCCTAAGTAGTTGGCTTTGTTAATTAGATGGGTTTATTGGCATCATTTTCCATCAGATTCATAGGTATGATGCTGTTGGGTGAATCAAAGGAATGAACATATGAATTATTAGTAAAAGCTCACTTTCTTTATTTTCTGAAGTAGCAATGCGAGTGAAAAAAATTAGTCTATGCACTTAAGTTTCTTATTTCCAGAGCTGTCCAAAAGAAATACTATGTTAGCATATGTAATTTAAAAAGCAAATTTAACATGGTAATTTAAAAAGTAAAAAGAAACCTGTGAAATTAATTTTATATTTCAATTCATTTCATCCAAATATTACCATTTGAACCTATAATTAATATAGAAAATTACCAAGGAGTTAATTTACATTCTTTCCTTGGTACTAAGTCTTTGAAATCCATCGTGTGTGTTATTACACATTTTGGTTTGGACTCACCACATTTCCATTATTCTAGAGACACACAGGGCTAGTGACTACTGTATTACACAATGCAACCTGATATCTCCATTTTGCATATTCTACATTGGAGAGGTGCAGGGTATATGTGTGTGTGTGTGTGTGTGTGTGTGTGTGTGTGTGTGTGTGTGTGTAAAAGTAGGAAGCAGCAGCGCTGGGATGGCTCAGGTCTTGATCCCAGGGTCCTGGGATTGAGTCCCACATCGTGCTCCCTGCTCAGTGGGGAGCCTGCTTCTCCCTCTCCCTCTGCCTGCTGCTCTCCCTGCTTGTGTTCTCTCTGTCAAATAAATAAATAAAATCTTGAAAAAAAAAAAGTAAGAAGCAGATGACCCACAATGAATTCAGAAGATGATTCTTCTTTCTAAACTCATAGGGTGGTCCACATAATGATCTATAGTTTTATCTTTCTTCAGTCATCAAAATCACAGTCTAATGAAGACCCTGCTTTGGTCATTAAGATTCTTAAGCTAACTGCATCTAGCTTTTCCCACTGCTTTTGTAATTCTGTTATTAGAATAACAATAATTTGACTGAATTAGCCCAAGAGTTCAATTTGTAGATGCCACATATGTCTGATATGATACAATGCTTCATTTCACTTGATTTCTCTACCTATCATTCCTGGGACCCTAGTCCTGCACCTGGAGGGTGGTTACTGGGGGGAGTCAGTGTTACCAGCTGTTCTGGAAATATGTGCACGGGTCTGTATGGAAAATCACTGGTGTATTCTCTCCTTAAGCAAAGGACAAACAAATGTAATGGTGTCCTCCAATTAGAGCTTAGTCATTTACTTGAGTTCATTGGGTAAATACATCTTTGGCTCATTTCTACAGTGGAGAAGAATAGCTCAAATCTGTCACCCTAGGAAATTATTGGGTTTTTTCGGTGTTTTGGCAGATTTTTCTAAGTGCCTCTTTCCATTCTCCTCAAAATCCCTTTTCTGCAATAGAAGAATTAAGCTTATGGAGTTTTTCTTCACCTGGCTCATTCAAATAATGATAGATTATCCTTAGCAGTTTTCAAATGGTACAGAAATTATGTCACTTTAAGAGTATGCCTTCTTCTCTACACTAGATATTTTATCAATAAGCTGAAAAGTCAAATTAAACCAGCAAAAGACACTAATAATTGTCTGGTGAAGAGTTTCATTTAGAGCTCAGAGATCTCTATTCTTTGAAAAAGAATATAAAGTCCAACTGTGAAATGATTCCTCTGCTGTCAACATTTAAGACTACCATGTTTTCTTCTTATCAATCAATCAATCAATCAATCATCATAGATATATAATAAACAGAAATTCTGGGAAGCTGCAATAGTCAAGGGAGCTGTGTGTAAAGAGCATTCTGTTAGTTTACAGACACTTGAAAGGTGTTAAGTGTCTTGAAAAACTGTGCAAAATAAGGGCTGGTGAAAGTGTAGTTCACTTCTGCTACCCAGCAGGGAACATTTCAGTATCTTCACTGAGCAGGTGTAAATGAGGCCACCACTGACTGTGATGTTGAGAGAGGGCCACTAATTGTTAAATATGTCCTGGCTGGCATATTAAAAATGTAGCTCTGATCACCCATCAGAAGGTCTGTTGAGAAGAAAAGCCTATCTTTTTACTCACAAAGAGGGGGGAAAAAAAACACATCTGAGGATTTCAGTGTAGGAAAAAGAGAAATAAGACTTTATGTGTATTAAAGGGCTGGAGACAAATCCATAAACTCATATGAAACACTGGCTCTATCTCCAAAGGTTTCTTAAGGGCCATTCTTTTGGAGAAACAAGTTCCATTTTGATGAACTGTGTATGTTTGCTGTAGGATAATCTCAAGACCAATAAATATTATTCTGTAAGCAAACGCTACAAATTAGTTATAGATCAAAACTGCCGAGGATGCCACCATACTCCCAGTTCTCCAAGGTTATTTTTGCTTCCACCATTTTTTTCCACTTCTCTGCTACTAACTCAGTCAACATCAATCCGCACTGATTCTCCTTCACATGTCTAAGATAAATTCCTTGTTTTCATTTTAACATCCTCCATCAGCCCAAACTCTCTGCCTGCCCCCCTCCTCCCATAACTACAATAATAGTGGTAAAACTTGATTCTCTAGGCTCCAGGCTCTCCCCCAGCCATCCCTTCCACTTATTGCAAAGCACGCTATACACAGAAACTAGGATCACTTTCCTTAGACATCACATCTCTTCCTTGTTCAATAGCCTACAGCAATTCTATATTGTTGCTTAATCTATGTAATTATTGGGCTTCTCAGATCCTCATGAGTGCAACTAACCCATACTGTGCCTTTGTGGGGATTGGTCTAAATCTATCTTAAATTGAGTTTCCCCAGAAACAGACCCCAGAGATACAGATTTAGGTTTAAAGAATTTATTTGGGAATGATGATCTTCGCAGCAGGGAAGTTAGAGCGTGAGGAAGGGAAGGGAGTCTATAAGGACACATTATGGAGCAGGTAACCACTATGGGCAACTAAGGTCCCATCTTGCTTGGGAGCTTTAGCAGACAGTCTAGAATGGCTTGGAGTATCCCACCTGTGGTTGAGGGAACTGGAGTGTGTACGAGTCAACACCATTGACCTTTGGTGGAGAGCCAATCAGAGGGTTTGTGACTTGTTATATTAACCTTTATTAAGCAGAGACCTGGGTGTTGGGTGGTGAGCCCTGGTTCAACAAAAGACCACTAGGTAATTGAAACAGAGAAGTTTATAACTCACAGGTCCTGAGGAAGTACATGGCATGCATGAGAAGGTCAAGGCAGGATGCAGGCAGAGAGACAGTGGCAGGACCTAGGGACAGGATCTTATTAGGGTCTGTGTGTGAAGTGCTTTGGGATTCTAGGACTAATGCTGTATTGCTCAATTTAAACAAAAGGAGAGAAGAGTTTTGGTAAGCTTCACAGGGGTCTTTTTTAAGGGGTACACAAGGGCAAGGGAAGGTGCTCTAAGATTGCTAGGAAGGTCACATAAGGTGTTCACATTTGCTGTGACATTGCAGGCTGTTATCTAAGGCAGGTGCTCATGGGAGGGGCTAGTGGCAGTTCAAGGATCCTATTGGCCACTTGGCCACACAAAATGGACATTGAGGCAACAATATCATAGTTTAGCTCAGACCCCTACGCAGGGGGGTATTAAATCCCTAGCTTTACCTGTCTACCCAGCGCATGGGCTGAATTGACTGTAATAATTAGAAAAGGTCCCTGGGTAAACAGTTAGAAGCCACAAGATTGACATTCATGGGATTTATGAGTGCCAAGGAAATGTGGGTGAACACTGATATCTTTCTTTAGGCAGATGCAGCCTCAGGCCCATATGCATAGCTTGGTGAGAGCTCTACTATTTTCATCTGTGTGCCTTTGTGCAGTGAACAGTCTGTGCAACAAAGAGCAGTGGCTCTGAGGGAGCTCCTTCACTAGACTACTTCCATCAACACCATTTTAGTGAAGCTCTTGTCTCCAGCTAATGCAACATACTTAATGTCCAAATCACAGTTTGCACATTACATTCTCATACAGGAGATGTTCTACCAATGTTCTTTCTGACATTGCCTCCTTAAAATGGCTTTTCATATGCTGATCAAAACTCACAACCTATCCATTGGACACCACTGCACACCACTGCACACAAGTACAATATCCACTTTGGTTGTTTTCCTACCACTTAATAATTTAATCTCAACACAATCTGTAAATAAAACTAATTTTCTTCCCTAATTTGGGACGAGCATCAACCTTGAAGGGAAGTGAATATGGTTTCTAGTCTAGTCCCACTTGTTAGGATAAGTTGTGTAAGGGCAAGAACTTTAATATCTGTAGCTTTGGTTTCTTCATCTGTAAAATGGAGACAACAGTAATATATCATAGGCTTGTGAGAATTAAATGAGATACTGCCCACGGCAGTACATAACATTGTGATTATTTGATAAATATTAATCAGTAATATTACTGCTACTCATATGAGCATTATTATTAGCACTACATTACTATTAAGCATGGCATGAACTTGCTAAAGCTAATGATTCTGTGTTCTGCTTCTTTGGTATCCTCTCTATACCTGACTTTTTAAAGAGAGACTTTATATACAATAAACATTCAGTGACCACTGTGTTTAAAAAGAGGGATGAAGCAATAGCCGAACTATGGAAAGAGCCTAGATGTCCATCAACAGATGAATGGATAAAGAAGATGTTGTATATATATACAATGGAATACTATGCAGCCATCAAAAAACGAAATCTTGCCATTTGCAACGACGTGGATGGAACTAGAAGGTATTATGCCATGCGAAATAAGTCAATCAGAGAAAAGACAATTATCATATGATCTCACTGATCTGAGGAATTTGATGAACAAGACAGAGGATCATAGGGGAAGGCAGGGAAAAATGAAACAAGATGAAACCACAGAGGGAGACAAACCATAAGAGACTCTTAATCTCAGGAAACAAACTGAGGGTTGCTGGAGGGGAGGAGGGAGAGAGGGATGGGGTGGCTGGGTGATGGACACTGGGGCGGGTATGTGCTATGGTGAGTGCTGTGAATTGTGTAAGACTGGTGAATCACAGACCTGTACCTCTGAAACAAACAATACATTATATGTTAATAAAAAAAGAAAGAAATTAGAAAAATCTGGAAAATTCTAAATATGGAAGAGCACTCAGATAATTCTTGAGAGCATGCCTTTGTTTTTGATCCATGTATGGAGTCTCTAAGTGTACTTGGGAAAGGAGAGGGGGCTACCTATCAGTAACCCTTTTCTTAACTCTAGAGAAAACTCCAAAACGCTTTAGTGACTTTCTGACAACACACACGCTCCAAAGTAAGTTTAACTGCTATGCCAAAAGGCAACCTTTTTAAAACACTTTAGATTTCATCAAAAAATGTACTATCCAGTGTTATCCAACTGAAAGTTGGCCATGGCTTATAGAACAGTCAATATTTGGAACTAGAGAGATCACTGATTTATAGGGATAAAACAGACACTTTTGTTGGACTCTTAAGTATTAAGTATCATACGATTAGTGTGCTTTTTAAAAAAGTGAGACAAGAACAGAATGTTCACACACATATGGGCAGAATTTGTACTGATGCAATGACATAATGAGCTATTATCCAACTCTAATGAGACCTCTAGAGTCCCACCGCTGCACCATCAAGCACCACGTGCTTTTACATAAAATACACTTTCTCTTCCTTTCCATCCATCTATCCAACTATCCATCCATCCATCCATCCATCCATCCATCCATCCATCCTTCCATCCACCTACCCTTCCCCTTTTTCAATTATCTTTCAAGGGGCAAATTAAGAAATCCCCCCATTTGGGTAGCTTTTTTCAGCTATTTAGCTGAGAAGAATCAGCCTCATTTTAAAGCCATCGAAATGTGTTTCTATTTTTCTTTCTTTCTTTCTTCCTTTCTTTCTTTCTATTTTATTTTATTTATTTATTTGAGAGAGAGAGAGACAGTACCAGTGGAGGTGGGGTAGGGGCAGAGAGAGAGGGATGAGCAGACTTCCTGCTGAGCAGGGAGCCCAAGATGGGGCTCGAACCCAGGACCCTGGGATCATGATTTGAGCCAAAGGCAGACATTCAATTGACTGAACCGCCCAGGTGCCCCAAAGTGTGTTTCTTCTGATACACCATATATGCCTCTATATTCACATTCATCTTTTTTTTTTTTTTTTTTAGTATAGATTCAATCTCCTCAAAGATTATAAGCTCTTTGAGGAGGGAGAGTAGTGCCTTGGACTTCACAGCTCCAGCATTATTCTTACACACAAAGAAATTCAAGGTTTTTGATTAATAATGGTGATGGATGATAGATGATACCTGTTTTGTATTTCTTTGTTGAGGTTTTGAGTCCATCTGTTATTTTGAAACCTTGGGAGCTTCCTGAGTGTAATCTGAGATTGGCTTCCATGTATGGAAGGCAGGAGAAACTAAAGGAAGAGGCCAGTGACTTCGGATTGGTAGGTGGCAGGTTTAATTAGCAAGGAACTGAAATACAAGGATCGTCTTGGGCAGCCACAAGATGAGTACATCTCTGCAGCTGGTCACCAAATGTTAAAAGGTCTTACAGAAGCCTTACCTGGCTTCTGTCACAAATATCATCTAGGTGGTTTCAACACCACATCACTTCACATCACAGCACCACACCACTATCTCAAGGCCATGTTCTCAAGGCCGTGTTCTTCTGGGAGCAGGGAAGGCAAGCAGAACCCACATTCCAAGGACAGGGAAGAGGATGAGGGGTCTCCAATTTCTCCGGTCTAGTTCATGGGTCAACCGGTGGTCACAACCTCTCCCAACACATCCCTGGAAAGCTGGTCAAGAGTCCACTGAAATGGGAAGTCACTAAGATCTAAATGGCTTGACAGGTAATAGGGACATGGAAAAGCAGCAACAATGCCCAGGTCAAACTTAGTGGTCATCTCCAGAAATGTTCCCATATGATGCTCTGCTAAGCCTACATTTTGTGCTCTGATGCTAGAACCTAGTAGGCTTCTAATGAGGACTTCAAGAGACTTAAGAATCCTTCAGTGGAGATGTAACAGACACTGTTACATGTCTGCCTATGGCAGAATGTATTTTCTACAGATGGCCACAATGATATCTTGCTAGAAATGCAAATTCTTCATCCCTACTCCAGATCTACTGAGTCAGAAATTCATGGGGTGGGCCCAGAAACTCTTGTTTTAGTAAACCCTTCTGGTAACTTTCATGCGTGCTGAAATTTGAGAATCATTGCTCTGGTAACAGAGTCTTGATTTTTTTGTTTTGTTTTGTTTTGTTTTGTGTTGTTTTGTTTTTGAGGCCATAACACTCTCAGCCTTAGTTGATAGATTATGATGTCTACCCAGGACAATCCTGTTACCTGCTTTTCTAGATTCCCTTATAGCTATGCATGACTGTGACTATCCTGGCCAGTGACATGGAAGGACAGTTCTGCTGGGGGTATTTCTTGAGAAACTTTTGCTTTACTGATAAAAATGACAGATCTTCTGGTCATGACCCTTCATTCCTTCTTTTGACCTGTGATGTCAGTAGGAGGCCTGGATATTACAGCTGCTGCATGGCCATGGGGTAACTGGCCTAAGGCTAGAAGCCTAAAATATAAGGCTGCTGGAAGAAAATGAAAGGGATATTGTTGCACACCAGAATCCAGGACATTAACCTCCTACCTTGATATGCAAGAAAAGACACTGCTAATTATTGAGGCTGCTGTTAGTTGCAGCCAAACACATTCCTAACTCATATAAGAGACACGCAAATCTACAAATTATTTTCATTATTTATCACAAGTTCTCAAAAGGGCCCCACTAGCTAGCTATGTGAAAGATCAAATGTGCTTGCTTTTGGCTGGAACCATATCAATTCAGTCTGTTAACAGCAATCCTTTTGCATTATTTAGAAGTTAAGTTTGGCTGCATCTGACACCAAAGGAATTTGGGGGAGTTGATAAATCTATCTAAGCATTATCAAGGATTTGCTAAATGCCTGGCATTCTGCTTACATGGCCTCATATATTTTTTACCATAATTTCCATTTCTCCCCATTTTAGAAGGGGAGACTAAGGCTTAAATTAAAAGGTGATTTTTTTCAGTTGGTATACCATTCATATCAGTCCGGAGAATCTGATTTCAGAGTCCACTCTCCCAAACACTGCTAACATTAAGTGACTTCTTTATTTAATTGTGTGCTCAACAAACATTTATTATTATATGATATCTAAAGTTTTTGAAAGGCACAATCTTACAGCAAATGTGTAGAGCTATAGGAAAAGAACCTTAAAATTTTTGTTGCGGTGAAAAAGCCTAGCACGTCTGAAATTGGGGAGCTCCTGGGTGGCTCAGTCACTTAACTGTCTGACTTGGTTTCGGCTCAGGTCATGATCTCATGGGTCAAGAGATCGAGTCCCATGTCAAGCTCTGCACTCGGCTTGGAGTCTGCTTGAGATTCTCTCTCTCTCTCCCTCTGCCTCTCCTCCCACTTATGTGCTCTGTCTCTCTCAAATAAATAAATAAATCTTTAAAAAAATTCTGAAATTGAGATAGCTCATCAAATACTGGCTTGACCCTCAGAGTGTGTCTATTGGCCTCTCAGCAGGGATTATAGTTGCTGGGATCAAAAAGGAAAGATTTTCTAGTGTTAACATTGGCTTCACACAGTCTACATCACTGGAAAATTGCTCGGATAAAGCAGTATGTGTGTGTACACTATTTTCTTTACATTGTTTATTGCAACCTCTTTCCATGAACACCTTCCATTTCCCAAATTGTTCATTTCAGTCTCAGGAGGTGTTGGGGTGCAATATGGTGCCTTTTAAAGGACATGCTCCCACAGATATGGTGCCCCTCAGAGGGCTCAAATCACCCCTTTTGTGTTTACAGGTTGAGAAATGTCTCTCTGTAGATCTCCCAGCCTCTTCTGACCACAGAGCATGAGAATAGAAATGCTAATGTGGCATTATGAGTGAGAGGTAAGGACTATCCAGCCTTTTGTGGACAGGAGGCCTTTTGGGGTGATTGAAATGTGTGCATACAGTAGAGCGAATGCCATCAGCGGATGTTCCCACAGTCAGCACTCAGAACTAGCCCAGGCAATGGTGGGCCTTTATCTATGTCCAGTTTTGAAAGACAACTTGACATTCTTATAATGGCATGCAAATGTATTCCCCTATACCATGCCAGTGATTACTCAGATTCCCAAGACAATCCATACAAATCTTAATAAATCGAGACTACAAATTAAGCAATTTAGAGAAGAATGGTCTTTCACTTGAGGGAGAAGCCATGGTTTGTGCTCTTCAAATTGCAAGAGAAAGTGTTTAAATTATTCTCAGTTAGCATTTACCCCAGACAAATGTGGGCAACAGTGGTATTTTTGTTGTTCCCAACTACACTGTGCCCGGCCTTCCCACTCCCCTCCCATCAAAGTGTGGCTCATTCTGAGATGCCCAAATCAAAGGCCATCCTCTCTATGAAGCCTTTCTTTATTCTTGCACCCCCACTCCAGGCACAACTCATTACACCCTTTTTGCTGATCTTGGACTCCTTTATTCAGATCTCTGTGGTAGCATAAATATAACTTGAGTGATGAGTCATAGTAAACTGTGTTTGTGACTCTTTACCCTGATCCCTTCCCCCAGACATGGGCTCTAAAAGAGGACAGATGATGTTGTATAACTCATCCTGATGACCAGACCCATCACACACACACACACATACTTTGGCCTAGATTAGTGCTGTATATAGCTGGGTGGGTTCTAAGCGTACAAATCCTTGGGGTGCCACCTACATCAAAATCTATATGAATACCAACTTCTGGAATTGTACTGCATGCAAATCTTTTTTTAGTACCTACCTAGCACACAGGAGATTGTTCATTAAATGCCTGTAAAATGAAATAATGGCCGAATAGTTGGGGCCAGGGTAGGAAAGAAGAAGATAATTCATTTAGGTTTCATAGGAACTAGCTAGGGGGTTCAGTTCTTTTCAATGGCATATCAGTCTATCTGATCATAGTTAATCAAGTGTTAGTGGAATATGGTTTGAGAGAAATAGTATTCTGTTATAGATGTCAGTAAAAAAAAAAAAGAGAGGGAGAGAAAGAGAGAGAATTTTAAAGCCTCAGTTGATGCAAACTGCCTGCTTAACTTGAGGCCATAAGGAGATGGTGACAGACAAGCTTTACATCCTCTACTTGCAATCAATTTGCTACTGACAGTGATTTCAAGTATTAACCTTGTTCTATCAAACCCCTGGAGTGTGGGGCTGGGAAGACAAGAGCATGCACAGCGGAAGCTGAGATCAGCCAGAATAGCTAATGAACCACCAGATTTGATCTTTAGGGGAAAGGAGAAAAAAAATGGCCTTGGTATGGAAAACAAAACATAAGAATCCATTCCCTTGGTAACCCAACCATGGCTTGCTTTGCTGCTGACACGGTCTAGTGCAATGCCTGTTTGCTCAGGTTTTCTGCCCCAACAGAAGATATAGGGGTTGGCAAGACAGGGATTGAAATTCTTAGCTATTTTGTATTCGTTCTCATATGTATATGATGCTCCTAAGGGAGACTATACAGTGGATATCAGTGAAAAAAAAACCTAAACAAAACAAAAATAATACCAAGAGAAGGTTATAGAAATGTGGCCTATTAAAAGAAAAAAGCACAAATGGGATAGAATTGGACAATCCATTCTTTTTTGTTGTAGTTATTGTTCCAAACACTTATAAAATTCTGAGCCAGAAAAGGCAATGCAATCATAAAGATGTATACACAGAAATACGAGACAGCAAATGCCAACACCACAAGTCTTCCTCAGAAGTTTGTCATCTTCCTGTCATCTCACATGGTGTCCTGTTACAGCAATTACATGCTGTGTAATTGTCATCCCTACTTTACAGAACAAAGGTTCTTTTGTTCTCTTACTATCTTACATACAAATTTGGCATTAAATTTGGTATTATGAAGGGATGTGACTCCCAGTGCTCTCAAAATATTTTGGCTTTGTGACATGCCATCTAAGGTAATTTAATTTCAGAGTTGAAAGTGGGGCCTAAAGGACAAATCCAGGAGGGTTGAAAGGTGGAAGAGATTTAATATCCCACTAAATCCATTCCTAGGGAAATAAATAACAAAATATGTAGGTTTAACTAAAAAGCAGTGAATTTGAATTTTTGAATGGATTTTTTTAAATTGACTACTAGATTTCCAATATGATAAAGTATAAAGAAAAAAATTAAAACTCCCCAATCTCAGTGCTCAGATCGCTATTTTTGATCTTCAAGGAAAAAAAAAAGAAGAAATAGACTATTTTAAAAAAATCAAATGCACGGGAAGATTTCACATTGAGAAACTTAGTTCTTGTATATCCATGGTCCTCACAATATAATCCACTCCATATTCTGTGTTAGTGGGGGTATCAGGCCCCTGAATCAGAATCTCTCCAGGTAGGACCCTCCAGGTGATTCAGATGCACACTGAAATTTGAGAACCACTATTCCACACAAAAGCAGTTAGAGATAAATTTCTGATGTCTTTCCAGTTATACTTTAACCACACATAGACATATATATAATTTTTCTTTTTATAAAAGTAACTACATTATACACCCTGCGTGATCATTGCTTTAACTTTTATTTTTTATTTACTTTTTAAAATTGCTTTCACTTTTAAAACTGCATTATTTATCTTGTAGGTCCTTCCATATTTGCATGTAGAGATCCATTTCATGTTTTCAGAAAATTATATCACCTTTCACTGGATATGCCCTATGCCTCGACGGTTCAAGCAGTTTCCTTACATGATCATTTCTGGTATGTTCAGTTTGGTTTGTTAGGTTTTCCATGATCATTCTTTCTGGTACATCTTGGAAAACATGTGTGGCTATGTTGTTGAATAAATTTCTAACAGAGGTGATTCAAAATCATAAATTTGGAGGCTATTCATGATCATGAAGAAATATGTATTTTACATTTTGATGTATATGACCTAAATGTTGGAAAAAGAGGTTGCACCAAGCAAGTTTACTAACTGTGCCTATTTTTGTGGATCTTCTTTGACACTCGATATTATCAAACTTATTTTAGCTGTTATCAATCTGATTGATTACATATGACATTTCATTATTTTTTGATTTGCATTTCTCTAAGTATGAGGATGAAGATAGTTATTTGATATTTTTATTAGACTTTTATATTTCTTTTTCAGTGACTTGTCCATTTTCTCTTGGTTAAGCACATTTTGTTCTTTCTGATTTACCTGAACTTCTGTAAACTAAGAAAACTAATCTTGGCCTGTTATGTGTGTTGGGCTGGTGGGGTTAGGGAACCCTAGAGGAGCAACCCCAAAATGGCGGCCGAGTCTCCATCTTGTCTCACCCTAAAGCTTCCCCCTGGGACTTTCCACCAGGAGCAGACCCCCAGAGACACGTCATCTCTGGGAGGACAGAACTTACTCAGGAAGCGGAAACTGAACTGAGTTCAATTCTACACCATATATGGTCATGTACTACTCACTCAGGAACCACCCCTCCCTGTCCCTATAAAACTCTGCCAGTACCAACCCCGGGCGCGACTTCCCCGGCCTCATTTTACAGAGGCTGTGGAACCTCGCCCAAGAGCACCCCCATTAAAGTTCGCTCTCGAACCTTCTTGCCTGGCTCCTTTCTGTTCATCCACCACTGCCGACTCAAAACCTGACAATGTGTTTCTAACTGTAATTTTTGTTAGTTCAGATATACTTTTTAGTTGGTCATAACTTCATAGACTTGTTAATGTTTTCCTTTTTGTACTCTATGTATTGTATCCTTCCCAGAAAGACCTCCCCCCTAATTCCAAAATTCTAAATAAATTTACCTACGATTTTCTTCAAACCGTCAGTTTGGTTTCTACTTTCCATAATTTACTTTGGTAAAAGAAATGAGACTCGAATCCAGTTTTTATTTTTTCATATAACTAGTCTCTTGTCCCAGCACCACCTAGAGAATAAGCTCAGCCTTTCCCAGTGGTTTGAATGTTACCATTACCTCTGATCTGGAGAATTCGGAGACATTCTCCTATAACCTGTTCTTTTTAAGCTGCTTTAGTTAGGACAGCTTCATTAGCAGTTTTTAATTCTAGCTAGGGCTACATCTACTTTATTCACTCTTCTTTTTGAAAAATATCATGGCGTTTTTCATTCATTTACTTTTCGTGGTGATCTTTGTCATTTTGTGAAGTACAAAAATCAATTTGGATGAAATAACACACTAGATGTATAGTTTAACAAACGGACATTGGTTAATGCACAATATTGTGGTTTCTTAGAAAAGAACACAATAATCTCTAATTCTATTAACGTCTTCTTTCATGTAACATTGAAGCTTCACATTTTCTTCATGTAGGTCTTTCACATTTGTGGTTAATGCCAATACTAGGTACTGTACCTTTTGGCTCTTATCATTAATGGTTTCTTCTTCCCCCTGTATTTTCTAACTGCTTATTGGTTGTATACAAAGATACTAGTTTTTATATCATTCTCCATATACCTGCAATATGCCTGATACCTCTAATACATGCAATGAATTCTTAAAAAGTACACATGCAAAAAAAAAAAAAATGCTTACACATCTAAATGACTGTTAACCCCTGAAAAGAGACAGGTTTCATTGAGGATATACTGATTCTTTCGAATTGCATGCAGAGTCAATGTCTGATTTCCTTCCCAGTGGCACATGATTTTTTCATGCAGATTGACATGACCTTGCTTGGTCAACCAGTATATGAGCTTTGTTTAGACAAATGTAACCACATTCTTAAGTGGTTATCCTATAAAAATAAACAGAGAAGGTTCTGTTGCCATTTAGAAGAGTCCCTGAGATAGAATGCTAATTCTAAAGAAATTTTCAAATATGAATTTCCAGGAATACCTTGGTCAATAGAGAGACCACTGAGGTCCCAGAGAAGAATTTAGAAAGACAACAACTGAATATCTTGATTGAAATCAAAGAACAGTGACAAGAAATATTTTTTTAATTAGAAATAAAAATAATAGTAAAATTAATTAGTAAGTATAAGAGCTTAAAAAATTAAGCAAAATAAAACAATGCTGGGAACACAAATATACAACATTAAAAATATGAATGGAGCAATAACAGATAAAGAGGAAATAAAATTAATGATACCTTATAAAACTCATGCAAATAAAAATATCTATTTTTCCAGTATAGTTAAATTGACAAAAGAGAAAAGATGAAAAACCAAAGGTAATGATTTTATTCCTTGTAACTTTTATATGTTAACTGTTTTATAACATTTTCAGTTGATTCTATCGGATTTACTAAGAATGCAATCACATAAGCAGCAACTAATAATAATTTTTGTTTTATCCACATCAATATTTATACCTCTGATTATCATTTCTCATGTCAAATTACAGGTGCTATTTATTTCTGGAACAATATTAATAGTGGAGAGAGTAAACATTGCTATCTTATTCTTGATATGAAAATAAAACTTTTATTTTTTTAATTTTTTTAATAAATCTTTTTTTTTTAAAGATTTATTTATTTATTTGACAGAGAGAGAGAGAGAGATCACAAATAGGCAGAGAGGCAGGCAGAGAGAGAGGGGGAAGCAGGCTCCCTGCTGAGCAGAGAGCCAGATGCGGGGCTCTATCCCAGGACCCTGAGATCATGACCTGAGCCGAAGGCAGAGGCTTTAACCCACTGAGCCACCCAGGCGCCCCGAAAATAAAACTTTTAATGTTTTACCATTAAACTTAATGCTGGATATTTGAGAAATATATATTCTTGGTAAATGATGTAATAGTCTTTTAACAAGCTAATATTGTTTCCGAATATTTAATATTTTTGCCCCCACATTAATAAGACTGTATTAAGATTATAATAAGTAAGACTATTGTATTTTATCATCTCTATTTAAATGTTATGATGTTATTGCCTTTATGCCATTTTAAATGTTGTGTATTTGTGTTTTCTTCCTTCCTTATCCTGTGTTTCCAAAAGAGTACTTGGAGTCCTTCATCAGCTTGGAAATACTTTTCCATTTTCTAATCACTTATTTTCATTTTTATCTTTGCTGTCCTTTCATTCTGCAGATTTTTCCAGTTATTCTATATCCAACTTCTTCCTTAGATGCAAAATAGTCTTTTATGGCCCAGCATACTTCTGAAACCTCATTTTGGGAACTCTCTTTAGAAACTGAATTACATTCTTTTGAACTATCTAACTGGTGTCAGATCTTTCTCCTTTGTTTCATGCTCTAAAGTCAGAAAATGGCTGAATATTATTTCAAACAAAGCTGGCCTGATATGATGGTTGACCAGCTTGGTCATAGGATTTTACGTCAAAAACCATGTGCCTCAGCGATTAAATGAGGCATTGTTTCTTGTGGGTCACACCCTGACTCTGAAGGCAATTCAAAAGATAGTTCAAAACATGTTTTCACCAAAGGCTATTCTAAAGGCTATTCTAAAGAATAGCCTTTGGATGCGTAAACACTTCTTTTTTGTCATTTTAAGGACTCATTACCATGTAGTCAGATGCATACTCGCTGTGGCTCAAAATCAAAAAAGGCAGATAAACCAGGAATGGAAAGTGAGGACTCAGCAAGGCTGAGAACTCTGGGGTGTCCCGGGCTGGTCTTTTCCATTCAGTCTAAAAGGCAAAGTCGCTCCTTTCAGGGGAGAGAAGTAGCTGCATTCATTTATGGCTATTAGAGAAATATGTAAAGCAAGGATCTGTTTTTCCACATGAAGAATGAGGCGCAAGCCAGGATAAACACTTCAGCACAGGGTGTGCTTTTGTTAAAGGGTAATGAAGAGAAACACTACACATACAAAAAAAGACATTGGTAAACATGAAGTTTTTATGTATCCTTTAGCCGATGCTAGAGTTCTGAACACCCGCATAATATCCTTACATATTATAGTTCTGTCATTTCATTTGAATAGTTAATGTCATTTATGAAGAAAGCAGTCACACTTCCTGGATAATTACTGCATATCTATTAAAAGGAATCATGTCTCCCTTTAAAATGTGCATTTATTCCATTCTCATTCCGTTAATGTGTATCTTTTCCTTCATTATATCTGCTAAAATGTCAACCCTGCTATGTTGGTGAAATCAATAATTAAATAGCTTTATAGTAATTACCTCCCAGCAACACATTTTTCTACCTTAACAACAAAACCAAATCCACTAACATCAAAATTACACAAATACATCGGTGAGAAGATCATCATGTGAAAATGTAACTCAATTTACAAACATTTTGAATCCCACTTTAAAAACAACTTTTCATAGGAAGAAACACCGAATAAGCTTCCGGAGAAACTCTCAGGAACTTCAGCTCAATGCTTTGAAGACCAACACTTTACACCCCTGTGGCTCTGGGAATCAGGAGTCAGCCTTAAAACTTCCCAAAAAAATCCAAAAACAACCTAGGAATCTCAGCAATAAAGGTAAGATATGGCCTTTCTCATAAATTTCCCAGGTGTTTTCTAAGTTTTTAAAGCAAACCAGTCCATTGGTGTCTAAGCTACCAGAAAGTAAACAGGATTGATCACTCCAGTGATTTTACTGTCTTAATGGCCAACACAGATGACCATCCGGTCAAAGTAACAGGTCATGCACAAATAAGCTGCCCATAGAGATGAAAGGATCAGAGAATTATCCTCCAAGTTATTTCTGTGCCTTTGTTCACGTAGGACAGAAGTGATCACATTGTTCTTGTAAAGAAATGCAACTGTTTTTCTTTTTTTAAAATGATACATGTAGTTAAAAAATCAATTCGAAAAAATAAAAGAGGTATATAAAAATATAAATATATATATATATACACACATATATATATAGACAGTACAAATGTCTACAGTCAGAAATAGCCATTGCCATCCAGTAGTAAACAGCACAGCATACATTTTTCCAGGCTTCTGTGATGCAGTACGCAGTTAGCTAGACTTGGACAGGGAACAGGTGTTTCTGACCTTTAAGAAGGGTGGAAACACGTTTCCAACAGCTGGTTGGGGCGGGGGCGGCGGGAGGGGAACCCCGGGGAACCCGCATGCTCTCCTCTCTGTAACAGCTGCCCATAGTTTCATTGTGATCGGTTTACATTCCGGTTTTGACCCTCTTTGCAGGGGAGGACTGTCAGGACAGTTCCAATAAGGGCCATATAAGACCAAAAACCCTGCCTCTCTCTGGACCTGTAGAAGGAGACCCTTAACGGATTGGAGGCGACCCCAGTCAGAGAGTGCCCTAGCTATGGCCCATTGCCCTCTCTGGGTCTGCCTGCTCTCTCACCTTGAGAGTGTACTTTCACTTTAACAGCAATTCAACTCTGGGTTACTCTCAAGTTTGGCCCTGAATTGTTTCTTGGCCCAATTCAAGAACCCAGGGCCGGGGTGGGGTGGCAGGTGTATGGGACGGGCCATTCCGAGATGCGCAAGACCAATTTAAGTCCAGTTCAAGTAATGAAAAAGTTAAACTGAAGGACTCTCTGAACTTCATATGATGTTTCTGTGGCACAAAAAAACTCTTAAAATACTTCTTTAAATTAAAAAGTAAACTAAGAGCAAAGATTAGTTAAAACCTTTAAAGGGTTGAAGTCAGTATGTTTTTATAAAACTACATATTCCAATGGTGGAAAACTTTTTCTTTATTCCCACTAGGAGGGACACAGATATTCGCCCACAGTTTGTTTTCCATCTTAATTCTTCTGAGTTATATCATTTTTTTATTGTCCAAGTCTCAGATTTGGATATTTACCTTGAAAGTATAATCCCAACTGTTGTTTATATTGCTTCTATATTTAAATATATTTATTGACACTATTTTTTTCCTTTGCGATCTCTTTTTTCCAAGATTTACGTTCTATTAGCTGGCCAAATTTCCTGTTCTCATGTGCTCTTGCTCCTCCCACTAAGACTGGCACAAGAGACCTCTACTGCCTCAGTTCTTACCCACTCTAGATGGTCTTTTCTGTGACTTTATATTCAAAGGACATTGGGAGCTATCACTTTTTCCATGATAATCTCTTTCCCTGCAACCTGGTAGATATTGACTGACTTTTTTCTAGCATCAAACAGCATCGCAAGCATCTCATCTGACTTTTTCTGCTTATACAGAAGTGTAATTGTTTTTTTCTCCTTGTAGTTCAGTAATTTCAATACTGTAACGCCTTGCTATTAATAATTTTTATCAATTTTTCCTGGAACATACTGTGTACTTTTTCTCCCTTACAAATTAAGATCTACTTTTCACCTCATAGTTTCTCATTCTATATTTAAGTGCATGTTGTTTCTTCCACATGTTCTTGGGATCAATTACACTCACATTGGTTATCTTTTGACTGTTTTCTCTATCACCTAACACCTAATCTAGAATTATTTGACTTTGCATTTTTTCTATATTGTTAAATATAGAAAACATCACATCCTATTTTTTTTTTTTTTTTTTTTTTTGAGAGAGAGAGAGTAGGGGAGGGGCAGAAAAGGGAGAGAGAGAATCTTAAGTAGGCTCCATGCCCAGCATGGAACCCAACTCAATCTCATGACCCTGAGATCATGACCTGAGCTGAAATCAAAAGTTAGACGCTTAATGGACTGGGCCACCCAGGCGCCCCCTCACCCTATTCTTTAGCAAATTTTAGTCTAACTTTTCCTTTTGTTATTTTTAATGTGGCATATCTCTGTATTGTTCTTATGCTTTGAACTATTAACACTTTTTATTTGAGTCCCTGTATCTCTTCTTTGAGCTATGTTTTTGGTAAAACATGTTACCTGGAACTCTGAGAATATGAAGAACATTTTATTAAACATCCCAGTGTTTCTTTGTGTAGTGAGTCCTATGATGTATGATTTTTATCTGCTTTTAATCATATGCCTTAATTCTATTTTCATTCTTTTCCCCCCTCTTTTGTCTTTTGGAAAGGTCTCATAATGTTATTCATTTCTGAATTTGGGTGGCTATTTTGTGCAGCATGGTATCGGGCATGAAGGGATAGGATGGCAGGTTGGGAATGATGGGACATTTACAGCTGCTCCCTGGTGGGTTAGACACCTAGGGGCCTGTGTCAATGAGGCTAACTCTGGGTTAGGGCTCTCTGCACTTTGTTGTAACACTCACTCACTCTTTTCTTTCCTCATACCCTGCACCTAAGGGAAGACCCCTCAGCTTAAACATCTAGTTATAAAACAGAAATTACTCATCTGCACCGCACTGGGGGAACTCCCCGCCCCCACCCCAAACTTATTTTTTTCCTCTGTTCAGTTTGCTCAATATGGTTTTTCTCCCCTACCAATGTCTGATTCGTATTAGTGACCTGAGACCTTATAACTTAAGGTAAAGAATCTTTAGATTTGTCTTTCAGGATGACACTTGGTGCCAAGAGGACCAAGAAGGCAAAGGTCAGTTCCGCGCTCTCACGCATCCTCCTGGACCCCGTGGCACATTGCAGTTGTGAGATCTTCAGAGTTTGTGCTGGGTTTCTGTGTTTGGAACTTTTGTCCCAACTACTTTTAGTGACCTTTCTGGGGGAGAGGGTCAGAAAGAGGGTAGTACAACAATAATTCTCTTTACTCCATGAGTTTTAATTGAAAATACTAGGTAATCATATTCCAGTATTTTATTATGTAAATTTCCAAACATTCAGATAAGTTGAAAGAATTTTACAGTGAATACCTCTATACCATCTAGATTCTACCACTAAGATTTTTGCTGTTTTTGTTTAACCACATGATCATATTTTTTTGTTTATTCATTGTCTAACCATCTGCCAATGAATGAATCATCTTTGACTACCATTTCTTTTGCCAAAAAAAACTGAATAGCAATTTTTCAGAGGAAGATGATCAGACAGTAGTAAACGTCATTTACAATAGTAGTCAGTTTAAAAATAAGAGGTATAATAAAGCTCTTGTGTAATCTTTTCATAAAAATGAGTAACGTTACCAAGTAATAAATAATGCAATCAAGAACTATTTTATGTACAGTTATTATAGGGACCAAATGTGCATCAATGACCAGACCTATAAAGTTTTTCCCTTTGTGACTTGTTCCACTGGGGCATCTGGCCTCAAACAAAAAGCAACTTTACTCAAATGTCATTCGCACCATATAAAATTAAAGTAGAAAAATTCTTTCATTACAGCTCACCTTCCTGGATCCCGAAAGAAGCTAGTAGGCACATATTATAATATAACCTCACTGTTACATTGAAGAGGACAGTGCTTCTCAATATGTATGTGATGGGATGGGAGATCTTACATGTTAAAAATAGCTACATAGTTCACTAGAATTTTTATATGCTTAGCTACCTGCTACCGAGTTGACATTTGAGATTATTGCATGAAGGATCAACTAACAAGTAACATTTCTCTCAGGGAATAAGGCAGGAAGTCTTGAGAAGGGGAAGTATGATATTCAATATCTTCAGTGTTTGAAGGGGTCAGGAATTGAGACATAGGTAGCAGGTTTGGATCCCCCCTCCTTTTTTTTAAATCGTGGATCAGCATCAGCATGACTTGAAAAGAAAAAGCATGAGTCCAACTCAAGTAGATTTTCTCCAGCTTAGCTTCTACCAGTAATAGCAGTGTTACCTTCCTCTCACTGAGGTAAAATCCTATCAGTCCGGGGGAGTTCAATCTGAACTTGGAGAGAGGAGAGACGGGGCACTGGGAACACACTGGCTGCCATGGCTCCAGATATGACACATAGCTCTGGGTATGATGTCACATCCAGACACAGGTATGACATCACATGGCTCCAGGTAGGACATCACACTAGCTGCCATGGCTCTAGGTATGACATTACATGGCTTCAGGTATGACATCACATACATCTCACTTTTCCCAAGACAGTCCTAGTTTCCTGTTTTTTTTTTTTTTTTTGGATATATTAGCAATGCCCCTTTATCCTACAAAATATCCTAGTTTGCATAATAAATTGTAGCCTCATCTAAGACATCACTGAATAGAAAGATGACGGAATTTTTTTCTCCCATGACTTTTAACTGTTATCAATTACTAAACTGGGAGGAGACTTTTAATTAACTGGGTGAGTACCCTCCAAAAGGACTGATGGCTCCTCAAAGTGGTAGGTAAAAACTCCACCATGAAAATAGTGAGAACCACACAGAGTGCATCTAAAAATTAAGTCAGGTGAACACAAAATCCTGATATATTGTTTGTAAAACAAACATGACAAAAACCATGCAGAAAAAAAATTTCTCAGATGGGATTGCAGCTGCCTTTCCACTTTGCTGATTTTAAACCTCCAGGACACAATCCTCGATATTAAGACTTAAAGGTTCCCAGACAAATGGAAAAAAAAATTTCTAGTTTCCCTGGTCTCAAAGAGAATCTAGCCCAACTAGGCAAATGGAAGACACAGCTAGATTGTATAGACCTGTGATGCTTAAGAGCCTGTCAAGAAATAAAAGCAAGCCACACACAGGCACGCGTATGCATATACCAGCATGCTTGAAAACACTTAGTAGCTTAAAAAGGAAATTAAAAAGAAAAAACAGAGATGATAAATGAAGAGCATAATTTTGAAGACTTGAGAATTTCAAAGAAGATAATGTTTTGCATCCTCTGGGAAATTAAGGGGAAAAAAACCTAAAACATGGGCTCAGTGAAAGATAAGCTAATAAGACATCATATGAAATATAATGGGAGTCTGCGGAGCTAGAGAAAGAAAGTAATAAAAAATAAAAACAAAGAATGCTGTTTGAGAAATTAAATTGGCATTAGATAATCTTAGAAACTGCAATGGATGGTCTCAAAATGTGGTTACTAACAATTCCTTCCAGCCCTCTATTGCCACGTGGCTCCTACTATCAGAAGGATTACATTGCCCTTTTCCCATAAACTGGTGACCTTGTTACTGGTTCTACCCATCTAGAGATGGGAGCAGTCTGGTCCTAGGACTTCCCTGACCAGGCATTAGGCAGACCATTAGTGGACTACAGCTTCCACTTTGTCCTTCTCAGATCTCAGTCTCCATGTTGTCCAGGCTAGACCAGTGGATGAACCGAAGCCATGTAAAGAGAAGCCTTCGAGGAAGAAGGGTTGTTTCTGGAATTCCAACACTACCCCCATTCAAGTTGAATGCAGCCACATGAGTGACCCCAGTTGTCATCATAGAACAGAAAAACTGCTCAGTGGAGCCCACCCAACAGACAGAATTAACAGAAATAATGAATAGGTGTCGTAGTAAGCTGCTAAGCTCTACAGTGGTTTGTTAAGTAACAACAAATATCTGAAACTAATATTTCTTGTGTAACTAGCATATACGAATTCGTGATAAGTACTTTATATGTAATTTCTCAATGAATTTTCAAATTCTTATTTTCCTCATTCCTAATACCATTTCTTATTCTTGTGCCAATAGAAAAAAAAAAAAAAAGACAAAAAAAACTTTTACATTGGAGTCCTAGACTTCTGTCTCGATCCCACCTCCGATTTATCATCTATATGGTCAGCAGAGTTACATTAAAATGTGAATTCAACTATACCCCCAACTACAAATATCAGACCTCTCTCTAATCTGTTTCTCCAGTATATTTCTCTGTTCTGCTCTAACCCTGTAATTACTTGTCCTTCCTCCAACCCCACCCCATGATATTTCTTGCCTCTGTGTCACCTTACCTGACTTTCTCTACTCTCACTAACTTCCCCTGCGTAATTTTCACCTTCAGAGTGCCATTCAGATACCATCTCTTCCAGGAAGGCTGTCTTGACTGTATCTGCCCAGGACTAGATCAGGCACCCTACTTGGATCATATAGATACAGTTATTGCAACAGTGTGTCACTTCACTGTATCTACTAGTTTATAAGTCTGCCATCTGCATTAGACTGTGGCTTTGTAAAGGTAAAGGTTTGCTTTTTCCCCTCCGCAATTGCTATACGGCTGTATAACCTTAGGCATGTTACTTAAGCTCTCTGTGTCTCCATATTCTTTACTCAAAAAGTAGGATCTCTCCCATTAGGTTTTGTCGTAAGGAATAAATTAGCTGGGTATACATTGCGTTTAAAACTATTCAGAATTTTTTAACTCATTTTTATTTTTGTTCAATATTTATTTGTTGAACAGAAGAAACCTGAAAAGATAATTTGGTGGAGAAAGTGGGGGTGGAAAGATGAGGAAGAAGGAAAGGAATACATTCAAAGTATTCAGGGTATAAGTAACATCCTCCCTAACTCAGTAAATGGAGTCACCATCTACCTAGTTATCCAGACCACAGATCTAGGAGCTCAGACCAGAAACCCAAGAGGCATTCCTGAGATGTTCCTTAGCCTTGCATCCTTCACATTCAGCTCATCAGTATCCATCCCTCAATTTTTTCTTCAAAGTGCAGATTGAATCTGTCCACTTGTTTCTATGTCAGTGGACACTGCTCTAGTCTGAGACATCATTATTTTCTTTGTAAATACCACAGCACCCTCCCAATGGGCTTCTACTGCCCCCTTAGCTTTGAAAATTCAATCGCCAAGAGTATTTGTAGGCCCTGTATTCTCAAGGGCCTACATGATAGAACCTTGCCGGCCTACAGGATGACATCCTCCCGCTCTCCTTTTTCATTCCCCACTAGTCCACAGTGAGCTTCCTCCAGCTCCCTACTCAGCTTTTTCCAACCATGAGTCTACTGCACAACTTATTCTTTGCCTATTCTCTTTCCTTCGTTCTCCCCACGCTTTCATGTTCTCAATTCTTAGGACTTGCTAAACCACCTCCTCAGAGATGAACAATAAACCTAATGCAAGGCCTTCTTCTTCTCTCTGTAGCACTGTTCACTGTCCTGTTGGAACATTCAGCAGGATCCTAAGTAAATACTTATTTTTCTGTTTACTTGTTTAACGTGTATCTTCCTTGCTAGACTCTATGTAGGAAGGCAGACGTAGGCTAGGACGTAGACTGCTGCTTAAGTACAGTGGTACTTAATGGAATTTAAGTATTAATTCACTGAAAGATTTATATTCAGAGGCCAATTCTCTGGGAAGAGAGATACTTTTTTAAAATACATAATTTCACAAGAGGTAAATTCCTAATGGAACAACTTCTCTATGCTAAATGCTCTGTGTTCCTCTGTGCCAAAATGCATTATAATTTATCTTTTTCCCTTTTGTCTTACAAGACAGGTAGAGCAGTGCAGAGCAATACAAGCTATCAATAAGGTTCCAACACAGGCTGAGCAGAGATCTCCCTGCATACAATGTGGAACAGTTGCAATGGCTTCTGGGCCATTTCCTGTGGAAAAATCTTGGCGTATTTTCCGCAATAGTGAAAGTCATACAGATATATTTTTTATCTGGTGGAGAAGTTCTCATGGGAAGAAGTAACAGGAGATGTGACTTCTTTCTGTTTTTCTGAGCTTTATCCTTAGACCCTACCAACTGTGGAGGAAAAGAAAAATCAAATTCCTCAAGTTGGGTGGAGATTGTCATTGATTTTTGCAGCCATTGGCTGCAGAAGATACTTTTTTTCTGACATTACTTGGTATTTGGATACATAGGAACTCTTTCCAACTGTTATTGGCTGGGGTTTCTCAGCACCACACTAAATTAAACAAAGTAAAATATCTCGGTGGACAGCCCATGTCACTTTGTTAGCCAAATATCATAACTCCTGGATGAACCACTGGAGCCGCCCTTAGGATTGAGGTACCAAACACAAAATTCTTGTTTAACTGAATCAAAATTCAAGAGCACCTCCAATTTAGCTGTTTTGCAATTTAATACATATAAGGTATAATATCTTTTTAGAGCATCGATATCAAGGTGTATGCAAACAACTCCAGGGAGAATTTCAACAATGAGGATGGTGTTAACTCCAAATGTTCTCTGAATAATAATGTCAAGTCCCTAGATAGCTCCCAGGATCCCTGTGGGATATGGCTACCAAAGGATCGGCTTAAATTGAATCATTACTGCTTGTCCCTGTGTTATTTCTACTTGCTTATTTCTTTCATTTCTCCCCAATCCTCTTTGCTCTTACGTCTTTTTCTTTTACTCAGATCTCCTTAATCTTGGTTTGATTGGATTGTATAGAACTATCAGCACCTAGAACTTTTATACTATTCCAGAAAGTTAAGGTCCTTTTATAAGACAGCACATGAGAGACATAAATTACTTTTCTTTCTACTCTTCCTCTGCTGGTCACTTCCTCTGATTGTACTAAAATGCTTTTTGAAAACATCTAACAACGTTTTAATCCATCAGAGAACTAAACAGATATATGGAACAGGTATCTGAGACTTTTACTTTATTTAACCTTGAATATAGATTTGCCAGGGGTTCCCAGAATTAATAACACTTAAAACACAGGTGGGCATTTAATATTAAAGTAGTTGAATTTCTTGTGTTTGGACTTCTGATCTCTCATCCCTCTCCTCAGTTTCATACTCATAGACCAAAGTGGTAATGTCAGGGGTTACATGACAAAATGCATATTTTTTCTACTTCTTCAGGATCCCCAAACCTCTGGATTATCGATTAGGAACTGCCTAAGAAAAGAAGTTTGGACAACCAATCATCTGACTTTTTAGATGAAACAACATGCTAAATGGTAATGAAAGAACTTATCTAGTAATTCGGATCTTCTTCATTAAAGGTGATATTAGTGATATTCCTGACCATAAACTTAGTGATTGCTTAATATATGCCAAGACTGTTCTGTATGCTTTCATATGTAATAACTCATTTGATCATCACACCCATGGGAGGTAGATATTATTGTTATTTCATTTTACACTGTGGAAAATAGAGCACAGACAGGTCAAGTAACTCTACTAAGCTCATGCAGGGAAAAAAAATAAACTTAGTGAGAGATGACCAGACCCTCAGTAGCTTATGGAACATCCCTGAGCCTTTCATCACCTGTAAAGTAGATTGATGATATCACTTTCACACAGAGTCCAGAAAGATGCCATTTGTCTCATACAAAGTGAAAGTAGAAAACGTTCTATGTGTTAAGGGGCCCAGTATAGCCCATTCATTTAATCACTCAACAAACATCACTTAAGCACTTACTATGTGAAAGGCATCACATTGACTGTTGGAGATAAGGAAATGGATGGAAAAAATAGTTCCAAGAAGCTCTCAGTCTAGTAGGAAGCTAGCACAAATGATTGTGCAGATTCTCCTAGATTTACAATGGGGTACCTCCTGATAAACCCATGGTAAGTTGAAAATATCATAAGTCAAAAATGCATTTAAGACACCTAACTTCCCAAACATCACAGCTTAGCCTAGCCCACCTTAAACATGCTCATAACATACATATTAGTCTGCAATTAGGCAAAATCATCTAACACAAAGTCTATTTTATACTAAAGTGTTGAGTATCTTGCGATTTTGTGAATACTGGACTGAAAGTGGGACAGAATGGTTGTACAGGTACAGAATGGTGGTCAGAGGATCGGTTGTCTACCCTCTTGACTGCCGCTGTCCAACATCACAAGAGACTATTGTACTGCATATCATTAGCCTGGGAAAAGATCAAAATTCAAAATTGGAAGAATGTTTCCTACTAAATGTGTGTTGTCTTTTTTTTCTATCATAAAGTAAAAAAAAATCCTAAGTCGAATTACTATAAGCTAAGGACCATCTATATATTGTAGGATAGTAAGTTAGAATGAATACAGTAGACTAGGAAGCCTCTAGAAGACACAGAGGTAAAACATAGGGAGAGCCGATTAACTACATGGTCTATAGATGCCAGGAAGGTATCAGAACTGAGTTTTCATGAGAGGATATACGTACTCTGGTGGCCTTGACCAGTTTTAGGGATCAAGGCATATGTCAATAGCAAAGAAACAAAGGGAAGCTTGGTACATTCAGGAAACTCTAAGAAATTCAATATGGCTAGATCATTAAGACCACAGAATGAAGTGGTAACAGAGGAGGCTGGAGAGGTAAAAATCATGAGAGTCTGTTAGACCATGTTAAGAATTTTGGGCTTTTTCCTCCACCTGATGCAGAGAACCAGACAGCAGACATAGTCAGATTTTCATACTTTGGTGGCAGCTTGGAAGACCAGTGCAGGAGGGAGACAACAAATTGAGTCAGGGAGAACAAGTGAAAGGCTATTTCACAACCCAGGCATGAGATGGTGAGAGAGAAATGTACCAAGTTGGTCTCTCAACATTCGTCTTCAAAACAGCATATGAACGTCACAAAAGGAATGTAAAAGAGAAGGCCAATCTGACTTCTTTTTCTTCTTCTTCTTCTTCTTCTTCTTCTTTTTTTTAATGTAGTGCCATTGATGGGATTTGGTCACTGACAAAGTATTCTTGGTGAGAGAGGAGGCACCATCTAAAGTAAATTTTAAGGTTCTGACTTTAGCAATGGGAAAGTAGCAGCATCACCAGCTCACAGAGGAAAAACATAAGTATATATTTTGGATACCAGAATTTGATTCCAGAAATGTCACCTTCAATGAGCCATTGAGATATTCAATGGAACCATGATGTCAATGGTTGGGGATCTTTAGGTTGGTGGAGAGATTTGGAGTGAAGATACAGATCTGGAGTTATAAGCATATATGTGATGTTCAAAAGTATGAATGAAGATGAGCATGTGAAGAAGCAGATAATGATGGAAGAGATAAGAGGAGATAGGAAGAGGACGCAAGAGAGAAGCCTGTAAAACACCAAGCTTCCAGGGGAGAAGAGAAGATGTGGATCCACAGAAACCTGCTCTAAAGGTGGGAAGAACAACCAAAGAGAGGAATACAGCATAAAATTGGTTCTCACAATGTGCTTGGGGAGAATAAATCCACTCTAGATGAACCAAATCCGTTCTCATGTTGAACTGGCACACTGCCTAAGATAACAGTTCCTTCACTTCTATCATTCTGTATTTCATAATCATTGTAGCTTAAGTAATGAAATGTTTAGGGTTAAAAGGTGTCCAGCTAAGTTTTAGGCTATGGTGGGGAGTAAAATACAACTAGGAATTAAAATAATCTCATCAAATCCTCCTCTACTTCCTCAAAAACTTTGAAGCAAAAATTGCCCTGATGTCAACTTGGATTTAGCTGTAATTATGTGGCTGCTGATGTCTAGGGTGTACTATGGGGTTTACTGTTGAATTATCTTAAGCTTGGGAACCACTATGGGAAAAAAAATAAGCTTATTTTTCCTGTAGAAGATACTATATGTGTGATCTCTGTTGCTCTGAAAATGTTCATGGAATCATGTGGAGACAGTGGAAATTAGATCAGATACAATAACTTTCAATCTTAAGTACTTTGGGGAAAATGCTCTTTAAACAAAACAATACTTCTAAAAGCACTTTAATCCTTCAGTTCATCTTGAATATAGAGGCATACAACACATGAACCTTAAATTATCTCTTAAAAATATCTAAAAATCACTCACTATTTTTATGAGCTACAAATTACAACATATTTTCATCATTATAATTCAAATGATCATATTGATAAGGGTTATGAATTTTCCGTCCACAGTTCCCTTCAGCTGGGCCACAGGAACTCATCTACATACAGCACCGCAAAAGGTGGAGATATCATTTAGTAAATGATCGTTTTGGTGCACTAAATAATATAGTGGCTACCTGAAAGATTTAATATCACCTCTGTAAGTCCCATCTGCATCTCCAGAGCTGATTTTGTTATTCTTTTTTTTTTTTTTTTGTAAGATTTTATTTATTTGAGTGAGAGCTCGAGAGCTCAAAGGGAGAGGGAGAGGGAGAGGTAGACTCCCCACTGAGCAGAGAGCCCGATGTGGGACTCTATCCCAGGACCCTGAGATCATGACCTGAGCTGAAGGCAGACGCTTAACCAACTGAGGCACCCAGGCACCCTGATTTTGTTATTCTAAATGGCATGTACAACTGCTCCTAACTCACTAGTGACCTTTGTACTTGGCACCCTGTAGGTACACTGCTGACCCCAAACCTAAATCCACCTATGGATTCTGAGCATCCCATTTAGTTAAAGAACATTGTTACCTGAAATGACTGGTCACTTGTTTCAGACCTATATTAGCTACGGAAACACTTTTATTTGCCATGTAGCTTTCCTATGTGCAGACAAAGCCAAATTGAATGAACGCTTCAAGGGGTGGGGTAATAGTTCATTTCTGGAAACGGGTTTGTCCAAATATTTTAGGAGTGGCCTCTAACCATTTTGAGCAGGGGATGAAATAATCACCCTTCATTTAGCAAATTTGAGAAATTGATTTGTCTCTTTGTCAAAACAGGGAGATGGTATTGCCATGGTGCCCTCCAGCAGCATCTATCCTTATCCATTGGGACTCTACTGAGGTAACTCAGTATCTACCACAGTGTATTCAGGAGAATGTAACTAGGGTAAAGTTCTTCTAAGACTGTTTAAAGATTGGTTTGGTAAAGCATAGTGCCTTCTAGACCCTTATCTGTGACTCTTCCAAACTCTATTGTGTTGGATTTGTTTTCCGGTTGGAAAGTACCATTTTCCCAACTCTCCTGGCTCTGGCTCGCTGTCATTACCCTGCATTGATTGGTAGTGTCATGAACATACCAAGATGCTCTTTATTATCTCCTCGGATCAATGGGAATCGGTCTCCATAACGATCTGCAGAACTCTTAGCTCTAACCTCACCAGTTCTGGATTCAGTAAGCTGATCTTTTCAAGTCTGACAATTCTTCAAGAGTAGAATTCAGAAGAGTACAGAGTATTTAATTATAATGTCATGATCGAATACAGTTTTTTATTCTATGCATGGGTGTAAAAATATACATAAAATTTGATTTTATGGTCGATTTTACCATCTTCAATAAACACGGTTATGAGAACGGTAAATAAAAGTGGTTAAGAGAACAGTTAGTGGCTTTGGAATCAGATTAGCTAGACTTAGGGGTGCCTGCATGGCACAGTTAGTTAAGCTTCGTCTCTTGGTTTTGGCTCAGGTCATGGTCTCAGGGTGGTGACATCAAGCCCGGAATCAGGCTTCATGCTCAGCACGGAGTCTGCTTCAGTTTCTCTCTCCCTCTCTTCTCCCTGTGATCTCTCTCTCTCTCTAAAATAAACAAATAAATCTTAAAAAAAGAAAAAAAAAAGATTGAGCCAGACTTGAATTCTGACTGCACTTTCTAGCTCCGTGACCTTGGCCAAATTATTTACCCTCCCTGAGGACCTTTATCTTCATCTCTAACATGGATAATATGGACTTCATGGGGTTAGTGGGATTGTTAACTGAGATAATTCAGGCGTGGCACAGTTTCTGCACAAAGCAAACACTCAGTAAATATTAGCCAATAGAGTGCAAAGAAGACCCAACTAGAGTTTTGAGCCTTATGGTCTAAACCTGGCTGTACCACCAATCAGTCTGTGACTTTGCAAAAGTCCCATAACGTCTCTTAGTATTATTTCCCCATGTAGAAAATAGGAAAGCCAGACTAGATTAGCACTTTTCTAAATTCTGCTTATGAATACCAGCATTTTCTCTTGAAGTATTATCTTGCATGTAATCCCATTAAATAAAACTAAATAAAAGAGGAAATGCTGCTTGAAGTAGGAGGGGCTCGGAAACACATGCACACACCCACACCCACCACCTATTTAGTCAGATATGTGTATACACATACGTACGTATATATCACAACATATTTATGCTAGTAGCAAGAGGAAATTGTGTTCCTAAATTCCTATAACCTCCACAAGTAACCACTCCAGCAAAAAAAGCTCAGGAGATCTTCCCGCAGTTCTTCAAACAAGGACAATTGTTTTTATAGAATGAACTACTGCATCACAATGAGCTGAATTTCAACTTTCATTCATAGTTAATGGACAATAGGCAAACTAATCTATACTAAGGAGGTTTCTTTTCATCTCAGTTGCATTCCTTTCATGTAAGCAATGCAATGCTAAGTACTTATAGTGATTGCAATCTCTTCCAAGAAAATCTTCTATGGCACTTAAATATAATCACTACCTAGCTCAGGACAACTTGTGTCATCAATACACTCTCTTGTTGAGTAATCAAGACATGAAATTTGGTTTTCCCTTTTTCCCCACCTCCTGTGAAATAGAAATTTATTTTTGGAGTGAATATGCTGCTGTTGGGCAGGTCTGCAAGCGTTAACTTTTTTTTTTTTTTTTAATTTATTTATTTGACAGAGAGAGAGATCACAAGTAGGCAGAGTGACAGGCAGAGAGAGTGGGGGAAGCAGGCTCCCCGCCGAGCAGAGAACCCAACGCGGGGTTCGATCCCAGGACCCCGGGACCACGACCTGAGCCGAAGGCAGAGGCCCTAACCCACTGTGCCACCCAGGCGCCCCACGAGCGTTAACTTTTAAAAAGAGGTGTGCTTGTTGTCATTTAGAAAGAGAACAACACTTGGAGGTGTATGTATCAGTAGCATCAATGTGTATCACCACTGCCTAGCAGTTTAATTTTTTATTATATGATTTGATTTAAATGACTGCTCATTTGACACGTGAGTGGCCTGGAGCAAGGTCAAGATGACAGGCTGGGATCCACAATGAGAAAGGGCCAGCAGCAGCTGGGGTAGAGAGCTGATGTAGGGAGTAGCCATTATCAGCCAGCAGAGGCACTAAAGTAGACTACTGTCCTTGGAGTAAGAGAAGGCTCACAGGTAAACATAGCCCATTACTACAGAGAACATCTAACGACACTGTCGAGGGTGCCCGATATACAATAAGAATGATGGTGGCCCAGCAATGATGGTCCAGCAATCAGGGGGATAAGTGGAAGGTACCAAGAGTCAGACATTTGAGGGTATGTGTGTATGTGGAGGGAGTGCTCAGGGGGGTGAAGTAGGGGGACTGGATGTGACCGTATAGACCCAATGAGCGTAAGCTGCTACCAAAAGAAGTAGTTGCTATTCTATTCTTGGGTATGGGTGTCTAGGTCTTCCAAAAGAAGCCAGAAATCTGGAGTTCTATGTGAAATATCACATTGTTAAACACTGTCAATAACTTCCTCTGGTTTTTCAAATTCTATGGAAATGGAGCCAACCTCATGCTGGCCAAGTGGGACCCAACTGTAGGGACCTAGGACTTCAGGTCTGAGATACCAGGCCTAGAATTGTATCCTTAGAAGCACATGCCTTTCCGTTTGGCTGTGAGTCAGGGTGAAACTATCCACATTTTCCCACTTTCGTTATAATTCATTCTTTTATGTCTGGGTCATCCTAATCATCAGTTATGAGAGGCCAATTTGATTTTTAATTTGGGGTTCCAACGAATATTTCTCAAGTTCAAGAAATATGGCAGTCTGTTCAGGGATAGTCTCCCCTTCTTAGCAAGTCTGATCTCTTCAAGATATCTGGGGGTCATTTTGCAGTCCAGCCACGTAGTTCCCAAGGTATTTGACTATTCTGTATGATTTTGCATTGGAACACAAACCAATTTAAATGTATGAATGAATAGGGCCAAATTCAGAATCAGTTCAAGTCAGTCACATTTATATAGTCATATTGTTCTCAGAAAGTCATTCGTACAATTTTAGTATTTTTTTTTTTCCTGCAGAGAACAGGTGGGGGAAAAAATAAGGTATAAAAAAAAAAAAAAGAAAGAAAGAAAACAGGTGGGGGGGGGTGGGTCACTATTCCCATACAAACTACCTTTCTTCTTTTCTTTTTTCCCCCTGAAACTTTATTCTCTTTGCAGTTGTTTCCAAGGAGATGGCTATGAACATGCTGGGTTGTGGCCGTGAAGTGCGTTATCCTCCCTTCTGGCCACAGCCCCATCATCTTCCCCTGGCTCTGCAGTCAGGAAGATCCACTCTGAACTGGAAGCCTTTCCCCTAACTTCACCACTCAGCATGAAGGGAGGGATGCGGATCTTCACTAGCCCTCGTGGGAATTCTGACACTTCAGAATCTCTGGGAAGTGTTCAGAAGTAGACAGGAGTGTTCACAAGTGGATCCTCCAGGGGACAGCCTTTGAGATTTCAAAGGAGAAGGGGACTGGAAAACTCTAAAAGGCACAGCATAAACAGGAAAAGGAATGAAATGGAGTCACTGAGAGAAAAGTGAACTCCAGAGGCCTAAGGCTCTGACCACAGGGGACCAAGGATTTTGAAAGAGCAATTAACATAACTCTCTTGAATTGCTTAGCTACTTTCCTATAACTTCACTGCTTTTACATATAGATAACTTTTGCCCCCTTTAGGCACCAGTTAATACCATCTATTAAAACTCCCCCAAACACAAAACAAGTTTCAAAGCAGGCAGTTACAAATGTCTAAAGACATGGAAAGAGAATGGCAGAATCCTTTGACCTCCAAGGGAAGTTACTTGGTTACACTAAAGACACACAGGAAGAGGGAAAGAGAGAAAATATTTTCCTTTTTAGCAGCCATGAAATCATACAGATTTTACTATGTGCAAAATGTATATCACTATTGCTTTCCTTTGATGGAAGGCATTTGACTCATCGCTCCAAGGGAGATATTAAAAACAAAACAGCCACAAAATACTGGCAAAGGAATTTAAATGGGAATTGTGTCTCTCCTTCATCTTCTTCTTTCATATTTCGTAAACTTTGCTTTGGGACTGATGGTGACTTCTCTCAAGTGCAATACTGTTCATGACATCTATTCATTATTTTGTATTATTCATCATTGGGGGGGATATAGTCAGCACCTCCTAAAAGGATGGCTTTTATAAGCAATCTTCAGAAACGTAAAACACACTTGTATACTGTTTGAACTTTATAATGCTTAGATTATCAATCCGTGACTGAAATGTTGTATAGTTCTATTAATTATGAAAATAAATCACTGTGATATAGTTGGCCAACACAGCTTATACTGTTCGAATGAGTTAAGAGGGAGTTGATCTGATTGGTTAATTAATTAGTAAGATGAACCTGGATTAAAACTTCATCTTTCCACAGAACTCTCACCGTTTTTGTATCATCTTACTTTTTCTTAGACAATCTAAAGAGTAAAATAAGGTGTCATAGCTGAAAATCACATAGCTGATTTGTGGGAGAATCTGTCTGCTCATTTTTAGGAATATGTTCTAGACACTGAATCATCATATTTCTCTGATTTAAAAAATAGCATTCTCCGCTTTACAACTTAACATCTATGACATTCTTAAACTGCATCATGTCACTGGAGGTCAAGTGGAACCACAAAACAAAACCAATTATTTGTAGATAAGATAATCATTATTTAATCATCTGATAGGAACAAGGTTTAAAGACACAAGAGCAGATGTAACTGAGATCAGGATACTGGCAACATCATGATTATCTTGTAGGGCCTTCACTAGCTCTCCATTGAAGAAAAGATTTACATTCTTAAAATAGAAGATACTAGAACACACCACTCTACTACACATTGAATATTAGAATCAGATCAGGACAGTAGTCAAATAGCTTTGCTGTTCAGTAGATCTGTGATTATCTAACTTGAAAAAGAGAGAGCTAAATGACCTAGAATCTTACCTCTGCTATGACCTTAACCCTATGACCTTGGAAAAAAATCACATAATCTTTCGGAGCTGGTTTTCTCATCGCCAAATGATAATCCCACTACTTGCTGTGAGGGTTAAATCAATGTAAATATTTGAAAGCACTGTGTAAACTATGTAGCTCTCATTATATATGCACTTTTTTAAAAAAAAATTTTATTTTTAGAAAGCATCTACAGAGGAATAGGCCAAAGAATCTGACCAATGTTAACCCTGCCTGTGGTAAAGTGAAATGATGGCCTTGCTGTTGTTGAACACAAAGGAAAGATTTTAAAACTTTCTGAAATGTGTAATCATAGGATTGTGTGTTGGTAATTTAAAGAGACTTCTGGTCAAAGGTTGCAAATGGCAGACTCCGAATTATATCTGGTCTGCACATGTTTTGTTTGGCTCAAACATAATTTTTCAAAAGTAAACTGCTTTCCAACATTTAAAAACAAAACATTTTAACATAAGGTAATGAATTTCCATGTCCTCTTTCTAAAAAACCAAGAACTTGGCAGAAATTCCCTGGAAATTCCTACAAAGCAATAATCCTTGAAGCTGTTGTTTCTGCCATGTTCTTTGGATGGGGTCTTCCCTCTGCTGTTTGCTTCATTCCCCACCTACACTGGCTTCCTCAAATAGTTCCTGTCAGTCTCTGTAGGCATTTCAGTTTATAAGATTTTTTAGGTACATGTGAAACACTGGATTATTGTTCTGTAAATATTTATGGCTCTTCCCATGTCCCCATGGATAGAATACATTTCACACATCATTGATTTGGAGTTTGAGCACAAGATTTGCTTGGGTCAAAAACTGTCAACAGATGTGACATGAGCAGAAGCCTTAAATATGCTTGGCTGTGTGGCTTGGTTCTGTGTTTATTCGCCATGAGAAGGGTTGTTCCAAGAAGTTGCTGTCCTTTGTCTTGAGCCTTAGAGTAAGACGCATGGAGCGGAACTGAGCCTGAAGACTGAAGCCAAGGTCAAGTGACCAAGCCTGAGGCAGAGATGCTCCAGCCAACCTGAATTCAATAAATAAATAAATCCTTATTGCTATAAGCCAGTGAGTTTTAGGATAGTTTCTTATACAGCATTATTTGGCATTATTTCACTTATGGGCAAGATAAACCCACCATTCTCTTTTGCAAGTGCAAAAATAAAACATATCTTTGCATGTATGTGTGTGTGCGTGTGTGTGTGCACACACGTGTGTGAGCATGCACGTGCATGTGTGTCTACCTGGGAACTTCCGTGTTTGAAGAAATCTGAGCCAGTTATCATTGAAAAATAAATGTATTTTTAATTTACAACCAACACCCTCTCAGGATGAGATTAATAAGCTTAAACCTTTTCTGACTTGCCTTGTTTTGTACACATTGCCTCTTAAATAGAAATTTTAGAATGCTTTAGACTCTTTCAAAGGAAGCCAACATAGAGACTCAGTGTTAGTTTTTATATTGCTTCATTTTCTTTTTGCAATGAATCCTAATACCATAGCTAATTCTAAGTTAAGATATAACTATGTTACCTATTCCAAAGAATGGGAAATCTGGGTTAACACAGAAATAAATTGTAAAGTTATTTCCACCTCGTCCTAATCCAACAATTGCACTGTGAATTTACGTCAAAATTTCCAAGGTTGCTAGAATGGAATTTGTCAACTGGATAAAAATCAAGGATTATAAAATCTTCTGAAAGGATTCTCAGTACAAATAAATGGTTTGGAATAAATGTTACAAATGCAGCATTAGAAAATCCCAATAATGAAGTGTTTCTGTATTAGAATAGAGCAAACTGTATTAAAAAATACAGCTGACTTTTTCAAATAAGTTATAACATGCATCATTACACTTCCAGGAAATAGGAACATGCTGAACATCCCAGATCTCCAAACCAACCCCTAAGGCTTCCAGTTCCACTAAACTACCTCTAGGAACATAGAGGGTTATGAGTGTCTGAAATAATAAAATCAAAGGGATTAGCAGAAATCCACTGAGAGGCAGAAAAAAAGTATCTATATTTATGTGTAAATGTATGTAATATGTATAAATATAAAAAGTAGAATGTATAAAATATATTTACATATGATATATATAAAAACATGTATTTAAGATACTTTAATATTACTATTTTTAAAGATTTTATTTATTTTAGAGAGAGAGTAAAAGAGTGTGCATGAGCAGGGGAGGGGCAGAGGGAGAGGGAGAGAATCTCAAGCAGACTCCCATCTAAGTGTGGAGCCTGACACAGGGCTTGATCTCACAACCCTGAGATTATAACTTGAGCAGAAACCAAGACTCTTATTCTTAACTAAGCCACACAGCCATGCCAATACTTTATTATTTTTAATGTTTTAAAAATACTCTATTGTTTTTAATATTTTAAATATTAAATATATTTTAAGTTAAAATATATTTATTAATATTTATTAATATAAAAATTATCTAAAATATTATTAATATTTATTTATTAATATTTATTATATTAAATTATTTCTTAATTATTTATTAATATTTATTTATAAATAATATTTATTAATATTTATAAAATATTTATTAATATTTATTCATTATTTATTAAAATTTATTAAAATATTTATTAATATTTATTAATATTTATTATATTAAAACATTTATTAATATTTATTATATTAAAATACATTTAAAGTATACATACACTATATATACATATTTATATATATACACATACTTATATGTATATATACATTTATATATATGAATATATAAATACATATACAGAAGAAAATCATTTAGTGATTAACTGCAAACAAAATGGAGTCCAGAGAAAAACAACTCCAGATTTGGAAAATCAAACACCATAGAAAACATACTTTGAAACTGAAATTTTTGGCCCGTAATTATGAATATTAACAAACACAATCTATAACAATTAAGATTAGGGTGACTTGTCTTTTAGAAATCAGAAGAAGACAAGCACTTTAAGGTAGAAAAAATGAGCAGCTAAAGATAATCTATGCAGGTCGGAGACTTCTTTGCTATTCATTGTAACAAGTCTCTCTTCATTTGGAAAAAGATGGGCTTGCCACTGTAAGTCACAAGCCAAAAAGTCACCTTTTTAGAAAGTAGAAAAAAATGTTCTTCCCTCCAGAAATTTAACTATTATTTGCTAAGAAAGTATTGCAATAAATATACAAAATTACTATGAATATGGTATGAACAGCATCTCCTAGATAGTGTAGTACTATAGTGTAGTACTATACAACCTGAGACAGCATCCTGGGTAAATAAATTGTCACCAGTATTCTTAAAATGTAGTACACCACAAGGACTCTGCTATTCCTCCCAGAATTGATCTATACAAGTCTTGACAAAAGGAGGAAGGGAACACATAAAATGTAATTATATATTGTTTAGAGAAAGTATGCATTTTGTGCTACTTTGTAACATTTACAATAGAAAAGAGAACAAATCACCCTCTCATTTTTGGTGTCTGTGGTAGATTTCAAAAATATATACAGATTCTTTGCAGCTCCTCCCATGAATATGTGGATGAGCTCCGTCATTGAATCTAGGCTTCGACATGTAATTAGGTTTGGTCTGTGGGACAGTAGCAAATCTGACAGAATCAGAGACTTGAAATCAGAGGCTGTGCACTGGGGCTTGTCCTCTCTTGCTGCCTGACTCCTTTTTGCTACAATGTGAACAAGCTTGGGCTAGCCAGCTGGAGATGCAGGCATCACACAGAGAGACCTCTGGACCCAAAGAATCATGAGATGTAAATATCTGTTTCTTCCCTCATTATATTATTACAGTGTCTCAAGTAAGAAATTATTAGAGTATCTCCCTCATTATATTATAGGGTGGTTTATCATGTAGCAAAAGGTAATTATTACAGTATCTCAGGTAAGAAAAGTCTCCAAAAAGAAAAAAGTCTTCAAAAGGAAAAAGAAAAGTCAAAAAAAAAAAAAAAGAAAGAAAAAAGAAAAGTCAATGTGATTGTCTATCATCGCAGTCAGTTACCTAAGTAATAAAAGATCGTCAATGTGTTCCTATTCTGAAGAAAGAATGCTAAGCTTTAAATGGTGAAGTGGAAACCATAAGAAGAAATGATACTGACCGACATGGCTTGTGATGGCCAGAGCTTTGGTTCTCAGAAATAAATCTCCAGATCAGAAGTGTCATTAGAAATTGCCAAAGAGAACATAGAGATTTTAGAAGGCTCTAGAGAGAAATGTGAGAAAGTAGTTTGGGGATTTCCAGGCAGTACAAAAAAATTAGGCAACCTCTCTTAATCTGTGAAATCACTGAAAAACATGCTTCACTGGGAGGAAGACAACTGGCAAATGAAACACACAAAAGAAATACACCAAGATTCCCAGGGTTGTTTTCAAAGAGAGAAGGGAAAGTGATGTTTATTTTCTTTTCCCACTCTCTCCTCCTTTAGTGTCTCTCTCTTTCTTTCTGCCTGTCTCTCCTTTCTCTCTCTTCCTCCTGAATATTTTATTGTTTCCATGAAAGGATGTAAAAAACACAAGTATGTGCATTTGTATTATACCTACTTTTCTTGAAAGTATAAAAAGTACAGATATCTGTGTATATATTCCTTGTCACTGCAACATGAAAGGAATATTGGATGAAGCTGTGCCAAGGAGGAGCTCTACCTATCTACCTACCTACCTACATATCTACCTACCAATCTATGTATGTAGGTAGATACATATGTATAAATCTGTGATACACCTATTGGTAATATTTCTTTCTTACTTTTTAAACATGTTCCTTTTATTTCATTTTTGGGTCTCACTAACTTTTGGTTTACTCCCTTCAACACAAGAAGCACATAAATACATGCAAACAGTATGTGAAGAGTAATAGAAGAATAATAATAGAAGGCAGAATGAATTGAAAAATAAAAATCGCCCTTCCTACCATAATCAACTTGCGTACATCCTTCCAGTTTGTTTGAGCCATTTTCCATGCATTCACACATGTATACAATGCACTCTGCTTTAATGAGGGTTTCCATAATGCAAATTAGGGCACACACCATTGGCAAATAGGTGAATCATCAGTATAATGTGGAAGTCACATTGGTCCATACGTTGAGTTGTTATAGACAAGAGAAACCAGAAGAGTGGCCGTAGGATAATTTGAACAGCAAAGAACGAAGCCCTGAGCTCAGTGTTTGAACTAGCAGGAGGAGCCCTTTACTGCGCATTTAAATAGATAATAAGTATTAAAAACTAGCAGTTGCATCCGGAATCACCCTTCTAGAGAGAAGCACCCCCCTGTCAGTGAGTGGCCAATTGCATTGCAATGAAAGTCAAAAATAAGAACCTATGAAGAGTGGAGGACTATGTTAGATCAAGTAGCCAGACAGCATCTCTTTGAGGAGTGACATTTGAGAAGAAACCTGAAAGAAGTAAGAATGCAAGCCAGTGAAGATCTGGGGTGGGAGGAGGAAGTTATTCCAGGCAAAGGGAACAGCAAGTGAAAGGCTCAGAGCGGGGAACAAACATGGGATGTTTGGGGAATTGCAGGAAGGTCAGTATGGGTAGAGTGAACAAGGCAGAGAGCAGAAAGAAAAAACATTGTGGAGAGGAGTGCCTGGGTGGCTCTATCGGTTGAGCATCTGACTCTTGATTTTGACTCAGGTCATGGTCTCAGGGTCAAGAGATGGAGCCCCACATCAGGCTCCGTGCTCAGTGGGGAGTCTGCTTGGGATTCTCTCTTTCCTTTTCCCTCTACCCCTCCCCCAACTCCCATGCTTGATCTCTCTCTCTCTCTAATAAATAAATAAACAAATCTTAAAAAAAAACAAAACATTGGCGAGATTAGCAGGGACTAAATCTTAAAGGTCATTGTAGGCTGAGATGTGACATTTAGATTTTATTCAGAGGGTGCTAGGAAACCATTGAAGGGTTCTGAGCAAGGAATTGATATAATGCGTATTTTAAAGATCACTCTGGAGGCTGTGTTAGAAGCAAATACTGGGGGAAAGAGAGAAATTGGGGAAACCTGTCAGTAGCTTAGAGAACTATGGATTTCAATATGGTTTGGAAAGGTGAACACAGAGCAAACAAATATTCAAATAACAGTCAACCAAATCAGGATTTGCTAATGATTCCATGTGTTCATCTCAACCAGATTGGTAGAGAATAGAAATAGAGAACACAGAAAAACTTCAAAATGGAACATAATTACTAGACTCTCTGTTGGGTTGCATACTCTAATTGGGTTGCAAGTGGGGTACATGGCAAACGGGGTACATGGTATGGTCAGCCTTCTCTTAATCCTACATTTCTCTTCTGTGCAATGGAAGTAGGCCTTGTTTCAACTAGCCGCCCACTTCCAGCCTCTCTTCCAGAGGGAACATCTCTCATACATTCCCCTCAAACCACCAAGGCAGAAGCACACATCTTGTTCTAAACCCTGGAATCTTCCCATTTACAAATGAAACTCATTAATATGTTATTGAAATTACGAAAATCTTGCTAAAAATCTAGCCCAAAACAAATATAAATATGTTTATTTCCCATTTAGATATTAGCAAATTAGGGCATATTTCATGGAGTACCAACTATCGTAACATGTACATTTTTATTCATAAATTGTAAAAGGAAACATTACTTCAAATGAATCAATTGGCCATAAAACTACATAGCAGTTGAATATATCAACTTGTATTTGTTTGTAACAACTGACCCAGATTCATTTTTCTCAGTGGGGATAACATGAGCCATGTTAAGTAGAACATTGAGCCAAAAAAATTTTTCTTATCGTTCTTTCTTTTCTTTTTTTTTTTTTTAGGCAAGACTATTTGGATCTGACTTCTGTCAAAATTAAGCCAGTTCTCCAGTTCATCTTATAGACTTAGTCATAGTCTAAGAATGTCGCTTTGACTGTATCAAATACTCATTGTGAATCCAGATAGGTCAATATACCAAAAGGCAAAGTTACAAAGCAAGAACTCTGACCTAATCACAATCTGAGAACAGCTTCAAATGCCTCGTTAAATGTGTGTGTGTGTGCCTGTGTGTGTGGAAATGTATCTGTGTGCACTTCTTCCTTTCAGCATTTTGCCTTTGTCTGGTGTCTTATATCATAAAATGACATGATACCACTTGATGGCAGACTTTGATGTTGCAAAGCTATTTCCCAATTCACAGTCACTCATCACTGCTGATCTTGTTCAAAGTCAAAACCACCCCGGGGTAGTCCTACAGCTGAGAACAACCAGGATGGGGTTCGGCAGAGAGCACTGAACTCTCACTGCCCTGCAGGGGTCAAGATGCCTCCCTCTTACTGAGATATGTCAGTGGTGCAGAGAGGGTCCCTGTTAAGTGTCAGTTATCAGGTAAAACTCACTAAAGACCAAAGCCAGGATTAAGCAGCTAAACTATCTTAAAACATCTCCTTGGCTTTTAATGGGGGAACCAAAAAGGAAATGAAAGGGTTACGGTTCTCTAAAGGAAAATAATCCCGAAAGTTCCACTCCTTTGATAATGACAAATTTATTTGCATCAAATGGTTATCTGAATTGAAGACAGTAAGACTCATACTCAGTTAGGTATGTGTACAGGTGTATGTGGGCAGGCATGCACACCCATTCATTTAGTACATGCTCTTCAAAATAGACCATATAGAGGGTATCTGTTGTCATTGTAATTATTAAAAACACCCCAAAGCTCAGATGGCAATGATCATTTACTAGTGTTCATGCATCTCTGGATAATCTAGGTTGATTAGCAGGTCAACCAGAGCAGCTCTGTCCTGTGTGTCCCTTGTATCCCTCCCAAGACCAGGAAGCTAGCCAGGGCTAGCTTCTCATAGCCATGAGAAGGTGCTAGAGGACACCCAGAAGAACCACGGCCAAATGAAAGCCTAGGTTAAGATCTATTAGTACAATGTCCCCATCGTCAAGTCCAATGGCCAAACCCATGATCAAAGGGGGCGAAGTCGGGAAATAAACTCTGCTCCTTTAGTGGGAGGATCTCCAAAGTCCCATGGTAAAGAGTGTGGGTACAGGGAGGTTTAAGACTCATGGTTGATGATGCCATCTACCACAGACTAACTACCTTTCTTTTAATCAAGACAAACAAAAGTAGCTCGAGGTCATAAGAAATAGATTTGGGGACAGACAGACCTAAGTTCACATCCTCACTAGCCCTGGCCCTTGAGCCACCAACATAATCTCCCTTGTCCTTATTTTCCACGTAAGTAAACAAGAAACAACAACCTTCACCTCACAGGAATTCCATGATTATTAAAAGACATAATCTATGAATAGTAGTTAGTCCTTCAGAATCTTCTAAGAGGTAACAACAAATTATCACTGTTCTTGTTATTGCTATAATACCATTATTGTCATTGTTATTATTCAATCCTAGAAATGGCTGGGGCTTTTAGTTTATCACATTCGGCATACTCTATTTATTCCCCGGATGATACTTCCAGATGTGAATCATGTCACTTCTGTCCACAAAAGGAAATCCAACAGAATGAAATGAAAATTATAGACCCTACGACCTGCATCATTCCCGGCCCACACCACTCTTCCAAGGAGAACCTCTGTGAAGTGGAATGTAGTGTTGAAGTAGAGAATTTTGAGGAGAGATTTTAATAGTGAATGCAGAGAAGAACAATCAAAGAGCTTCCTGAAGTCATTCACTAAGGAAAAGGAGTCATTTTCCTTTTCGGAGTCAGTTTCTTTTGAAATCATTTGGAAGCTAATTTGGAAAATGGGTTGCCTGGAAGGATCAGAGGTTGAATGGTTGGCTGGGGCTGCTATCTGCTCTGGTAGGGACTCTCTAGCTTCTTCTCTGTTGGATGGGCTTAGAAACATGACGCTGCCGTACTACACCCAACCCTCTCTCCTTCTTTGCTTCGTTTCATGCTCAGTTCCTGATGTTCTTCTGGCATTTTACCCCTAAAATGTGGATATACATGTTATGCATATTCTTGAGTCAGCTAAAATAGATGCAAACAAACCTTCTTTCTCCGTTGAGCATAATTGAAGCTTTTTTGTTTATTTCTTGAGCAATTAAGGTAATTGTCTTAATTTTCTACTCTAAGCTAAATCTACTCCTTTTCTACTCATGTTGTAATTCGAATGATAACAATTTAACTAATTTTTTAAAAAAGGACAATTCAGAAAAAAATCAACATTGTAATCTAAACGATTATACATAACTCAATTAATGTAATTGACTCTTGATTGTTTCAGTATATGCAGGAAGAGCCTTAAATTCCTTTCTAGGTGTCATTTAAACTCAGTTTTCTGAATCCAGCATCTTTATTTTCTCCTTCTATTCTCCGTAATGATTCTTCTCGAGGTTTTTTTTTTTTTTTTGTATCCTATTTTAATTTCCAAATCTTTAATTTCGGCATTATTGAATTATAATTGCAAGAACTTGGTGAGTTCCATTCAGGAAGTAATAGCTGAAAATCAGTGTATTTCCAGGCATTGTGGGTGGAAAGCAACCCTGTGTGTGTGCCCGGAGCAGAAGCATAAAATGCTACTTTCATCTACTCTTCCCTCTCCTGAGGAGTCCTCCTGGCCCTTCTCCCTGTACCCTTCCCCCAGAGAGGGAGGACCTATTCTGTAGCTGGAAGCGAGCTCATGGGAGCGAGGACAGATGCTTGGGGTCTCCTTCCAAGGCCTTGCTTTTCCAGATTCAATGACTGAGATGAGATCCAGAGCTGCCTCCAGGAGCCCAGAAATGCTTTCAGCCATGACCACTGGGCTGGAAGAGGAGGGTGCTTACAGAACTGTGCCTTTCTCAGCTGTTTGGAAGCTGCATGTCTAAACATAGCAAAGCCCTCCCTCCCTGTAATTCCAGTTCAGCTGGGAAAGCCCACCTGGCTCTTTTGAGGCATTCGCTTTGAGTAAGTAGCTGAGAAGCAGCAGAGATACCCTCCAGGAATTGGCAGTTGCTGCCCAGCCTTTGGTTTCTCTAGCTCTGGTGAGCAGCCCTGGGTCGTTCGCGCAAAGCCCAGACACTCCTCAAGATGATTCATTTCAAAAGATCCGATAGGACCCGGTGGTTCTTTGTTGATCCCATGAGTGTCCCCAAAATGCACGACGGAGGAAGCTCTGCCACGGGCTTCCGGGCTTCGTCTTTGTGGAGCTGCAGCTCACGCGTCTGAGAAAGGGAGAGTGGTTGTGGTCTCTGCTTGTACTTTGAGCACAATATCGTCGCGATTATTTGCACTTCTCTGAGCTTTACTCGGCAAAAACTCAGTAGGCCTCTTGGGGATGCAGCTTTTCTTTAAAGCAAGAATTGTAGCGTTTTCCTAATATAAACACACGTATAGGTTTTGTAATACAAAACTCCTGCGGGCATTCGTTGATGTTTCCCTTCTGGCCTAAACTGCTGGGTGTGACTAGTTTAAAAGCTGTCAAAATGATATAAAACAGTTATTAAAACCAATGGCTGCCTCACTGCCAGAGGGCAATATTGTTCCATAAATAGTGTGCATTGCAGCATTGCTCAGAGCAAGACTGAGCCATCAAACCTAAGGGCAGAAGGCATTTTAAACACACAGTAAAGTGCAGTCATATGTACAGTCCCTCACATAAGTAAATGGCAACATTTTTTGCAGCAGCCATTTGGGCAATAGGTACAAGTGAAACATAGGTATTTTCAGTATCTATTTGAGCACCTAAGTGAACATGTAATTGCGCAATGAGCCTTTCACAGCAACTCAATTAAACATGTAAATTATTGTCAAATGTTCCCAGCAGCCACAGAACATTTTCAGTGTCCAATGTCATTATCCTCTATCAGGCATTTGTGCGTCGGAGTACACATTTCTGTAATTAAATAGCAATTATTTTTACTTCCAGTCCCATTAGTAATATTTAAAATTGGAAGCACTAGATTGTTTTTCTTCTTTTTTGGCTTAGATTCATTATATATGTAATGAAACTGCACTTGATGGAATCAGTGGGTTCCCACAGAGGTATCTCTTAGCATCTTTGTTTTTGGAAAAGTAGGAAGACTATGGAGTCTTAAAAATGGAATCACATGGACGTGTTAGTCTGAAATGCCTCTTTGGGGTACTCCCCCATGGCCTACACTTGGAGATGAGCTGCTGGTAGTTTACACAGAATATTATCAGTCTTAAGAAATTAATACTCAACATGTATTTGCTCACAGTATTTTTTTTTAAAGATTTTTGTTTCTTTATTTGAGAGAGAGCACAAGCAGAGGGAGCAGCAGAGGGAGATGGAGAAGCAGACTCCCATTGAGCAAGGAACCCGATGTGAGACTCGATCCCAGGACCCTGGGATCATGACCTGAGCCAAAGGCAGATGCTTAACGAACTGAGTCACCCAAGCGCCCTGCTCACAATATTTTCTAAGCAACAGTCTATCCTAAGAAATGGGTGGTAATTGTTCCTTCTGCTTAATTTATGCCATTGCTCATACAAAGTGAATGGACAAGCCCAAGGCAGTACTTTGTATGTGCAGGTTGGGAAGGACTAGAGATTAGAAGTCAGGACCTCATTATGGGGGTATTACCTAGAGTGGATGGTAGATTTCATATCACTGGTCAGTTTTCAATCCTTCCAAGATAATTTCCACAACGAAGTATCATAAAACAACAGTGATAAGAAAAGGAATATTCTATGATATGGGACAGTATCATTGCCAGCATCCTCTGGGTATCTTCTAGACAGGAACAGAAGTCCAGCAGAACCAGTAGAAACGTTGCTCTATTTAAATATTACTGATTTAATCAAATGAGACAGAGCTGAAACAGTTGATTCAACTTGTCTACTTTGGTCTTCCTGGTACTGAAAAATAACTATGACTGTTCTCCTACTTTCACCGCTTACTATCATGCTACAGAAGTTCTGAAGACGTGAAATATACAAATTCCATAGGCTGTTCCTTTTATTGTTTTGTTTTGGTTTTACTTTCAAAAAATTATGCAAAGGGATGTGTTCTGAAGTTCCAAATGATCTCAAAAATCAAAACAATCCAATCAATTTCTCAGTAATTGGCTTTAAAGAAACTGAGACAAGAGCAATGCAAACAAAGTGCTTTTAAATAAATCATAATTACCCATGCAAATGTCTCCAATAATTTGAGGGTTTAATCAGATGACTAACAATTTGGAAGCCCTCTTACATTTGGTGATGTGACAGGCAGCAGGGAGGCAGGGAAAGCAGTCTGGCAGGGACAATCTGAGATGTGAGTAGGGGAGTTGGAGTAACATCTAATTTATCCAAACTTGGGAAAGTTTCATACTGGGAAGTTGTTTCCACATTCACCTTATTAGTAAAGACATGCGTCTATGTTCAACCTTTCCGACTTGTTCAATTAAGCCTTTGAATTGATCTGGAACATGGCAGATTTTCTTTTCCCCTTCTGATGATAAAAGCATTTTTGTGCACAAGGAGCAGGTGTTCTTAGTATTCAAATTTGGAGCATACTACTAGCCTCCCCTCCCACTTACCATCAGCTTGCATGCGTGTATCCTAATGTCTTCTCTTGCCACCCAATCTTCTACTTTCTAATTATGGAAAACCTTTTAAAGAGGCACACTTGTGCGGGCTTTAGATGATGCAAACTTTAACAATGTTATTTTACTCCTGTTTGGGGGGGGGGTGTTGAAAATCAATATGGTATGTGACTTCTTTGCGATATTTTTTTCTGAAACCAAGAAGCAAAGTACTCCACTTAGTGTAGTTTTAATTAAACTGAATACATTATAAAACACTCTCCTAATTTGCTTTGCCTAGAAAATGTTTTTTAAAGTGTTACAAATCAATCAACTAATTGAGCTATGTAGTAGGAAATGCAGATGGCATCTCTCGTTACTCTGTGTTTTCACTCTGCCAACCAAGTGACTCTTCAGAGACAGGGTTTGTGTTGGGGCTGGCAATTTGCATCCCATGGCACCAACATGGGTTGTGGTGCTAACGGGTAACAAGGAACAACCACACAAAATGCTCTGACTGGGGGCGGAGACGGTACGTGGAGATGTTGGCAAGGGGACAGTGGTGGCACTACAAGGACAGCTCTGTGTAGTCCCAGCTCCCATCTCTTCTGTACTGGATCAAGAGTAGTGGGTTTTATTGGCCTGTTCAGAGTGGGTTTAACCAGGAATCTACTTTGGGGATTTATTTATATATTTTTTCCCACAAATCTAATATTGAGAGGTGTTGGGGTTAGTCTCCTGGTGTGCCCTTTCAGTGAATTTCATAAATATGGATGCATTGCGAGGCACTCTCGTGCTGGAATGATGTGCTGAGTGATGGCCAAGGTGCCATTTTTGCTTTTGAAGGGCTTTCCTTTCACAAGTATTTATCTTGGGCACAACGTTGGGTGTATGGTAATCAAAGACAAAAATAAAGTGTCTCTGCCCTCAAGGTCCTTCCAACTGAATGGGAAACAGATATGCCAACAGCCACAGTACGATGTTGTTCTATGTTATTTGTGAAAATATGTATGAGAAAAACATAGGAAAAGAATCAATTTGCTTGGGAGATTTTTGAATACTTTACAGAGGAATCAGGAGGTAGAGCATACTGTGGTATAAAGGCAATGGATTTTAGGTGACAGAGAAAGTTTAGCATACTCTGAAATGAAAAGTCTCAATTTTGGTAGCTACTGAACCAACACCCATTTACATTGCAATGTTCTGATTGTTCTCCTCAATCCTGAATTACAAAATTATCCTCCCTGTCACATTTGAGGTTGTTGTTCCAGTGTAAAGCATTGCTTTGTGCTACACTTAGGACTGTTGTTATGTCAAATATATCATGGGAAATTCTTATGACTTGGCAGCTATATAATCACATGCTTTAGAAACACTGACTAAGATTTTATCAGAGCCTAGCTAGTTTCCTAGAGATGCCTTATTCAACCACTTAATGTGTTCCAAACCCTGAGGCTCAAGGGTTAGAAAGTGTAAGTAAAAGATAAAAATATTCAGCTATCAGAAAGGATGAATATCCACCATTTTCATCAACATGGATGGAACTGGAGAGGATTATACTAAGTGAAATAAGTCAAGCAGAGAAAGACAATTATATGGTTTCACTCATATGTGGGACATAAGGAATAGCACGAAGGACCACAGGGGAAGGGAGAGAAAAATAAATGGGAAGAAATCAGAGAGGGAGACAAACCATGAGAGACTCTGGACTCCAGGAAACAAACTGAGGGTTATAGAAAGGAGGGAGTGGGGTGGGTATTAAGGAGAGCACATGTTGTGATGAGTGCTGGGTATTATATGCAACTAATGAATCATTGAACACTACATCAAAAACTTATGATGTACTATATGCTGGCTAACTGAACATAATAAAGGTAAAAAAGGAAAAAGTAAAATTATGAGGTGTCTGGCTGGCTCAGTTGGTAGAGCATAAGACTCTTGATCTCTGGGGTAGAACATGTGACTCTTGATCTGAGTTAAAACAAACTCCAATGTTTGGGTTATAAATTCAAGCCCCCACACTGGGTGTACAGATTACTTAAAAATAAAATATTTAAGGGCACCTGGATAGCTCAGTTGGTTAAGTATTTGTCCTTGGGTCAGGTCATGATCCCAGGGTCCTGGGATTGAGCCCCACATTGGGCATCTTGTTTAGCAGGGAGTCAGCTTGTTCCTCTGCCCCTCCCCCTGCTTGTACTCACTCTCTCTCAAATAAATAAATAAAATCTTAAAAAAAAGTAAAACTGGGAGGAATAACCTATAACATTGCTAACGCTCTTATTCAGCCAATTGATGTATACCATCTTTAAATTTTAAATGGACTTCCCATTTCTGGGAAAGATTCTTCAAATATTGATAATCTGAAAGATTTAATTTAAACATGTAAACATATAATGGCTAAGAAGCTTTGAGTCACTGCATTACGTTTCATAAACAGCTGTTTCGTTGTGCTCTAGTTCAGTGGTTTCTAAAGTGTGGTCCCCAACCACCGCATCCGTATCCCATGGTAACTTGTTAGACACGCAAATTCTCTGTCCTATTATATCAGAAACTCTGGAGTTGGGGCTAACAATCTTGATTGAAGAAGCCCTCCAGGTGACTCTAATGTAGGCTAACTTTGAAAACCAATTCTTTAGTGTATACATAATGCCTGATGCATTCACATGTCTATTGAGTTCTATTTAAACAGTGCTAAAAAAAGAGATTGAACACATTATTTCTACTCAGATTAGATTAAGTTGCTTATGAAATGCTAATGAACCAATTTTTAAAAATTTTCTTCTGAAGAGACTATGACTTTGGCTACATGTAAAAAGAAAAACAAAAGAAAAACAAAAAAATAACTTTAGTTGAGAGTCATATAGAAAAAATATATGGCCAATTATTTCACTTTTTGATAAGTAATATTTTGCATTTAAACGTCGATTACAAATTATATCTAGGTGTAATCATTTGATATATATGCAATTCTTTCCATATGTTAAGTAACAATTATTAAGTCATTCATATATTTTCTTATACATTTCTATCTGCTTGATCATATTTTGGGAGACAGATACTAAACCCACGATAATTGTGGATTTGTCAATTTCTACTTTAAAAAATTTATTTGTATTTATTTTTAAAATATTTATTTATTTGTGATAGAGAGTAAGAGAGAGAGCAAGATTGGGGGAGCAGAGGGAGAGGGAGAAGCAGACTGGCTCCCCACTGAGCAGGGAGTCTGATGCAGACTCAATCCCAGGATCTTGGGATCATGACCTAAGCTGAGGCTTAACCAACTGAGCCACCCAAGTGCCCTCCTACTTTAAAAATTTTAAATTCAAGTTGTTAGATACATGGAGGGTTTTGCTTATTCCATAGTCTTTGTAACTCTTGTCATCCCACAGGAAATGCTTTAAGATCCACACATGGTCAATTTCACTTGCTTTGCAAATGTATTAATTTATTTCCCATATATAAAGAATGTATATATAAGAATAAACATTTACAAATACACAGAAACATATACTCCCTCACCCATCTTACTCCCATAGCTCATCCTCCCACATTTAGGGTTAGCTCAACACATTGTGAGGATACAACATGGACACTATAAATAGGAACAATTGTGAGAGAAACATGGTTTTGCTGAGATACTGTGGGTGAAATGAGCTTCTTAAGGCCTAGAACAAAAAATATACATGCGAACCAGGCAAAATGGAATACCCACTGCAGTAGGGTAGCTATAAGGTTTAATGTAATTAATGCATTTAATGACAATTAATGACAGGTTGTTTTGGCTCAGAAACAAAGATTGTTCATTCCAGAGGGAATCATGCAATGAAAAAGTGGGCATCCGTGAGCACTTCGCCCACCTTCAAAGTCTACTCTTTGATAGAGAAGTTGGTAAGATTGGTCAGGAGTATAACTGAACTACGCACACTGGAATAGAATTCCATGTGTGTATTTCTGTGTTTTGTATTGTGTGTGTATGGGGGCATGTTGTGGTTGTGGTTGATATGATCCTTCACCTGTCACTGCCTCAAGAGAAATCATAGCGAAAGGGAAGCATATTTGTCTTGACAGCAGCACATTTTTTTTTGCTTTTCTCAAACTGATCATGGGGACAATACTATAGACTTAAGTTTTCTCCTCATCAACTAAAAAAAAAAAAAAATCTAAAAAAATACTGAAACAGCTGTGGTCAGGTAGTTGAAAGGATTCCTTCTACCATGGTCTATTTTTGTTGGCTTGAAAGTACTAAATAGATCTATAATCTAAGCTGTTTTGGAGTCATCCTTCAGAAAGATGTCTTGTATAGAAGAAATTACTTAATAGTAGAGATGAGGTATATCCATGCTTTTCATAAGAAGGAAATCTTCACTTCTCAAAACTTTAGTGTCTAGTCCATACCTGCTGGGGAAGCAGTGCATTCTCCGAGCTCTGTGAAGGAAAGTGTTACCCTGGATATCAACAAGGTAAGAACTGTTTCGAAGATTAGATATTTTGCAAGGATTTATATAAACTGTAAAGTCCTAATGCAAATATTAAATATCTCTATTTATATCCCTTGGTTGTTTGTAATCAACTAGATGAGAAAGCTTGAACCGAATAATTATCCCCCAAGTTAAAAATCACATCCTGAGCTCCAGGGCCATGCAGACTCATGAGACCTTAATGTGACTTCAGCTTTTCTATTGCAGAGTGGAGAGGAATGGAAATGGAAGATGTACATATTGGTATGATGTGCTGTTCCCACAGCATGTTAGATATACACCAATTGGAAAAAAAAAAACTCTCACATAAACACACAACACAAAGACAAGAGGCTACCTAGATAAGATGGGTTGCAATTCCACCCCTGGCCCCATGTATAACATGTCCCCTTTCTCATGCACAGACTTTCAAAATATCTGGAAAGAATTTCTAGAATAAGAAATAAGATGCTTCCACAGGGTATTTTGTTCCTTATGCGGAGTCTCCAAAAATACAGTTTTCCATCACATCTTAGACATTCATGCTCAAGGAATATAACTACCTGCCAAATGGGGAATTCCTAAGGACAGCATTAAGACATTCTGAGAAGATGATAAAAGTAACACAAGAAGTAAAAAAATAGACACAAGAAGTATTTCTTGTTTTGTCCTCAAAAACACACAGTTTTAATTTAACAAAATTCTCAAAACCTTGAAAATAGTAACCATGTTACCTTTCAATAATCAAATGGTTTATAGCCTTGAAGAGTTCAGAGCCTACTTTTTAGCTACCCAGTGTTATTTTCCTGCTTCTTTCAAATATGAATATGCCATATATTATGACAAAGTAATAAAAACCTTACTTTACTGTGGGAAAACATTACTACCTTAATCACGTTATTGCTTGAGTTTAATAAAAATGCCCTAGATGTAATCATCCCTCATTTTGTAGAAAGAACATTTTAAACCCATGTCAGAAGTAACAGCTGATCCTATTTCCTCCCCAGAGCAAACTCTGGCCGTCAGAGAAAGTTTATGTTCTCAAGAAGGAAAAGAATTAGCCAAGTTCAGAATAAATGTCTTCCAGAAATACAGGAGCTGAGAAATGAATAGAGTTTTAAAGATGACAGACATTAATAAAACATCAATGTCATAAAAAGCTCCAATTCCTTAATTCCTATAATAGTTAATTTATTTTTTTAATTCAACAAATATTCATTAAGCACCTATATTTTGACAGCTAATGTCCTAAACTTTAGGGATAGAAGCTCATATTCTATTTGAGATAACACGGAAAATAAACAATTAAATAATTAAACAATATAATTTCAAATAGTAACAAGGGCTATGAAGAAAATAGAAAAGGGTATTGTCATAGTGAGTAATTCAGCAAGATTCCTTGTATGTAATCATTCAATATTAAGTTTTACATCATTTAATAGCAAAGCAATAGCACTGAATAAAATGAAAAACATTAATAAGCACCTATTCTGTGCTAGGTAATATGGGGATTTTACAAACAATTTAAGAGCACCATTGCCCTCAAGGAAGCAAGATGTTAAAAAAGATAGGTTATTAATTCAAAAGTTAATTAACAGTTCAGGAGTACCTACAGATGCCACAAAAATGTAAGAATAATAATATAATAGCTATCAATTATATGCTAAATACTATAATATTATGGGAGAAAAAGACCCAAAATACCTATTGTGTTTTAGAGTGTGTTTTAGGGTGTTTATTACTTAGTTTAATCTTTTTTATAGAAAATGCAAAATTAAAAAGTATGTAAGATTCAAAAAGAGATAAAAAAGAAACTATATTGCTCAGGGATTCATATATTATAGTAAAACTATAAAGGGAATGGGGCTAGCTCTGTTAGAGAGGAAGGGGGAGTCAATTGGACAGAATACATGGGAGCTTCTTGGGTCTTGGCAATATTATAATTCTTTCCTTTGAGAATTATTACACAGGAGTTCATTTTAGAACTAATTGTCAAAGTATAGATTTGACACTTCTCCACGTATGCGATATTTCTTTGTGTGGTATTTCATAACTAAAATAATTAAAAATATAGAAAGAACAAGAAAATGGGACACAGAAGAATAAGGAAGGAGGGGAAATGGAATTAAGCAGCTGTACTATGTGAGTTCAGATATGGAAGTAATTAGAATTACCATGCTAAAAGGGAACACTTTATTGGGATGGGTTTTGAGCTGACCCCTGAAGTATAACTAGATTTGCTTAAACAGAAATGCAGCTAGGGACATTCTAAACAAAGGAAAGACAATGTACAGATGCCTGGAGGTAGGAAAGGTCAAGGATGTTTCACTGATTAGAAATTAAATTAGTCAATGTTAATAGAAGTGTCAAAATGGAGAACCCTTCAAGAGCATTTTTAAAGATGATAACAGAGGGGGTTCCTGAACTCTCCTCCTCCCATGGACACAGAGAATGAATGGGTGCACACGGAAAAATTCTCCCTAAAAGAAATTCAGGAAGTAGCTGGGTGACTCCTACACATCAGGCAAATGAGAAAATGCCCACAGTGAAATGGTTAGGAAAGGCTGAGACAAACTCTCATCATAAATCCCACTCCTGGCACAGTGCCGTACAATCAGGAGGGAATCTCCAACTCTCAGATTCTCCCTGAAGAGTGAAAGGTTTAGACCTCAAGTTTAGTGAGCCAACTTTTAAGATTCCTACCTGAGGGATGGGTCCTCCAAACACCCTACTTTGAAAGCCAACAGGCTTTGAATGCATGAGACCCATAAGACTATAACAAAGAAAGAAGCAGTCATTAAATGGCTTGAAAATTCATTGCAGCTATTACTCCAGGGCTCAACTCAGAGGGAACAGGCAAAATTTGCCCATTTCCCTGTATTACTCTGAAAGGCTGGGTGTATTTTCATATTTTAGAAGCTGCTGCCTGAGGGTCAGTCTTTTAACTTAACACATATCCAGAGGACACCTCCCCTACCCTCTCCCTCCTGCCTGCACCAAGTTGCCAGTATCTCCTGGAAAGAGGTTATATATATATGTCTGCTCCGTAGCTTTTGCAACTGCTGCCCAAAGAACATGTCCCCAGAATGCCTGGCTCTGATACCAAATGGGGCTTCCATTCATGAATCCCATGGTACTGTCTCAAACAAAGAAGTGTTCTTATACCATCATGGTTTAGCATAGATGGAGCAGGCAAAAACACCTGTCTCCTTAAAAGGAGTATATTTGCATACTTCAAAAGCTGTTGCCTGATGGTCAGACTTCTAATTTAGAATAGACCAAGAGGCTGACTGCCATCTTCCCTGAAGACCAGGGAAGTCTGAGTCTCCCTTGCTATCTCCCTCTAGCCTGTTTCAAGTTGCCAGCATCTTTGTGGAAGGAGTTTATACAAATAGATAGTGTCCCTGTTTTTGTGGCTGTTATCTGAAGGATTATGATGCTCCAGTGGCCAAAAAGACTTGCATTCAGCAGTCCCACAGGATTGTAAAAACAAAGAATATTTTAATAGGCTTAGAAGCACCTGCACCCCATGGCTATATACTTGGGATCAGTGCAGAAGGAACAAACAAAAATGCCCATCTTCCAGTTACTCCCTGAAAGGGTTCTAACTACATACTTTCATAGCTGTTGTCTGAAGATCCAACTTACAACCAGCTTGCATGTAGGTGCTGAATGTGCCCCCACCACCCCGGGGACATTGATGGGTTTTGGCACACCCTCAACTAGTGGGAGCCACTAAGAACAAAGAATGTGGCTTGAACAATCATAAAAGCTTGGAAGACAACCAGGAGCACAGGCTGGACTGATCAATGAGCTTCATCTCCAACACAAGATCACTCTGTGAAGACTGGGAGAGATGGCAGTTTTATCTGATACGCAGAAACCAAAACAAAGATTCAGGGAGAAGAAAGAAAAGAATATGTTCCAAGCAAAAGAACAAGATAAAAACTACAGAAAACAAATTTTAATTAAATAGAATTAAGTGATTTACCTGAGAGACAGATTTAAAATAATGGTCATAAAGATGTTGATGGAGATAAGGAGAACAATATATGAACAAAGTAAGAATTTCAACAAAGAGATAGAAAATATTAAAAAGTACCAAACAGAAATGACATAGCTGAAGAATATAAAAATTGAACTGAAAATTCAACTTAGAGAGTTTCAACAGAAGACTAGATCAAGCAGAAGAAAGGATCAGCAAACTCACAGACAGGCAGTGGAATTCATCTATCAGAGGAACAACAAGGAAAAAAAAAAGAATAAAAAGGGATGAAGATAGATGAAGGAACTAATGAGAAACCAGAAGTAGACCAATATACACTCATAAGGGTCCCAGAAGGAAAAGAGATAGAGAAAGGGACAGAAAGCTTATTCAAAGAAATAAAGGCTGAAAACTGCCCTAATCTGGGGAAAAAAACAGGCATCAAAATCCAGTAAACCTCAGGATTACAAAACAAGAAGAATCCAAAGAAATCTGTACTGAGACACATTAACATTAAACTGTCAAAAGATAAAGACTAAAAGAGAGTCTTAAAACTCAGCAAGAGAAAAACAACCTGTTGGGTACAAAGGAACACCCATAAGATTATCAGCAGATTTTTCAGCAGAAAATTTGGAGGCCAAAGGGGTGACATAATATATTCAAAAGACTGAAAGTAAAAGAAAAAGCAAACAAACAAACAAATAAACAAAAACCTGCCAACCAAGAATACTCTACCCAGCAAAGTTGTCCTACATAATTGAAGGAGAGATAAAGAGTTTTCCCAAACAAGGACAAGATAAAACTTATTACCACTAGACTGGTCTTAAAAATTTTTAAGTGAAGTTCTTTAAGCTGAAATGAAAGCACGCTAATTAGTAACAAGAAAACATACAGAAGTATAAAAAAATCACTGGTACATGTAAATATACAGTTAAACTCAGAATACTCTAATATTGTATTGATGGTAGATATATCGCTTATAAGTCTACTATGAAGGTTAAAAGACAAAAGCATTTACAATAACTATAGCAATTTGTTAATGATACACAAAGTAAAAATATGGAAATTGTAACATCAAAAACATAAAAAATGTAGGGGTGTATAAATGTAGAGCTTTTGTATATAATCCAAGTTAAATTATTTTCAACTTAAAATAGTCTGTTTTAAGTATAAAATGTGTTACAGCCTTACAGTAATCACAAAACAAAAACTTATAGTAAATACATGAAAGATAACAGGAAAGGAATCTAAGCATTCCACTACAGAAAATCATCAAATTACAAAGGAAAAGAACAAGAGAAGAAACAAAGGGATTACAGACCAACCAGAAATCAATTAACAAAATAGCAAAGGTAAGTCTCTACCTTCCAATAATTGATTTAAATGTAAATGGACTAAATTCTGCAATCAAAAGACACAGAGTGGCTAAATGGATAATAATTCAAGAACAATGTATATGCTGCATACAAGAAGTCTCATTTCAAAGCTTTATGGACACACACAGACAGAAAGTGAAGGGATGGAGAAAGATATTCCATGTAAGTGGAAACCAAAAGAATCTAGAGTAGCTATACTTGTATCAGACAAAATAGATTTTAAGACAGACATTGTAATAAGAGACAAAGAAGGTCATTCTCTAATGACAAAGGGATCAATCCAACAAGAGGATATAACATTTGTAAATATTTATGCACTCAACATAGGCTCACCTAAAATGTATCAAGCGAAAATTAACAGACCTAAAGAGGGAAATAGACATTAATATAGTAACAGTAGGTGAATTTGATACCCTTCTTTCAACAACAGATAGATTATTCACACAGAAAATTAATAAGGAAACATTGGACTTAAACTACCCATTAGACCAGATAGACCTAACAGACATTAACAGAACATTCATTCCAACTGCAGTAGAACACACTATCTTCTCAAGTGCACATGGAACATTCTCCAGGATAGATCATATGTTAGATCACAAAACAGGTCTTAATAAATTTAAGAAGACTGAAATTATATCAAACATCATTTCTGACCACAATGACACAAAACCAGAAATCAATTACATGAAGAAAACTGAAATATTCACAAATCTGTAGAAATGAAACAACAGTCTCATGAACAACCAATGATTCAAAGAAGAAATGAAAACAAAAATCAAAAAATATATTGAGACCAATGAAAATCAGAACAGAAGATACCAAAATTTATGGGATGCAGCAAAAGCAGTTCTAAGAGGGAAGTTCAGAGTGATAAATACCTATATTAAGAAATAAAAAAGATCTTAAGCAAATCACCCAACTTTATACCTCAAGGAGCTAGAGAAAGAACATATGAAGTCCAAAGTTGGTAGAAGGCAGGAAATAACAAATATCAGAGTGGAAATAAAAGAAATAGAGACCAAAAAAAAATCAATGAAACTAAGATCTGTTTTTTTTTAAAGATAAAATAGACCTTCAGCTAGACTCACCAAGAGAAAAAGAGCAAATGATTATAACCGAAAGAGGAGACTTTACAACAGATACCATACAAACACGAAGGATCATAATATATTTCGGTGAACATTATATACACACACACACACAAATTGGACAACCTAGAAGAAATCAACAAATTCCTAAAAACATACAACATTTAAGACTGAATCATGAAGAAATAGAATTTGAATGGACCAATGAACAGTAAGGAGATTGAATCACTAATCAAAAACCTCTCAACGAAAACAGTTCATGACCAGATAACTTCACTAGTGAATTCTACCAAACATTTAAAGAATTAATACCAATTCTTCTCAAAATTTTCCAAAAAATAAAAGAGAAGGGAACACTTCCAAACTGATTTTATGAGGACAACATTACTGTGATATCAAAATCAGACAAGAACATTACAAAAAGAAAATAAAATTACAGGCCAATATCCTGTTTCTAAAAAACACAGATCCAAATATCCTCATCAAAATATTAGTAAATGGAGTTCAACAATACATTAAAAGGATCATACACCATTATCAGGTGGGATATACTCCAGGAACGCAAGGATGATTCAACATTCACAAATCAATCAATGTGATATACCACATTAAAAATTGAAGGATAAAAATCATATAACCAACTCAATAGATACAGGAAATATTCAATATCCTTTCATGATAAAAACCTTCAATAAACTGAATATAAAGGGAATGTATCTCACAATAATAAAGGCTATATATGACAAGCCCATAGCTAACATCATACAAATGTTGAAAGGCTGAATGCTTTTCTTCTAAGATCAGGATTAAGTCTAGGATACCAACTGGCAAGATTCTTATTCGACATGGTACTAGAAGTCCTAGCCAGAGAAATTAGGCAAGAAAAAGAAATAGAAGTCATCCAAATCAGAAGAAGTAAAATTGTCACTATTTGCATGACATTATATATAGAAAACATTAAACACTCCACCAAAAAACTTTTAGATCTAATCAACAAATTCAGTAAACTTGCAGGATACAAAATCAATATATAAATATCTGTTGTGCTAATGATAAAAACAATCTATCAGAAAGAGATACTAAGTAAACAATTCCATTTATAATATCCTCAAAAATACTTAAGAATAAATTTAACCAAGGAGGTGATAGATCTGTACATTGAAAACTTTAGGGCATTGATGAAAACAATTGAGGAAGATAAAATTGGAAAGATATTCTGGCTCATGGATTAGAAGAATTAATATTGTTATAATGTCAATACTACACAAAGAAATGTACACATCCAATGCAATCCCTATCAAAATTCCAATGGTATTTTTCACAGAAATAGAAAAAAATTTTTCACTCCTAAAACTTCTGTGATATGACAACTCTAAGTAGCCAAAACAATCCTGAGAAAGGAACACCAAAGCTAGAATCATCATACTTTCTAATATACAACTATATTACAAAGCTGTAGTGATCAAAATAATATGGTATTTGCCAAAAATAGATGCAGAGATCAATGTAACAGAATGGAGACCCCAAAATAAACAAATGGCCAATTAATTTGTTACAAAAGAGCCAAGAATATACAATGGGGCAAGGGTAGTCTATTTAATAAATGATGCTGGGAAAACTGAATATTCATATACCAAAGAATGACACTGGACTCTTATACCATAAACAAAAATCAACTCAAAATGGATTAAAGAATTTGAATGTAAACCTGAAATCATAAAGCTGATAGAAGGAAACAAGGCCTCAGCTCCTTGAAATCTATCTTGGCAATGTTTTTTGTTTGTTTGTTTCAGGGTGGATTTGATACCAAAAGAAGAGGCAACAAAAGCAAAAATAACCAAGTGGGACAACATGAAACTAAAAAGCTACTGCACAGCAAAGGGAATCATCAACAAAATTAAAAGGCAGCCTATGGAGTGGGACAAAATACTTGCAAAGCATCTATCTGATAAAGGGTTAATATATAACATACGTAAAGAATTCATACAACTCAATAACAACAATAACAAAACAACCCCTCCAAACAATCCCATTAAAAAATGGCCAGAGGAACTGAGTAGACGTTTTTGCCAAGAAGATGTACAAATGTCCAACAGGTACATGAAAAAGGTGCTCAGCATCACTAATCATCAGGAAAATGCAAACCAAAACCTCAGTGAGATATTACCTTACCTTATAACTATTAGAGGGATTATTATAAAAATGACAACAGATAAGAAGTGTGGGAGAGGATGTGGATCAAAGGGAACTCTCGTGCACTGTGGGCAGAAATGTAAATTTCTAGCCACTTGGAAAACAGTATAGAGGACCCTGGAAAAAATTGTAGTAGAAATACAGTATAATCCAGCAATCCCAGTTTTGGATACATATTGAAAGGAAATGAAAACAGAATCTCAAAGAGATATCTGCAGTCCTATGTTCATTGCAGTATTATTCATAATAGCCAAGTTATAGAAACAACCTATAAACACCCCTGGATGGAAGACTGGGCAAAAAAGAGGTGGTATATAACACAATGGACTATTATTCTGCCACAAGAAGGAAGGAAATCCTGCTATTTGTGACATGGATGCCTTGAGACCATTCTGCTAAGTGAAATAAGTCAGACAAGGGAAATACTATGATATCACTTACATGTGGAATCTTAACAGCTGAACTGATAGAAACAGAGATCGGAGTGGTGGTTACTAGAAAGTAGGGGGTTGGGGAAATGGATAATTGTGGTCAAAGAATATAAACTTCCAGTTATAAGATGGGTAAGTTCTGTGATCTAATATACAGCTTATAGTTATAGGGCTTATAGTTAAGAATACTGTATTATATACTTGAGATATGCTAAGAGGGATCTTAAATGTTTTCACCACACAAAAAAGGTAATTGTGTGATGTGATGGAGGTGTTAGCATTAAGGTGGTAATCATTTTGCAATATGTAAGTAAATCGAATCAGCAGGTTGTTCACCTTAAACATACACAATGTTATAGTCAACTATATCTCAATAATGGTGGAGACAATAAAGAATAAAAATAAATAAAACAGAAAGAAATCTCATGATGAAGAGGGGTATGAGAGATGATCAGAAGGTAGGTTAGGATGAAATCAGGGGGGACCTTAAAATCAAAATGAAAAAAATGTTGAGCTCTTAATTGCTGAGACATAGACATGAAGAAGGAATATTTTTGCATTTCAGTAACACTTGTTGCTATGCTGCATCAAAATAGACTTAACATCTATGTTTATTTGTATCATATCCTGAAAATTTATCATCTCCCTGGTTGATTTTAACTTTTTCCAATGAAGGTACAGCCAAACACCAGACAAGGGATAGCATTTGGGGTCAATGAATAATTGAGGTGCATCCGCTGAGACCCCGGTGGGATTCTGTCATTGGCTGCACTGAGATGCTCATGTGTTAGGGAAAGCAGGTGGGCTGGGCTAGAAAGGGCCCTATTTCTCAGCAGATGCAGTTTTTTGATAACTTTTACAGGTCATCCACTGCTCACCATTGAAGCTGGTGTGTGGGGGAGGGGGGTGGATAGTTTGAATATCAAATTCTAAAGTTAAAAAATAGTCTTATTGGGAAATATATCTTTAGGGAAAGAGAGTGAAGATATCAAACTAATACAATTGACCTGACAAAACATTTAATAAAGCACGCAAGAGCAGCAGACAGACACAACTGCAAATTCCTCATTATCACACTTGACATTCTTTAGAGTTGGCTTTCATGTAAACCAGAAACAGCCCACACTTCTGCCAATTGTGTTTGCATTTGCACTGGAAAGAATGTATGATGATTAATATCCTATTTTATTTACTCACCGGCTTTTTAAAGATGGATCTAAAGTTAAAGCCTAAACAAGAGCTAAAATAAATCCAAATTGAAGAGTTGTTTTAGTTAAGAATAAAAGGTAGGCAGGTGTCAAAGCACATCTTTGGTAAATGAGTTGTTAATTTCCAAAAATTCCTTATTAAGTCTTTGTATTTTTTCTATTTCCTCTGGGAACAAAGTTTAGTGAAAAGAGAAGATACAGCCAAACATTCCCTGGATGATGAGTTTCTTCTCTCCCTGGTTCCCTATATTATGGGCTCTTCCCTCTCCACACTAAATTACTATCTATCTGTGCGAAATGAAATGGAAACTGAAGGGGGGGTTACTCAGATAATTTAGGTCAAAAATAAGTTCTCCAGAAACATCCAGATTGAGGCAAACATGTTTTCTATGGTTCATATCATCCTGATAATTGCCTTAATTCTCCATTTCGTTTTGCTTCTGTAGACAGCTTAATGGCAGTTAAGATTTTTTGGATCTTGCAGCATAAGAATAAATACTCAATTAAGGCTTTTTTCAGATGAGTCAGAGATAGAAAATCGCTGTAGCTATAAGTGATGCATGCTCTCTACTCCCAACCATTTGCTGGCCTGGAAGCTTTCAGATACAGCTTGAAACTGAGTATTTGTACTGACAAACTAAAGAGAATAAATCATTAAAAAAAATTTCTTCCTTACCAAAGTATCAAATTAAAGTCCAGTTGCTGTCCATAGTCGGGGGCCCAGACCACTATTACCAGAATCATTTGCAAAGTGTAGGAAAAAAAATTGCTATTTGTCAGACAATGTAAGAGATATGAAGGGTTGAGGACAAATTGATTAATTAATGTATTTACTAACTCATTCACTCATTCACATAAAAGTATTTAGTGAACCAAATGTACCAGATGCCATTCTAGAAGCTTAAAATATATTAGTGAACAAAAAAGTAAAGACTTCTGGCCTCATGGAGTTTAGCATTCTAGTAAGGAGGTGGGAGACCAGCTAAAATAATAGACATACTTAATAGGTAATGCGTATACTGTGTATGAGGGTGAAAAATGCTATGGGAAAGGAAGAAGTAGAGCAGGCTAAGGGGATTAGGGAAGTTACTGCAGGAGGGAAGGGATGTTGATTTCTTAAGTATGGTGCCCAGGTGAATGATGTACTCAAAATGTGACCTATGAACAGAGACTTTAAGAGGGTGAGAGTTACCTCCGTGGATATCTGGGGATAGAAGTCTTCATGCTGTGCAAACATCTAGAACCAGGGCCCCAAAGCAGGAATCTCTCTGATATGTGTGAGGAACAGCAAGGAGGCCAGAATTTGAGGCACAGTGTCAAGAAGAGGCAGCAGGATTTGAAAACTGAGAGTCATGTGGGCCATTGCAAGGACTAGACAGTTATTCTGAGTGAGGTTGGAGCCATTGGAGAGCTCTGAGCAGAGGTGTGGCATGGTCACATGTTGAGAAGAGACTGGGGAAATCGAGATGGCAAGGGTAAGAGATGATGGCTGCTTAGGACCACATGGCAGCAGTGAAGGTGGCACAAGGTGATCAAATTATAAATATATGTTAAAGGAGGAACCAACAGGATTTCCTGATTGATTGGTTGTTGGATAAGAGTAAAAGGGGAGTCAAGAATGACTCTAAGACTTGTGATTTGAATATCTGGAAGAGAGACATCACCATCAATTGGAATTAAAAAAAAAAAAAAATGGCTCCAGGTATAGTAAATGGTGCTAGTGTTGAGCAGATCAGTTTAATTTTGGCTATGTTAAGCTTGAAATACCTATAGACACCCAAATGAAAAGATAAAGTAGCAGTTGACTATATGTCAGGAATTCAGGGGAGGTCTGGACAAGAAGTGTAAGTTTAGGATTTAATGTTTTCCCATCCCTTCCTAGTGCTTACTAGTCTTCTTAGGATGCTAGCCCTTCTTCCTAGCTTCCCAGGTTTTGTTTTTGGCATGTTCATGGGTCTAACTTTCCATCCCCAGTGTCCATCGAAACTTACTTGTCTTTTATCTCATTTCGACTCTTCAGGGAATTAATTTGGCAAAGACTCTAATATAGATGACAATAACAGTAATCATAACAGGCCTTACAGAGACTGCTATGGTTTTTTTCCTCCAGAGCCCACAGGTAGACTACATTCCCCAGGCTTCCCTGCTGTTCGGAGGAATCATGTGACCGAGCTCTGTCCAGTGGAACATAGACAAAGCCCACATATAGCATTTCCAAGGCTCAAAATTTCTCTCCCACATGTTCTTGCACACTCTCATTATTTCCTTGTCTGACAGCTAGTCATAGAGGATCATTGGACTGTTCAAAGACCCTAGAAGATGGCAGAGCACTAGTTAGAAAGACCCTGGGACCCTGAATGATTGTATGGAGCACAGCTCCCATGCTAAACCTACATTGGACTGAAGGGGAGACAGACCTTGTTGTAAGAAGCTTCTGAAGTTATAAAGTCATTTATAGCAGTCTGCATATTTTGACTAATAGGGAAGTTGAGTATTTACTATGTCCTAGGCAGTATTCTAAGCCCTTGAAATATAATGCCATTATTATGCCAACTTTACATCTGTCCTTGAAGGCAGAAGAGAAAAGATAGGGATAATTTCATGTTTCCAAGCCTGTCATCAACTTCCTCGAGTTTTTGCCTTTTCCCTTATGCCATTTCCTCTCTGTATATCATTTCCATCATGAAGTTCCTTTCCTCCTGTTTTTCACCCTATGTTTGTTGCTAAATGAACAAGGCAGACTTAGCCCACAACTGCTGTCTAGTGTCAATGGAAGCCTTATAGTTGCTTAATAGACTTCCAATACTTTTACAAAGGAGTCTATACTACCATTTCTAATGTTCAGTTATACTTCTTTTCATCTCTTTGCAACCTAGTTTCATACTCACGAGTGGACTGTAAATGTCCTTATTGACTGCATTAGGTAATTTGTAGTCCCAATTTACTAAATATTTTTGGGTCTTTTGCCCTGAAACTTCCTCTCTCAGCTTCTGTGAGACTACTTTTTTCTGCTGGCTCATTTTTTTGCATCTCTGTGAACCTCTTCTATGTCTTACATTTTAAATGTGGTCTCTGATACTGGCTCTTTCCTTCCTGGATAATGCTTTCTCTGGCTGGAAATTGAATTTATAAGCTGATGACTTCCAAACACAGATTTGAACCCCTTCTTCTTCCAAATTAATATTTGTAGCTATGACAGGGCATTCCAACTTAGTTTAGGTTTGAAAACACTTCTAACTCAACACATCAAAACTTAATTTATCATTTTGCCTCCAACACAGGTAAGCCTACTCCTTCTTTTGTGAGACTGATTGATAAGTTAAGTACCCAATAATATTTGTTCATAGATAACCTCTTCAATTAATCTCTTATCCTCATACACTGTCACAGAGCCACATTAATCCTAAATATTTTATCGATGTTTCTTATAGCTACTACTATAGCTCGAAAGTATCATTTTTGGCCTACATTTGCATTAATCTTCCAACCAGTGTCTCTGCCAAAAATTTCACCTATATGCAATTTGCCCTTCACTCAAGTACCCAAGTGATTATAAAAAGCAACACCATAAAAAACTTTGCCTGAGACTTCCTAAGTTCAAGTTCTCCCATGTGGTACTGGGGTTGATGGGTCTTTTCCCCAACAAAGCATTTGTTTAAACTTCAGTCCTAGAACCTGACATCCTCTGCTTGACCCCAAGATTCACTTCCTGTGACACATCCATTGTGTAGTTCTACTGGGTGTGCCTCAGCTTCTGGGATTCTGTACACCTACCCAACCACACCCTCACCATCCTCCTGAAAATCTTTATTTCTTTTTTTCTTTTTTCTTTTTCCCGTAGCCAACTTATCATCTGTTTACAAATAAGTTGTGTAAGATAAAACTTTGAGTCATTTTTTACTTTATTTTTTCCTATGAATGTTATCTTCCATAACCTCAAGGATATTACCTTGACTCCTCTCTGCTTGCTGCACTGCTCTTTGGAAAGTTTATCAGTGAACTTTCAATTCCCCAATTCTCATTCCCTAAATCTATCCATATCATTAAGTGCTGTGGAATATGTCATGTCCTCTTTAATTTTTTCCTCCCTAAGCTTTAGTAGAACTGTCCCAATTGGCTCTCTTCCTAGTCTTCTAAATTCTCTAATGTCTACTTATCTACTTCAATTTATCTGTCTGTCTCTTGTCCACCCATCCATCTATCTCTTGATTTATTTAATTTACTGGTCACTTTTCCTACCCTTACATGTGTCTATTCCCTAAGGTTCAGCTTTGAGCCACTTTGCTGTCTATCTAACCTCTCCTTAAATGTTTCTTATCCAAGGTATCGGGGTACAATGGTTATCACCAGTAAATAATTTATAAGTTCTCAAAGTTTACGAATGATTTATTTTAACAAAATAGAGCAGATTTAGAATTATTTTAATAGCAATGCCACTGTTCTTCATTTCCATGCAAATAGACTTTCCTGAGAGATAAGGAATAATAGATTTCAAATAAAACTTAATATTATCATGCAAATCAACACTCCTGTGCAGACTGCTCCTTGACAATGGGAATTTTGTTGGTGTTCACCACCATATCTCTGAAAAACAGAAGGGTGCCTGGCAAACTGCACTTGTGTTAGGGTCTCCAGAAGTTTTTATTGTTGAATGAGTATGTTTAATAACACAAGATACAGTTGAGAAACACTGCCTTATAAAACTCATCTGATTTTAAAGTTTTAATTACTCCATGAAGATGAATGATTCACATCTTGATTTCCTGACCTCTCTCTTGAATTTCTCTCCCCATATGCCAACTACTAACTAGAGCTTTCTATTTGGATGCCCTATAATCACTTCAAGTTGTACATACCTAAAAGCAAACACATTATCTTCCAAAATTAATTCAACCTTTTCTCATTTTCCCAACAGGTATTAAGTAGTTGAATCAGTCTTAGTGTTTTCTTTCTTTTTCACCCCATATCCCATCAGTAACCAAGGCTAATCAATTCTTCCTTCATTGACATTCTACATTTCTTTCTCCTATTGCTACTGCCACCAGCCTAATTCATCTAGGCCTTGACTACTGAGACATTGGTCACTTGATTTTTTATTCATCCTGCATTTTAAAGCTAGAAAGTTTTCTTAAAAATACCAGTCTCAATTCAAAAATCTTATGTGACTCTCATTACCTAAATGATACATTATTAATTTCTACAAACTAATCTTCATTTAACTTTAAAATTGTGTTTTTTCCCCACTTACCTCCCTAAATTATCTACTGTAGTCAAATTATTCTACTCATAGTTCTCGTAAGTAACATGCATGGTCATACGTCCAAGACCCTGCTTATATTGTTTATCCAGTGAAGATTTTCATCTCTTCTCTGCTGTACACATCTGGATCATAGCCTCCCTTAAGACCCAATTCAAATTTTGCCAGCTTCATGAGCCCTCACACAATCATCTCAACTCCAAGAAATAGCAACTCAGTTTGTGTTGATGACCCGCAGCCTTTCCTTCCTAATACCCCTCAGAATTAATGATGCCATACATAGGGCACTTGCATCCTTGTCTGACCATGGATGTGGTTCTCGCCAAGGTAATTCAGACTCATGACTTAGTAGAAAATGAGAAACTATTAGGTATTGAGCATCTACAATGTGCTAATGCTATTTGTATTATGTAGTCTCCACCATAGATACATATGTAAGTATAATTCTCATTTGATAGACGGGAAATTGAGGCTCAGGTAAGTTTCAGCTAGTAAATGGCTATTAGGACCAGGTAATCCTAGAGTCTCAGTCCCTTTCTTTCTATCATTGCACTACATCTCTTACACATATACATCACCTCAAGAGTTTTGTATAGTTTAGAGCACATAGTAGGCATTGGGTAAAGATATGAAACAAATGTGGGGATTTGGGGCACTTGTTTAGAGACAAAGGAGGATATACAGTCTACATTGGTTTATCCTCTGAGGTCAAAATGACTTCCTCAATCCATGTGAAATAGCAAAGATGGGGCCTTAGTCATCAGTTTGTTCCTTAAATTAATTCTGTAACTCTGTTAAATGATAACCACTAAATTCTACCTCTGAAACTAGTAATATAGCATATTGTTAATTAAATTCAATTTAAATAAAAAAAAATTTAAAAATACAGTTAAACATAGAAAATGGATATTTACGCTGAAGTTTTTCACCAGCTTATTCCAACACCAACAGAAAAAGTGGCAACTTAGCCAGTGGAATATCCTGGTACAGCATGGCATTGCCCCAGGTTAAAAGCAGTCAGTTTCATTTATTGAGCTGACTACCAAAAGTTAAAACTGTTCCAAATGAAATAGAGCATGTTAATAATGCCCTTCTGATTTCTCACGCAAAGTGTTGAAATCTGGCATGGAACTTCTGAAAGAACCAACTCTTGCATTTCTTCCCGAAAAACTGCCAATACAGTGGCTTCTGTTAAACTAAATTAAAGGGATTTTAGTCCTTATTAAAAGCAATTCATCTTTATTAAAACAATTCTCCCATATTCATTATGAGTCAGACAAACAAATAAATTAGCCATTAGTGGTGACATCATGGGCTTTTGTGCACAAATATTTCAATTAAAAAACTCAAATTGTTCAGTTAAAACTCTCTTAATTTTATTGTTTCTGCAATTCAAGATAGTTATTGGTGTATTTTCCCAGAACTGAGTTATTTTGCTATCATAATTGAGAACATTATGAAAAATTAGGAGAATTGAATATAGTTATTTGAATCACAGAAAAGGGTAGGTGTATATTAAAGGAAACACTTGCAAATATATGTCAGCGCAATTAGTTAATTAAAGAAAATTTTTACATACAGACATATAAATCAATAGTAATATAAAAGGAATAAGAAATAGATGCAAGGCATCCAGCTGAAGATAATTCTAATCTTCTGAAAGCATCCTCATTACTCACTCTACTTTCAGGGAACAAAATGCTGTGGCCCTCTATGTGTCAGAAAAATACCTCACACAGAGTCTGCTATCTCTCCAAATGCCTTATCTATTTCCCAGAAAATTGATTTTAATTACATGAAATCTTACTAGCTAGGTGACCCAGGACAAGTGGCTTAACCTTTCCCTGTCTCTGCTCTGTTGACTTTCATCAGTTATGGTGACTCATTTGGATAATGGAGGATTGTCTGAACTTTGGTATATGACTTCAGACACGGCAGAACTCCAATTTGCTGACTCTTCATGAACCCTGGATCTTCCAACTTTCTCTTTTGTCTTGGATCATTCCTCTACTACACCTTCTGCCAACTCTCATCCAGCATGCCAGCCTTTCCCCGGGTTTGGCATCTTTGCACTGACACCAGTATCCTACTTTCTCACATGTCAAACTCCTATTCATCCTTCAAAATGCCCTCTGCAAAACTTGTCTGACATCCCTGCCCCTTCTCTCTCACCTACATCACATTCCTTCATTATATTCCTGAAGCACTCTGTACACATCTCTAGCACGGATTTCCTAGCATACAATTCTTTGTTCTTGTATCTCTTTTCCTGATCACATGGAGCTTCTTGAAAGCTATGTTCTATTCATCATCTGATATCTTTTTGATCTATGGTGTCTCCAGTGTCTCAAGGTGACAGAACTTGAATTCAATTAAAAAAATAAGATAAAAACCCAGAAAATGGAAATAAAATATACACCTCTCCCCCAATTCTCATAAATATCGATGTGTTTCTGTATATGTACTGCAGAGGGTTGAGGGTGAACTGGAATTTGTTTGTCTAAATGCAGCATAGAATAGCCATTAAGAATACACACTCTAGCACCAACCTTTCAGGTTATTAACTCTATGATTGTTCTTACTAACTGGATGGCCCAGGATGATTCACTTAACTTTTCTTTGCCTTGCTCCATCATCTGTAAAGTGAAGGGAATGAAGGTGCCAACTCCATAGGATTTCTGTGGATTAAGTTAAATGTTTCATATGAAGAGTTTAAGACTACACTGGCACATGGTCCTCACTATACAAGTACTAGTGGCTATTGTTACTGTCATCATTATCTTTGTTATCAATGCTAATTCCTTCTGAGAGGCAGGCACACAAGGATGTTATCTTTGTTACCTTTCTTTGAGTTTAGGGAGGCATGCCATAGCTTCAGGAAAAAGGGATGGAAAGCAATGAGTTCAATTCTAGTCTCTTTTGAGACTTCCTTTACTTTTCTTATCAAGCATGCACAGGAGGTAGTAAAAGAAAGGGATAATACACTACTCTCTTCTGAATTGCTAGACACTAGGCTTTTGCAGAAGAGATCTTTTCTAACAGAAGACTCCTGTCTGGGAATTGGAGTAATGACACATTTTGTAAAACTAAGCTTCTATTATGTGCCAGACACTGTTCTAGACATTGGGAATGAACTGGTGAACTTCAGATGCCCTCAGGAACTTTCATTCTAGTGGCTGGTTTTAATCATCTCTTATTATCTCCTTATATCTCATAATCTGAATTATGAATTTAAGACCACATCTATCAGCTGTTCTCAGTTTTACCCTTTATTTTTTGTTACATATTTGCATTTAGGGTTCTTAAAGTTGAGATATGAAAGCAAGAGTTCAAGGAATCTTAACTTCGAACTAAGTCATATGGTCCAACAGTTCAAGTGTATTCATTAAAAGGATGCATATGAGGACACATTACTCACAGGTCCAATGTGTGGGTCAATGCCTTTGTCAAACTGATAGCAAAGAAATCCTCATGGCCGAGCATCACCTTAGGAACCCAATGGCAGGGGAGTCTAGGCCAATGGGAGCCTGAGAAAAGGTTATCAGTTCACTGAAACTAGTCCACACAAGGACCAATATGCCCAATGATTAATTAAAAAATTTAATTGGAATCTTTTCTGAAGGTTTTGTTATGTCCTAGAAACTTCTAGACAAGTGCTGCAAAAAACAGTTTTAGGATAATTTGCCACAATTGTTTTGCTGACAAAAGCAGGGCAAGGGCCATAGCAAACTCAGGATTTAAGTTTTCCCAAATAAAGAAAAAAAGAAATTAAACTGAATTTAAGAGAAAACATATACCTTCCCATGAAAAACCAAAGGCAAGGAGATGTTGACATAAGGATTCAAATAAAGATCCTAACATTAGACCTACACATATATAGACATCTGCTACATAACAGAATTGACAAGAGGTAAGAATGGACTTCTTAGTAAGTTTCAATGAGGCAAGTGGATATCCATTTAGAAAAGAAATGAAATTATATCTCTAGTTCATACTTGAAAATCCTAGGTCTATCAGAGTTATAAATATAAAAGGAAAAACTACAAAGTTTTTAGAGAAATCATATAGGATGATATCTTTATGATCTGGAAGTAGGAAGGCTTTCTTAAATAGACTATTAAAAACACAAATCATAAAGGAAGAGATCGATTAATTATAATTCATTAAAATTAATAAATTCACTTCATCAAAGAACACCAAGAAGAGAGTAAAAAGATAAGCCACAGAGTTAGAAAAGACATTTATGACCCATATATCTGGTAAAGGACTAGTATTCAGAATATATAAAGAACTCTTACAAATCAGTATGAAACACATAGTCAGCACAATGGGAAAAAATGGATAAAAGACCTAAAAGATATCCTTTACAAAAAGAAAATCCAAGTGACTAATAAATTTGATGTAGAAATATATTCAAACTCAGTAGAGAACTACAAGTTAATAATATTCTGAAGTAAAGTTACAAACCCATTAGCTTCTCAAAATATTTTTTAAATATGATAATAGAAAATGTTAGTGAGAACGTGGAACTGCTGGTTGGAAATGTCAATTGGCATGGCCTCTTCTGAAAACAGTTTGGCATTATCTAGTAAAATTTAAGGTATGTATGCCTTAGCAATTCCATTCAGAGATATTCACAGTAGGAAAAATTTGCACATATGCCCCAAGAGACATGTTCAAAATTATTCACATCATTATAATAGCCATAAACTGGAATTATTCCAAATTCCCATTAAGAGTAAGATGAATATATAAATGATGGTAAACTCATTCAGTGGAATACTACATGGTATTAAAGATAAATTAAGTAAGTACATGTAGATCCAACGACCTGAATGAATCTCATAAAGATAGATCTGAGCAAAAGGAGCAATTTGGAAAAGAACGCATACAATATTTTTTTTTTAAAGATATTTATTTATTTATTTTTTTAAGATTTTATTTATTTATTTGTCAGAGAGAGAGTGAGAGAGAGATCACAAGTAGGCAGAGAGGCAGGCAGAGGCAGAGGGAGAAGCAGGCTCCCTGCCGAGCAAGGAGCCTGATGTGGGATTCGATCCCAGGACCCTGAGATCATGACCTGAGCCCAAGGCAGCCGCTTAACCAACTGAGCCACCCAGGCGTCCCAGAATGCATACAATATGATTCCACTTACATATGGTTCAAAAACAGGAAAAAATAACCTATATTTGTAGGGATGCATTCGTAGGAAGTTGTTACCACAAAAGTGAGGAGAGTGGTTACCTTTATGGGAGAAAGACAGGATGCAATTAGGGGCTTCTGTGTTGCCGGCTATTTTTGACAATGATGATAGTTACCAAGATTATTTGCTTTACAATTATTCCTTAAACTGTGCAGATGTATTTTATGCACTCTTCTAATATATCACACAAACCAAACGTACACTGTGAGGGGATAAATCAGGTAAGAGAAAATTTCTCTAAGAGATGTTATAAGATCATTCTTATTTTGTGATAAAAACAAATAAAAATGATTAATTACATTAACAGAGGAAAGAAAAATTTACCAAAGTACATCAAAATGCTAATGGTAGTTTTTTTGTGAAAATATTGATGTTGGTTTTCACTTTTTCATGTTTTATGAATTGTCTATAATGATATACATTAAATTATTTTACAAATACATTTATTAAAAAAAACAGATCCCCAAGGAACAGGTAAGGATGAAACTATAGCTTTAAAAATGCTCTGCAATTGGTCACTCATTTATTTATTATAAATTTACTTATAGATTTATTTATTAGAGAAAGGAGAGAGAGGGAGAGAGGAGGAGAGAGAGAAAGCATGAGCAGGAGGGGCAGAGGGTGAGGGAGAAAAGAATCTGCGCTGGGCATGGAGCCAGATGTAGGGCCCGATCTCATGACCTGAGCCGAAACCAAGAGTCAGATGCTTAACCGACTGTTGCCACCCAGGTGCCCCAGAAATTGGTCTCTTAGTAAAAAAAAAAAAAATCATTTAACAGATTTTGGCAAATAAACCTATGGCATTTGAAAGATGATTCCTATACCATTCCACAAGGTCTGTGAATGAAAGCCAATTGCCTCTGAAGAAAAAGCTTTCCTGTATATATTCATGTGTTACAAGACTGTAGACATACTGATCACTGCAATGTTTCCCTAAAAACATCTGTACAAGTCAACACCATGAATGTGCATTTAAGAACAGTGACATGCTCATGGCAAGCTGATTAGGGTCTCTGAGAGGAACCTGCCAGCACACGTGTAGGTTACAAGGTGTATAACAGATTAGCCAAAAGTTTCTATATGGATGGATTCTGAGGTTTTAAAAACATTGTTTGGATTTTGGAAATGCTTTATTTTTCTCCTTAACATCTAACCAAAGCACAGAGGAGAGACTCAACCCTGAGAAAGGAAACATACAAGTTTAACATTGACCGGTTCAGGGAAGGAAATGATTGAGCTATGAAATCGGCTGTTTTTGACCGCTGGACTCTCCCTATTGAGGAAAGCGTCTCACATAATTACATTTATATTTTAGGGAAGTTAAAACAAGAGTCATGACTTCATATAGTAACTTAATTATCCCTTTATGAAAGGCATTAATTAGGACTTGCCAGACTTTTTGTCCCTTTCATGAACGAAGGAGTATAATAGGAAGGGGAGGCTCTCTGTGAAGACTCAGGCAGACATACTTCTCACTGCCCACTTTCCAGCATGATCCAAACCAGAGAGTTGATTAGCCAGCCTCTGGTACACTGATCAGCTGGTTCTATCAACTAAGACCCTTGGATAAGGGCAGTTTGTGATTAGTGTAAAGGAAGGGGAAGGAAAAGGACATGTGGAATTAAGAATATGAAATTTGGCAAAATACAGAGATATGCTTGTTCATCACCATTTTATGAATGTCCAAGCAAACCCAAACTTATTTTTTGGTGATTATGTTTAAATTATTAACTGGGGAAAATTATTAACTGGGTTATTTCACTGAAGCTTGATTGCAATTGATCATTTTCACTTTTGTGATTCAAAACTGGCTTTCAGAAGACTCTGTGGTAGAGCTGATTGGATGGATTTTCCTTAATTAGGAAAAGCATATTACAAGTCATCACTAAATAGATAACTCCAAAGATGCTTAATTTCTAGACAGCAAAACTCCAGAGTTCAATCAACTATCATGGCATGTTGAGAACAAGTAAATTTCTAATATTTTGCTGTGGAATGTCTTTACAGTCGGCAAAGTACATAAATTCTTTTCCAGGAGCCTCTGCCTCAAAGCTTGTTCAAAATCCCCTATAATAGAACTGCCAGTCATTTCAGAGCCTATAGTGCTTATTTCTTAAGAAACCATCATCCATAAATTTCTGATATTTACAGCCTGAACATGAAATAAATATAGGTTTTGTTCAGTAGCATTCATGAATAAGCAGTGGTATTTCTCTTTGTGTGTGCAGATTTAAATGCTTTGGGAAAGATTCATAACTGCAGAAGGGTAATTTGAAGGACTGCATTGAAAAAAATTCAGGCCAGTTAGGATTTTAAAACTGTTTAATAATCAGGACTGATGCTGCTGGCTTGAAGAAGGATAATTAGAACCTTTAATGTGCAGAACGCCCTTTGAAAATATTTCTGGTGCTGAATACCACTATCTTCACATCCAAAGAACGGCCACTTGAGTCGACAAATGACCAAGAACCTTATTCAAGGTCATGTGGAAAATGTAAGGGGAGATTTTAGTTCTCCTCATATATGCACTCATTAGATTTACTGCCATCCTGCCATATAGTGTCAGGGTATAATTTCCCCATAAATGTCATGGATCTAAGATGGAGAGACTCCTAAATATATGCATGGACTCTTGGAATGGCAGTTGGAAGAGAACACTTCCTGCCTCCTCTCTCTGGGGATTGAAGAAGGAGAGCCAACTTTGAGAAGCAAGGTTTGCTGGTCTACAGAATCCTAAAATGCCTTAGTGAGAATTGGACAAAGACACCCCCCACGAGCACAGGGCTTGGTAAACAGAGCTTGGGTTAGAGAACCTGAAACAAATATTATGATTTCCTGAAATTCAAAAGATTTCTATACCCTCAGCATTACCTGTTGATGTAAATGCAGCATAATGAAGAAATGTAATAGTCACTTAAAACTTGTAATCGTAATTGACCTATAATTGAAAACCAATGCTTTTGGTAGAAATTAACCCATATTTTGATGTGAGGAAATGAGATTAAAGAGTAACTTGCTCATATGCTAAGAAAGCAAAATGAAATCATAGACATTATCGTGTTGTTAGGAGACTTCCAGCTCACATGTCAAAACCTTCCTCTTACCTGTCTTCATCCAAACACTCTCCTTGACCCTATTTTCGCCACCAGCTATCACCCCATTTCTGTACACCTCTGTAGAGCAGAGCTCTTTGAAAGAGTTGCCTATTCTTGCTTCCATTTCTTCTCTTCTAAATTTCTCTTGAATCCACTCTAATAAGGCTTCTTTCCCCACGACTCCACCCAAAGAGCTGTCCCCAGTTCCTCCACTGACCCAATGCAGGAGTCAATCCTCAGACCCCAGTGACAAGCCATGTCGCCCCATCTTGTTTCTTCTCCTAGCTCATGGGCTGTTTTCTAAGCTTGCCCTTGAAGGTATCTCTTCATCCTCTGGGTGTCTAGCTGCAGACCGAGTGCTCACACCTCTTTTATTCTTTAATCCACGGAGTAGTGCCAACACTTATCTGAGAGATTTGGACATTTGGAGGCAAAACTTCTACACTCTAATGTTTTATGCTTTCCCAATCACTTATCTCTTTAAATCATGGGTTACATAAATAGTCCTATCCAGCAGTGAACATACCAGCTTTATTCCTCACCTCCTCCATATAAATTGTCACAAATATCAATTCATGATTTTATTTTCTTCAGCTACTTAGCTCTCAACTCTACAAGGCAAGCAGATGTCTGACATTTAATTAGTGACCCAATTACGGCTTTTTGCTGGCCTCAGCTTATTTTTTAATCTAGGAGAAAAATAAATCTAATTGATTGGGCATATGGTGAAAAGAAATTACAACTCTAGCTATTAGTCCTTATCCTTCTTCAAAAAGAAATAATTTTCATTAAAAAATTTTTTTTAAATTTTTACTTCTTTCCCTGAAATTAAAGGGAATCATTAAAAACCACTGTAGGGGCACCTGGGTGGCTTAGTTGGTTAAGCATCTGCCTTCAGATCAGGTCATGATCCCAGGCTCCTGGGATCAAGTCCTGGAGTCCGGCATGGGGCTCCCTGCTCCTCGGGGAGTCTGCTTCTCCCTCTCTCTCTGCCCCTCTCCACTGCTTGCTCTCTCTCTTGCACACGTGCACGCTTGCTCTCTCTTGCAAATAAATAAATAAATTAAAAAAATTAAAACCACTGTAATTATTTCAGGGGATACATTTTGTATTCAATTAAGAAATAGTTACAACCAAGAGACAGTCTCCTCAGTAAGTGCTGGTTCATAGCTGATAATAGTAATACATTTTTTTCCCCCACCAGAATGGGATGGCAAGAAATAAATAACCACATAACCACAAACACACACACACACACACACACACACACACACACACACACACACACACAAAGTCAGTGTGACCAGGTTACAGAAAATAATGTTTTGGCCAACAGGGAATTGCTTTTTGTGTCACAATATTTTTCATTTCCTGCTACACCTTTCTCTATCTTAAATTCCCATCCTTTCCTCATCATGTAAAGTTTTTTTCTCCCTTCTTTTCAGGTAGGGCCTGTTATGAAGTGTTAAAAAGGCTAATGTCTGAAAAAGAGGTGCTCAGAAAAGAAAACCTGTTGATGGCTTCCACTGTTAGATTTTATTCTTTTCTATTTCTTTGTTATTTCTCCTTAAAGGTAGAGCGTCTTGTGATGAGAAAAAACTAAGGTGACATAACAAAAAAACCCCAAGTTTTAAAAACACCATAAACAGAATTGGGGATAGAGTCTAAAGCCTGTGGATCTGAAAAACTCCATCTTGAGTACAAAAGGCAGCATTCCCTGCCGACCTCCCCAGGTCTCCAGCTGGCTTTGCTGGCGCCTTTCCAAGTCGGTCTGTGAAATATGGGGATGGGGCTGGAACATTTGGTTGTAATCAAAATGTGAACACATATCTAGAATTAGCCATGTTTTAAACAGCTTAAACTGGCTGAAAAATCCATGTATCTGGAGAATGAGACATCTGCTATAGAATAAAACCACTCATAGGAGAGAGATTTTCTTCAATAGTTTGTGAAAGAAGACTTTTAACTTCAAAATAACATTGAAATCAATTGATCACAAAGCCTTTGTTTTTTTGAACAGATATCTGGGGCAAGTTTTTACCTGTTTTTTTTTTTTTTTTTTTTTAATAGTAGTCACTCCTGTGGGCTGGTTGAAAGACTGTAGTGAATGAAGAAAGTAATAGTTTTATTTATCTTCTGTGCTATTAAAATGTAAAATGCTGTATTACCTTACATAATTTGGGATAAAAATGACAATATATTATGTGGACTAATACTTTTAGAACTGTTTACATAATCTTAATGAAATTGGTTATCACTGTTGGATGGTGAACTTGAGGGAGGCAGAGCAATGGTCTTTAATCTTTTTATCTATAAAATGGGAATAATAAAATGATTTGCCTCCCAAGACTGTGATGACTAAGTGACTCTAACAACAACAAAAAAATTGAGCACTTGTTTAAGGACCTGGCATTAGAATAAGCTAATAATAATAATAAATGGCAAATTTATAGACATTAATTAAGGTACATTAAAAAAATTAGCAAATGTCTCTAGATAAGGTGCTGGTAGTCATTTTAACAAATATATGCAACATTTGTATGGCAATATTGTTTGATTTACTAGCAAACCTTATCTCACAGACAGAAAAATATCAATCACACTCCACTTTTTTTGTAAAGGCTAAAAATTTGGCAGAAATAGAGTGCTGATTAATTTTATCTTGTATGGCCTAAAATCAACAAGATTCTCACATAGTTTTATATATATATATATATACATATGTATATATATATATACACAAGTATATATGTATAATACTGTAACCCTTTGTTTTATATTTTATATATAAATATACATATATATTGTATTATACATTTTAATACTGTAACCCTTTGTTGATTTTTATTTTGCATTAATGTCTTATATTTTTTATCAGGCAAGGAAAAAAAAAAGTTTCTCCAAGGTAATTTCAGTTTTTAACTACTTTTAAATTAACTACTATTTATAGTTTATATATATATAATATTATATATATATTATATATACAAAATATATATAATATATATAATAATATTATATATATAATATACTATTTATATTTATTTATAAATAAACTAAATTTAAATTAACTACTATTAAAAAAAAAATTCAGAATTGCATTAGTTGACCAAGGCAAATATAATTCTCTTTGGCTGAGCTGACACTTGACATACATATTTTGCCAATACATATTTTGCCAGGACAAAGACAGTGCTCCATCACGTTTTAAAACAATGCTAGAGAGTAGTCCCCAAATCAATTTTTAAAAATCACCACTAATACATTTATTAGTAAATGATGTATAAAGAACTCATACAAATGATAACAAAAAAATTTTTCTCGATTTAAAAAATGGGTAGAAGATTTGAACTATACTTTTCTAGTGAAAATATATGGATGGCCAAGAGGTACATGAAAAGATGCATTATTAATCATCAGGGAAATGCAAATCAAAACCAAATGAGATATCACCTCATGCCTGTTCAAATGGCTGTTATCAAAAAGACAAGAAATAAAACGTGTTGGTGAGGTTGTGGAGGAAAGGGAATCCTTGTGCACTACTGCTAGGAATGTAAATTGGTGCAGCCCCTACAGAAAACAGGATGGAGGATCCTCAAAAAATTAAAAACAGAACTACTATATGATCTAGTAACTCTACTTCTGGGTATTTATCTGAGGAAAACAAAAACGCTAATTTGAAAAGATACATACACCCCTATGTTCATTGCAACATTATTTACAATAGCCCAGATACAGAAATAATCTAAGCGTCCAACAGTGGATGACTGGATTAAAAATGTGGTATATATACACAATGGACTATTATTCAACCATAAAGAATAAAATATTGCCATTTGTAATAACATGGGTGGGCCCTGAGGCATTATGATAAGTGAAGTAAGTCAGACAGAGAAAGACAAATACTATATGATCTCTCTTATATGTGGACTCTTTTTTTTTTATATGTGGACTCTTATCTATCTATATCTATCATCTATCTATGCCAGAGGCATAGCTAGGGGGTGGGTAGGAGAAATGGGCATTTTAATTTAAATATACTAAAAAAAAGAATGTAGGAATATTAGGGAATCATAGGCCCTCATAAAATTAAGAAAAAATTTCAATGTTATAGAAACCAGAAGAACAGTAGAACAAATCAACGAAACTAGGAGATGGTTCTTTGAAAGAATTAATAAGATTGATAACCCCCTGGCCAGACTTATCAAAAAGAAAAGAGAAAGGACCCAAATTAATAAAATCATGAATGAAAGAGGAGAGATCACAACCAATACCAAAGAAATACAAACAACTATAAGACACATACTATGAGCAACTATACACCAGCCAATTTGACAATCTGAAAGAAATGGATGCATTCCTAGAGACGTATAAACTACCAAAACTGAACCAGGAAGAAACAGAAAACCTGAAGAGACCCATAACCAGTAAAAAGATTGAAGCAATCATCAAAAATCTCCCAACAAACAAGAATCCGGGGCCGGACAGCTTCCCAGGGGAATTCTACCAAACATTTAAAGAAGAATTAATACCAATTCTCCTGAAACTATTCCAAAAAGTAGAAACTGAAGGAAAACTTCCAAACTCATTTTATGAGGCCAGCATTACCTTGATCCCAAAATCAAAGACCCCATCAAAAAGGAGAATTATAGACCAATATCCTTGATGAACACTGATGCAAAAATTCTCACCAAAATACTAGCTAATAGGATCCAACAGTACATTAAAAGGATTATTCACCACGACCAAGTGGGATTTATTCCTGGGCTACAAGGTTGGTTCAACATCTGAAAATCAATCAATGTGATACAATACATTAATAAAAAAAAGAACGAGAACCATATGATTCTCTCAATAGACGCTGAAAAAGCATTTGACAAAGTACAGCATCCTTTCTTGATCAAAACTCTTCACAGTGTAGGCATAGAGGGTACATACCTCAATATCATCAAAGCCATCTATGAAAAACCCACAATGAATATTATTCTCAATGGGGAAAAACTGAGAGCTTTTCTGCTAAGGTCAGGAACACGGCAGGGATGTCCGCTATCACCACTGCTATTCAACATAGTACTAGAAGTCCTAGCCTCAGCAATCAGACAACAGAAAGAAATAAAAGGCATCCAAATTGGCAAAGAAGAAGTCAAACTCTCCCTCTTTGCAGATGATATGATACTTTATGTAGAAAACCCAAAAGACTCCACTTCAAAACTGCTAGAACTCATACAGGAATTCAGTAAAGTGTCAGGATATAAAATCAATGCACAGAAATCAGTTGCATTTCTATACACAAACAGCAAGACAGAAGAAAGAGAAATTAAGGAGTCAATCCCATTTACAACTGTACATCAAACCATAAGATACCTAGGAATAAGCCTAACCAAAGAGGCAAAGAATCTGTACTTGGAAAACTATAAAGTACTCATGAAAGAAATTGAGGAAGACACAAATAAATGGAAGAACATCCCATGCTCATGGATTGGAAGAACAAATACTGTGAAAATGTTTATGCTACCTAAAGCAATCTACACATTTAATGCAATCCTTATCAAAATACCATCATTTTTTTTCAAAGAAATAGAATAATCCTAAAATTTATATGGAACCAGAAAAGACCCTGAATAGCCAGAGGAATGTTGAAAAAGAAAACCAATGTTGGTGGCATCACAATTCCAGACTTCAAGCTCTATTACAAAGCTGTAATCAAAAACAGACACATAGGTCAATGGAACAGAAGAGAGCCCAGAAACGGATCCCCAACTCTACAGTTAACTAATCTTCGACAAAGCAGGAAAGAATGTCCAATGGAAAAAAGACAGTCTCTTCAACAAATGGTGTTGGGAAAATTGGACAGCCACACGCACTAGAATGAAACTGGACCATTTCCTTACACCACACACAAAAATAGACTCAAAATGGATGAACGACCTCAATGTGAGACAAGAATCCATCAAAATCCTTGAGGAGAACACAGGCAGCAACCTCTTCGACCTCAGCCACAGCAACTTCTTCCTAGAAACATCACCAAAGGCAAGGGAAGCAAGAGCAAAAATGAACGATTGGGACTTCATCAAGATCAAAAGCTTTTGCACAGCAAAGGAAACAGTCAACAAAACCAAAAGACAACTGACAGAATGGGAGAAGATATTCGCAAATGACATATCAGATAAAGGGCTAGTATCCAAAATCTATAAAGAACTTCTCAAACTCAACACCCAAAGAACAAATAATCCAATCAAGAAGTGAGCAGAAGACATGAACAGACATTTCTGCAAAGAACACATCCGAATGGCCAATAGACACATGCAAAAGTGCTCAACATCACTCAGCATCAGGGAAACGCAAATCAAAACCACAGGGCGATAGCACCTCACACCAGTCAGAATGGCTAAAATTAACAAGTCAGGAAATGACAGATGTTGGCGAGGATACGGAGAAAGGGGAACCTTCCTACACTGTTGGTGGGAATGCAAGCTGGTGCAGCCACTCTGGAAAACACTATGGAGGTTCCTCGAAAAGTTGACCCAGCAATCGCATTACTGGGCATTTACCCTAAAGATACAAATGTAGTGATCTGAAGGGGCACGTGCACCCCAATGTCTATAGCAGCAATGTCCACTATGGAAAGAACCTAGATGTCCATTAAGAGATGAATGGATAAGGAAGATGTGGTATATATATATAATGGAATACTATGCAGCCATCAAAAGAAACAAAATCTTGCCATTTGCAATGATGTGGATGGAACTAGAGGGTATCATGCTAAGCGAAATAAGTCAATCAGAGAAAGACAATTATCATATGATGTCTCTGATATGAGGAATTTGAGAGGCAGGGTGGGGGTTTGTGGGGGGAAGGGAGGGAAAAAATGAAACAAGATGGGACCGGGGAGGGAGACAAACTATAAGAGACTCTTAATCTCAGGAAACAAACTGAGGGTTGCTGGGGGGTGGGG
>CM052885.1:86113761-86283761 GCA_028534135.1 Potos flavus
TTTATTCCAACCAAGACCCTATCTTGGACACAGAGGTGGGTTTCTAAGTAGCTAAGCCATTAATGACAGATAGTTAGAAAGAACATTCTAGTTAGTTACTATAACACAGCAGTATAGTCTCTACAATTAAAAAAAAAAATCTAGGGACAAAGCTAGTTTTCACTTTGCCTTATTTTTAATTCAGTTCAAGTTGCTGGCCATGTATGAGAAAAAGTGAGAAGGAAATTCTTTTGCATCCTAGAATGTTCCTGTTAGGAGACATTAAAAAAACACACTAACAAAATAAAATAACCTAAAGTGGACTCAGTTTTCTCATCATTATAAAATAATTGAATGATGGCATTTTAAACATAAAATTATATTCCAGCAAAGAAGCCAAAGTAACAAATTAATTTCTGATACAAATTTGTAAATTCTTGACATTGGGTCCTAAACAACATCTTAACTGGTATTTTCCTATAGCAGTGTAACAATGCGTATGTAATTACAATTAAGATACATCATTGAGTAGAGTGGAATTCCAATTCACCAGAAGACTTCCTCATTTCTTTAAATTCATGAGCATTTAATTGAAAAAATTGGGAGTTTTAAGCAAGTATTAAATTTTTTAGTTTAAAACTTGGGGAGCATATACTCACACACATGCACATACAGCATATCCTTCTAAATACATATATATCTATATTACATAAATATAGATATTTATAAATGTATATTTATTAGAAAAAATTAAAGTATATGGCAAATATCTATACAAAGATTCTCGGTTTTTCCTCCAGGCATTTTATAGAGGATTCATAGGAATTCACCAGTGTTTGATTCAGAGTGAGTGATTCATTATGGAGGTTGTGTGAAAAACCTAATCAGGCCTAAAATCTCTGTATTTCATTTAGAAACAACCTTGCTTATTTGCTTGTCTTTTCTTCCCCCTTACCCTTTTCTTCATAACAAGAAAGAGCCTATGCTTGGTTTCTTAAGCATCTTTGTCTTTTGCCTTCTTATTTCTCTTCAGATCCCTTTCTACTTCAGATATTAAAAAAGTCGCTATTGGAATAAGGTAGCTCAAATGCCGTGTAGCAGAGGATTTGAGATAATTGTGTAAAGAACAGTGAATGACAGAAGCCAAGGACTTCTTAGTGGAGCAAAGAATTTCCGAGGCACTTCCCTGCTTGAAGCAACAGGAGAAGAAGAAAAGAGAATCCTTACGGGTTGACATAGGTCAACTCTTCACTTTCCTGTGTTTGGCTCCCTTGCTAAAGAGCTGAACAGATAATCAGCTGGCCTAGAATGACTGGATTTTGTGTGATTGGTTAGTTGTTTCTTTTTAATGTCTGTAGTGAACACACTGACTTAGGCCTGGTAGAATACCCCAGGGGCACTTGGGCATGTAAGTGTGTGTATAAGTGTGTATGTGTGTATACTAGCACATGACTCCCAGTGCTACAACCCAACTTTATCAACTGCTTTAACCTTCTTTAGTCTTGATAATTTTCACCCTTCTCTCCTTCCCTCCTGGCCTCCTGGATTCCACAGACTATGCGTTTTCAGCATTAGCATTTACTTCTGGGGTTGCCTTCTCACATTGCTTGGGTAAGACCATCTCACTGGAAGCATCCAGTTTCCTACAACCTACCCCTGACCAGATCAGACCCTGCAGCCCAGCCCCAGGGTTTAAAAAGGGTGAAATTCCCACTGTTTTACAAGAGCACTGGGAACCAGACCCAAAGACCTCCCCAGATAGCACTGGTCTTGCTTAACTCCAAGGGAAGAGGCAGATTTCATATCTTTGAACATTTTTGACCGAAGACTTGTCTCCTACTACCATTGGTCCTGGTGGTCAGCATCATATATTTTAAAACATTTTTAGCCTGCGTCCTCTTCTGTAGCTTTCCTTCTCTTTTCAGAGAATGGGCCTGGCAGCCAGGCTATTGATAATCTATCTAAGCAAAGGTGTGGAACAGGAACAGTGAGATGCGGATCTTCAGTGAATTTGGACTAAAGAGCAGTGTCAGATAGAGGACAGAACCCTGGGGGGTTACGCGTCAGGGATTACTCAGTCACATGAAGGTGAAACCTAGTTCCACCAAATAGATTTGATACGGCATTTCGGAGAAGTCACTCAACCTTTCCAGGGCTATTTTATTAGTAAAAACAGTAAATAAAAAAAAAAAAAATAGTAATGGCCTCAAATGATTGGGCCGGGATCACATCAGGTAAGGCCCGTGGAAAGCTTTCTGTATTGTCAAAGGGCTAGCTCGTGGATGGTGTTCCTATTACTGGGGCCAGTGATGCTGCTAATGTGAGGTTAGGAGATGGTAGGATCTCAGCTTGCCAGCACTGAAATAGAGCTGGCAACAGACACAGGGATGGGAAGCCAAAATTAAGGCCGCCCTTCCAAGCTTGGATGGCAAAATAAAGCTACACTTTAGAGAGTTTAGATTCCTGGATCCTCTGGGTTTTTTTTTTTTTTTGTGTGTGTGTGTGGTTTTGTTGTTGTTGTTGTTTTGTTTTGTTTTTTTACAACAATTTCCCTGGCTCTTGCCTACTCTGCTGGTGATGGGTCTAGAGCAAATAGAGTTAAAAACAAGATGTGTAATTAGATCAGCAGAAATCACTTGTGGTAGGGAGGTTGCTGCTAGGACCTTTGGCAACATCTTCTTAATCAACTAAGAGCAGACGGAGAGCAGTTATGCCAAAGGTTCCAAGAATCATCTTCTATACCAAAGATCAGGAAACTATTGCCTGTGGGCCAACTGCAGTCTACCATCTGGTTTTGTGAATAAAGTTTTATTGGAACACAGCCATGTCTATTTACATAATGTCTTATGGCTGCTTTTACAGTATAACACAGTCGAGCAATGTGATAGAGACTATATGACCTGCAAAGCTTAACATATTTACTCTATCCTTTAAAAAAAAAAAAAGTGTGAAGATATCTGTTCTATACCTTTTAACAAGTACACATGTGAGAAGCAATGTTTGGATGGCCAGATCACTTTAAATTAGAAGGTGGTCCCCTCATACAACAGGGCTGGGATATTCCGACAGAATAATATTCTTGTTTTGCTTCCTTTTTCAAAGAGAATAAACAAGCATCGTGCAAGGAGGTGACAATTTCCTAGTCATGCATTTCAAGAGAGGAGGCAGGAGGGGCACCTGGGTAGCTCGGTCGGTAGAGGGTTAAGACTCTGCATTCAGCTCAGGTCATGATCTCGGGGTCCTGGGATTGAGCCCCACATCAAGCCTAGCATCGGGCTCCCTGCTAGGGAGTCTGCTTCTCCCTCTCCCTCTGCTCCTCCCCCTGCTCGTGCACACGCACTTGCTCATGCTTTCTCTCTTAAATAAATAAATAAGATCTAAAAAAAGAAAAGAAAAGAAAAGAAAAAGAAAGAAATGAAGGAAGGAAGGAAGGAAGGAAGGAAGGAAGGAAGGAAAGAAGGGAGAAAGGAAGAAGGAAAAATCCAAATCAAATGCTTTACCCAGGGGAACCCAGGAAAAAATAATGCTAGCAATATTTAGGCAATGGTGTCCAATGCCCACTTCATCACAATTATTCTCTCTTAATCAGTAACATACAGGGATCCAACAAAATGGGGACCTTCATGGTTTTTGCCTAAAAAAAACCTCAAGCAAGAATGATATTACTCTAAAGCAGAGAGTGATTCATACCAGTTGTCAAGAGCGAATTGAAAACACCTGCCAGTAGGAATGCAGGGTCTACTAGCAGCCAAGAATAAATATTCTAATATCTGCCTTTTTTTTTTTTTTTGTTAACATTCTGTGAAATCAAAGCACAAAAGCAGAATGTCATGGTAAGGAAAATCACACTCCATTTCCCTGAGCTGGGGTGCCCACTGTCGTCATGATGGGATGTGGAGGCAATCACTACACCCAGCAAGGAGCGCAGAGCAAATGGAGGCTCTTTCTCCCCGTGAAGGCCAGCAGCTGCTCAATGCCAAGCAGGCAGAAATGAAAATGGCTAACATGACAGTCAAGGCTGGGTGAGTCTGGGGAGAAAGAAAGATGATTCTCAATATACTGAAAAGTATTGTCCAGTGTCCAGAACTTTCCATTTATATGAAGCACCCTTTTTTTTTTTTTAAGCTTTCCCTTTTATTTTAGCAATCAACAGATAATATATAACATATAACTACTGGGCATTACCTCCCCTCCCTGCTGCTGATCAGAAGCATGCAATCAGTGTCTCCTGCTTTGGAAAGCAAAGTAAAAGATCAATGAGAAAATAAGCCTTCATTCACCTCACCTTACAACCCCCCACTCCCCACATTCTTCCCTGAAAGCCTATTTACTGGCTACCCTCATTCAACACCCCTGATAGACATGGAGAATACAAAACAGACGGACAAAGGATTAGGGGACATAAATCACCAGTGATACTAATGTAAGAAATTAAAACAATAAAATATGAATGAAATCTTTTTCCTCCTTGTTATTCCCAGTGCAATTGAATTCTGTTTCTATAAGGGACAGTGGAAGGAAATGGCAAGGATGAATAAAATAACCTCAGGAAAAGAAACCTTTGCTTATGTTTTAGCCAAAAGTGGGAGCCTCAAAGGTAGTCTCCGTAGATCAATGCATCACTGTCTGTGGGGCCCCCGGAAGGTCAGGTCCGGTGGCTACTTAGAAACCACTAACCCAAAGATCACTGTGAGACAAATTCTGCCAAAACCAGCAGTGACAGACAAATATGTGTTATGAAAATACTACATTGCTGCTTTCACGTTTACGTGGCCTCAGTGATTTCACAAGAAATGTTTTGTGCATAAAACAACATAAAAAAAAAAAAAAGCCTGCTACTTGACAGGGTTTCCTTTAGTGGAAAAACCTTTTTCATGACCATAAACATTTGATGCCCACATCTGTTAGAGATAAAAGGAGAGCATAACTTCCCTTTTGGATACAGATAGAATTCTCAGAGATCATATAACATGCTTAATGAAGACAGCAAAAATGCTGTAGTTTCCCTGATTAAATTAGCACTCTATTGAAATTTAAAGTTTTATGGACTGCTTCAGGTACTTTTCTTTTTATATGGTGTTGGGTGCATGTTTACATTTTGCTTCTAGAGTATAGTTTGTTATTGTCATTTTAGGAAGTTGGAAGGTTCCTAGATTAAAAAATAAAAAAATATAATACAAAAAAAGTAATGCAAGTTGGTGCAGCCACTTTGGAAAACAGTGTGGAGATTCCTCAAAAAATTAAAAATAGAGCTACCCCATGACCTGGCAATTGCACTACTGGGTATTTACCCCAAAGATACAGATGTAGTGAAAAGAAGGGCCATAGGTACCCCAGTGTTCCTAGCAGCAATGTCCACAATAGCCAAACTGTGGAAAGAGCCAAGATGCCCTTCAACAGACGAATGGATACAGAAGATGTGGTCCAGACACACAATGAAATATTACTCAGGCATCAGAAAGGATGAATACTCAACTTTTGCATCAACATGGATGGGACTGGAGGAGATTATGCTGAGTGAAATAAGTCAAGCAGAGAAAGTCAATTATCATATGGTTTCACTTACTTGTGGAGCATAAGGAATAACATGGAGGACATTAGGAGAAGGAAAGGAAAAGTGAAATGGGGCAAATCAGAGGGGGAGATGAAGCATGAGAGACTGTGGACTTTGAGAAACAAACTGAGGGTTTTGGAGGGGAGGGGAGTAGGGGGATGGGTGAGGCTGGTGGTGGGTATTAAGGAGGGCATGTGTTGCATGGAGCACTGGGTGTGGTGCATAAACAACGAATCGATCTTGGAACACTGCATCAAAAACTAATGATGTATTTTATGGTGACTAACATAACACACACACAAAAGAAAAAAATATAATTTCCTAAGGAAGTACTGCTAGTCAACTCTGAAGTCACAGACCCCTACAGGAGTCAGCCTGGCCTTCCTCCTCACGGCCGTCTCTAGGGCCACCGTGCATGGATGTGGTGGATTCACATCTCATGGGCTCACCACTGCATGGTACGCCCAGCCTTCCTGGGTGCTTTTCCTCTCATTGGGATGGAATTCCTTGGTTTCTCTGCCTATGCTGATCTTAGAATGACAGTGAAGACCCCACAATGCCTACCCCCATCTCTCAGAGGAAAAGCCAAAGTCCTGGCATTACTGGGTATGATTAGGCTCCTACTAGTCCTCTGATCGTGTCTCTCACTGTTTTCCTCCTCACTTTGCTCCAACCACACTGGCTTCCTTGCTGTTTCTCCAACACAGCTCTGTGCTTGCTATTCCTACTTCCCAGAATGTTCTTTCCCACATATATTCATGGCTAAGCATATCTCCATGCTTCAACTCTTGGTTCTTGCCTCACTTTCTTAGTGAGTCCTCCCTCCCCCACCGACCACTCCATCCCCACTCCTGGTCCTCCTGATGCTCTTTTTTTTTTTCCCCCTAAGGCTCTTATCTTCTGACACGTTATATAATTTTCTTCTTATTATGTATTCCTTATTAGTCTGTGTACCCCAGGAAAATGTAAGCATCACAAAGCCAGGGAACTATGTCTCGAAAAGTACGTGATACATAGTAGGTCCTCAATACATATTTTGATGAATAAACCAAAAATGAATGAATATATGAGTGAAATAAAGATTTCAAAAGCCCATCACTATTAAAATTTCTCTTGCAGAAGAAGCATGTCATTCTCATCTCAGGACCATTGCATTTTCTGCTCCATCTGCTTGAAACACTTTTCCCCTCCATCTTTCTGACACTTCTACCGTTCATCATTTGAATCTCAATTCACGAAGAATAGCCCTATGACCCCCCCCCTTACCCTTCAGAGATAAAAGGGTTCCTTTCTATATCATTTCCCTTTCTATTTTCCTCATCATACTGGTCAATACCTAATGTGATCTCACTTTTTTTTCCTAAGTTTTATAAGTTTGGGTATCTTTATCTTTCCACTAGAATGTAAACTCCTTGAAGTCACGGACAGTTTTATTCATCGTTATATCCCCAGTGCCTAACAAATATCTGACATATGGTAGAAGCATCATAATTATTTGTCAGTTTTGTTGACTACCTGGATGATTAGCACAGACTCTTGTTTCAAATTACCAGGATTTTAGCTACGTGTCTCACCTGGGCACAGCTTTACTCCCCCTGGTGGAATGATGTTAAATTAATGGTTCCCTGGGCCTGTCTTTGAGAATGACTATTTTAGGCCTTCACACTTAATTCCTTCACCTGGGATCAGGTGAGTGCATGGTACCCATGATGTTTCTGTGCAATGGACTCTAAATGGTTATATGTATGACGTGAATATGACACTGTGCAATTTACTATTTATAACTTTTAGGGGGTGGATGAACTGTGATTTTTAACCTGAAGGAGTATCAACCTTTGTGAACCTAGTTACAAAATACTTGTCCAGAAAAGTATCTAAGTTCCATGGTACCAATGATAGCAGCCCTTGGTATGCCAATCTGGATTTGTAATGTCAGACCCATGTACCGGAGCCTGGGCCTCCTATGAAAGTCTTCCTGAGACAGCAGCTTCAGACATTCTGAGTTACCATGAATATACATCTTAGAGCCACCTCCTCCTCAATGCAGAATAAAATGCTGAATCAGGAGGATGATAAAGCTTTTGGGTGAAGTAAGGGATTGTACTACGAAACTGGACATATTCACATCACCTACCAGTGTGCTATCTGACGTCAGTAACTGGAAGTCACTGGAGATTTCTGGGCTACAGTTCTCTCATCTATAAAACAAACTGGTTGACATTCACAACGTATGAAATTCTCTTTCTGAGAGGGAATCGGAATCAAAGAAATTAATGTATTTTTATTTTGTGTTATTTGATTTTTCATAGGCTTACTTTAACAATTTAGTGATTTTTGTGTCCGCCCACTTGAAAATTCTTTATAGAGTTATTGGATTTTTGAGAGCTCTGTGAGAATTATTGTAAATCACTTCACACAAAACCTGACTTGGAAGCACTCAAAGCCCATTACTCTCTCACCTTCCCCTTTTCCAGCTATAAGAATCGTATATACCTTCTACCTCAATACCTTCATTTTACAAATAAAACCCTAGAGACCATCAGAAGTTAAGAGACTTGCTAAGGGTCACACAGCAAGTAGGAGACAGAGCTTCATGGACAAGCCAAGTGTTCTGATTCACGTTCAGGGTCCTATTAATAGTACTAGGGTGTCTTTAGCCTACCTTTCACAGTTTCTGACGTTGGGTAAGCAAAAAAAGTGATATTTTTTTCTGAGTAAAACGCTCCTAAATGATACAGAGGTCCTTCTATGATAACCTTTGTATGCTCTATTTAGAGCTGAGACTGGCTTTGACTAGCATGTACAAAATATCTGCAACACATCTTCATGTTTTTAAAATGGTGAGAATAATCTGGCAAAATGATCTGATATATTTACTTTAAGAGAAAGGTACAAGCTACATCAATAATCTCTGTCGGATTACGAAGCCACACGTATTTAAAGTTAGATTGCTCCGGGATTACAAAAATTACTATAGCTTATCTACATTAATCCATAAACTGATTCAATTACATCCCATAAGCCAAAAAAGAAAGAAAAGAAATATTTTCTCTGAACTGGTCCTCATTGATATTTCCAAATCACTATTATAAAAAATAGGCTTTGGGGCATGGTAATAAAAATATAATTATTCTATTTTAAAATCTAGTAGGATATGAATTAAACTAGCAATGCTCAACTTTTGCTTCAGATTGGAATCACCCAGAGAGCTTTAAAATGTACCGTACCTGGGCTCACCTGCAAAGATTCTGACTTAATTGGACTGGAGTGTAACTGCATCTGAATTTTTTCTATTAATCTGATCATGTTAACTTAATTCAGTACCTATTTAGACCTACCAGTTAATGTTTTATTTTATTATGAGGAATCATATTTGGTAATAAATACATAAATTCATATTCACAGTGAAGAGGCATTTTGAGACCCCTACACTGAAAAGAGAAATATTTTGGGAAGTGATGATGAGAATGAATCAGCAGCAGAGCAATCGAACAGTAGACATTTACTGAGTACCTACTCAGGAAAAAGAACTATGCTTCATTTCCGTGTATGACATGGACGCACTCAATCCAAAAGAACCTATAATCAAGACGGGAGGAGACAAGACATACATGTACATATAAAAATAATGGGCAGCACAACAGAATAATAAAGAAATAACGTGGGTGATTCATGATTTCAAATATTTATGCCTTGCCAATTTTAGTGATTGAACACAGCCATGATTCTCTTCAATACACCTCTTTTTCAATCTACTTTCAATTCATATTCTGTGTTATGCCCATCTTCTAGTATTCTGGTACCTTGCTGCTCAAAGTGGGTTCCGTGGGCCAATAGCATGGGCATCACCTTGGAGCTTGTTACAGAGGCAGAATCTCAGACCTCACCCTATACCTACTGAATCTTAATCTCCATTTAACTAGATGCCTACATGATTTACATGAATATTTGAGTTGTACTGCTCTGGTAGACACAGATCTCTTAAGTATATAGCAGATATATCATATCAATGTTACTCATAATAGATTATCTAATGCAATACTGTTCAGTCTCTAAGGTTTTTTTTTCCCCCCCAATGCCTCACACAGATTTTTGTAGTAATTTTAAAGAATTTCCTTACTCAGGAAGAGCTGAGCTCTTTGGACTAGTTCATTTGCGAATAAAAAGTATTTCCTGTGTGTGAGTAACTGCTAAAGTGTGTGATAAGGATAATGAGGCCACAGGAGAACAAAGGAAGAGGCAGTTTTATCAGGCTAAAACATTCAGAGGAGATGTCACAGGGATGACGGGACCCAGATGAGAGCATGAAAAGATGATCTGATTCAGGAAACGGAACAAAACAAAAGAGAATGTTCCAGATAGGGCGAAAATGGTGAAAGTGAATTCCCCGCCTGGAGTCGGGGAGGAGTTAAAACTATGTGGGTCCAGGTTTAAAAATGGCCCCCAATGATTCTGATCCCCTGCTATTCCTACTCCTGTGTCATTCTCTTCCACTTTGATTAGGACTGATCTGTGTAACAAAAAAGATAACGCAGAATTGGTGGAGTACGTGACTTCTGAGGCTACATCTTGAAAAACACTGTGGCTTATGCCTTGCTTTCTTGGCTCACTTGCTCTGTGAGAAGCTGGCCTCCATGAGAAGGAAAGACCCATGGGATGACGAATGGACGCCGACAGCCAACCACCCACACGAATTTGCCAGCTGGACAGTGAACCATCTGCTACAGGCTGATCCTGTAGACTTCATCGAAACTTCAGATGACTGTCACCAGATCGATATCCAAACCATAACCTCATGAAAGACCCTGAGCAAAAGCCGCCCAGGTAAGACACTCCCCAAATCCTCCCTCTCAGAAAATACGAGACCAAACCCAACCTAACACAGGGTTTTGAGATAATTTGTCATTAGTCATATGTAACTACTATGAGTGATAAATAGCTAATCAAGAACTAATATAAACAATAAATTACTTAGAATAAAGCATAAGAAGTCATTTGGAAGATGGTGAATAAGCTGGTGTGGTTTTAATGGAGAGTTTAATGGGGCTGCAAACTCAGATGCCCCTAGGGGCTGGCTGCAAAGTGAAGAGAGTAAAGTGGCTCTTGCCTGGGTCAGAGAGAAAAACAAGAAAGTGGCAGAGCCTGTGATAATGTGTAGCATACTTGCCTTGCCATTCCTGCTGGTAAAACTCATTAACGTCTCCATTTCTGAGCAGGTCAATGCAGAGCCTGCAACCACGGGGAAATCTCAGGTGGTAGATAAGGCCGTGGGAGTGGTTTGGTGTCACAGTGTGGCAAATTGGGATAATAGAATCTTCTTCTGGAGATGATCATCACCTAATAGCTCCATTTAGAATATTTAATCTTTTTTTAAAGATTTTTTAATTTATTTATTAGAGAGAGAGAGAGAGATCACAAGTAGGCAGAGAGGCAGGCAGAGAAAGAGGAGGAAGCAGGCTCCCCGCTGAGCAGAGAGCCCGATGCGGGGCTCAATCCCAGGATCATGAGCTGAGCCGAAGGCAGAGGCTTTAACCCACTGAGCCACCCAGGCGCCCCTAGAATATTTAATCTTGAAAGGCTATCTGGAATACACCGGAGGCAGAAAGTATTGAGAGAAAAAGACCAGTCTGGGGGTATTTTGATCACGCAGACTTGAAGAGGTTGTGACATTGGCTAGAGTTAGAGAGATATGAATGGAGAGGTGATCCTTAAAGGAAAGAAAGAATAACGAGGTTACAAGTAACTGAAGGTAGAATTCCTCAATTAAGACTTTCTCTTATACTTTTCCATTAAATGTCACTAAATGTGTAGTGCTGCTTTAGAATGCAAGCTCCAGGAGGAGAGACCTAGATTAAACTTTTGCCCAAGTTTATTCCGATAACCCGGCATACAAACTTCTTCTGTAAAGGGCCAGATAGAAAATAGTTCAGGCTTTTCAGGCCATGTAGTCTCTGTCCCAGCCACTATGCCGTTACCGCACAAAGGAAGCGCTAGACAGTACATAAATAAATGGGGGCACTGTGTCCCAATAAAACATAATTTACGAACAGAAGGATGCACCACGCTTCGCCCATGAGCTCTAATTTGCCAACCCCTGGCCTAGAGTAAGCCAGTGGTTCTCAACGAATGCTTCCCAGATCAGCAATATCAGGATCAGCATCACCTGTGAATTTACTATGATGCCCAATGGGGCCCAGCACACTAGGTTTTATTTATGCATTCATTCATTCATTAAAAGATTTTATTTATTCGCCAGAGAGAGAGAGAGATAGAGAGAGGTGCATAAGCAGGGGGAGGAGCAGGCAGAGGGAGAAGCAGTCTCCCTGCTGAGCAAGGAGCCCAATGCAGGACTCGATCTCAGCACTTTGGGATCATGACCTGAGCCAAAGGCAGACGCTTAACTGACTGAGTCACCCAGGCGTCCCAGCAAACTATGTTTTAAAAGAACCCCACCATGCCCAGGTAAGGCTAGTTTGAGAAACGTTTGTGAAGGTACCTAATAACACTTATTTGATAGATGAATGAATGAATTGTATCTCCATAGTTGTTAACTTTTGCCTCTATTAGAATCACATATAGAATAGTATTTGGGATGTCACAAAATTGTACGTTTGGCTATTTTAAGTCTAGCTTTGGGGGTTAATATGTTACGGTATTCCGCAAAACATATCATGGCTTGCACACACTTCACCACCTAAAAGACATTGAAAACCACTAATCTAATACAGCCGTCTATTAAAAAAAAAAAAAGAACTTGAGGCCTCCTATGATTAATTTGGTCAAAGAAACATACTCTTACTGAGGGAGTTAAGAAAAAACATTCATTTTTATATAATAAAGTTGCCTCACATAAAATCTTATATATTTGGGCTTGCCAAAGGTATACACATTCAAGAAAAAAAAATGTGGCAACCTGACCAAGTAGGAAATAAAACAATGGTAGCATCTTTAACAATGGAGTCTCAATTATATTTATTCCTTTTTCTCAAGTGATTAATGCCTCAGTGGGGTTGAAGCTTCCGGATTCTGCTGGGCTTCAGAGGCTGAGCAGTCAGTAGTGAGTGTGGGAAGGGAGTGAGGGAGAAGGTAGAGGAATGGAAATTTCCATCAGCTGCCAACCATCAAGTCTGTTCATCAAGAAGGGTTATGTAAACTGAGCCTCAGGAGAAATGAATCGGCTGGTAGCAAACAGCAAGATAGTCCTACATACCTAACAGGATACCAGACGGTATCCTTGGCGTGAGGCTCAGAGAGATAAGAGAAATTACTGGGCTGGATATCACAGAGAAACCGGTGGATTCATGCACGGTGTTTGTTTAGCAAAAAAGCCAGAAACCTTCATTAAACATTTCTGGAAAATGTGGGTTTGAATCAAAAGGAAGAGAGGTTTCCAGCTGATAGATGCAATGGCCTGCAGGGTGGGTAAAATTAAGGGAAGCGATAGGTATCGAGTATGAAATGCAGTGCCTGCTGAACCTTAAGCGAATCATATTGCTATTATTGTTATGATTAGAGAACTGGGACTGTCTCACCATCCACGGGAGCCGAGTAAGTCCCACTACCTCACCCCTGCCCTCAGCCCCCTTATCTCCCCTGCCAAGGCTCTGAAGGTGTGTGGAAACATTGCTCCCAGGAATATAACTGCCTCTGAGGTCCCTGCTCTTGAATTTGCCTGGCAGGCGGACTCACCTGGAGTGGAGGAGCAGAGCTCCTCTCCTCCTGTTACCCTGCTTGACTTTTCTGTTTCTCCCCTCAACCATGGAATAGGTTGAGGCAGGAGTTTAAAGCCCTTGCTGATGTACAAAAATCGGTCTGTGTGCTGAGTCTATGTGGGGACAGTGGCTGGGTGCCTGGCAAACCTGGGCAGGCTGGCTCCGGGGGGGGCCCTGTAGGGTGGCATTCATCCTCCACGTGGTGAAATTACCCTTGAAAGTCTGACTGTGCCATGGGTCTGGGAGAAGCCTCAATCTGTCAATCAGTGGGTGTTTACTGAGCACCTACTTTGTGCCAGGCACTAACATTACCTAAATTCAGGAGGCGAATGTGTGCAATCAAAATGCCAGATGTTCAACTTACAACGAGTGAGAGCTATCATGGGAATGGGAATAATCAAAGCACATATTCACTCCATGCAACCAAGCTACATGGGAAACCAAATCATAATTAGAGTGTCTCCGCATCAACATCTACTGAAAAATAGCTAAGAACTGAAGTCCATACTTGAGGCCGGTATGATTAGAATGTTCTTCCCAGGTGGGCAGGTTTACATGGGAAGTTAAATCATGATTAGAAGACGTTTTTTAGGCACAGATTCCAAAAAATAGCAGTTGGAATCATCAATGGCATCAGCTAAAGCAGCCAGAGACTATGGCATAACTTAGCCAGTGGGATGAACTAACTTCGAAAGCTGAGGTTCTCTTTAGGATGGGCAATGAATATATTTTCCTGGACACCACCTGCGTCTGCTTTTAATTCTCCTTTTTCTGGGATTCCACGGCTAAGTAATGGGTGTCAAACACCATGCTAAGTACATTTTGTGTATGATTTCATTTATCCTAGTCCAGGTGCCTGCTTAGAGAAGCCTCCCTGCTTGTAGAAGCCTTCTCCAAATACCCATGATCCTCAATACTGCTATTCTTTCTCTATAGCTCTTATTACTATCTCCTGTGCTGGTCTATATTAATTTATTGATTGGTCATTGATTGCTTCCCACAAAGGATGCAGGTCCGGCTTTATTTTCTGCATAAATGAGTTCTCAATGCCTAAAACGGTGCCTGGCACATAGTAGGAGCTTATTATTATATGCTGCTGGTAGATGAATGAATGAGTTGGTTAGTGGAAGGCTGGATACATGGATGGATGTATGAATTTACAAAGAATCTGAGAGGTAAGTATTAGCATCCTTATTGTAAAGATTAAGAAACCCAGGCCTGAAGGCCATCTTACTTCTAAGATCACCCAATTATCAAGGGCAGAGCTGGGGTTTGACTCAATTCTGACAGACTCTAGAGCTCTTGCTCTCAACTGGTGCTCTATTTCCTTGGAAAAGTTGGTACATCCAGGAACGTTCCATCCAAAACTAGAATCCCTGGACTCTTGGAGTCAGAAGAATCTTCCCTCTACCACTCCCACTCATGCTTTAGTGATACCTCCCAGAAGTGTTGCTTAATTAATATTAGGGCCTACATTCTCATCTGCTAAAAGTAGGAATAAGAGTATCTACTTAGGGGTACTTGGGTGGCAAAGTCAGTTAAGCATCTGCCTCTGGCTCAGGTCATAACGAGTGAGAGCTATCATGGGAATGGGAATAATCAAAGCACATATTCACGCCATGCAACCAAGCTACATGGGAAACCAAATCATAATTAGAGTGTCTCCGCATCAACATATACACATCGGGCTCCCTGCTCAGCAAGGAGTCTCTCTCTCCCTCTGTCCCCCACTGGTGCTCTCTCTCATTCTCTCTCAAATAAATAAAATCTTTAAAAAAAGAAAGTGAATATCTACTTTAAGAGCTGCTGAGTACGTTAAACAAGAGATTGCATACATCCTTTGCACTTCAAGGATTGTGCAAAGACAAAAAAAAATGGGATAATGAGTATATAAGTCCCTGTAGACTATGATACTAGTATGTGTTATTATCATGAAGGCTCAGGGATCAGAGGAAAAAGGGAAGCTCCCTTGGTTGTGTCATCAGGGTCTATTTTAGATTGTGTGTTCCTAGAAGGCAGAGATCACAGTTATTTGCTGTGCACATAACCTGCTGTCAATGGAGGAGGCATTTTACAGGGGAAAGAGCTGGGTTCACGATGTTAAAAATTCTCAACTCAAATTATTTTTTACTAAAAAGAAAGAATTTCCTGTGTGCTTTTATCTAGCCCATGAGTCTAAACACCATCCATATGCAGATGTCTTCCGAAGGAATTCTTCCAGTCTATCCCTTGACATTCAGACCACGATGATAGTGCCTGCCTCCTATATCCATATGCCAACCGTAGCCATCTTAGAGATATCCCACACCCGGCATGACCAAAACAGAACTTTATTTTGCTCCTACTTCAACTGTATCTCAGTAAGTCCTACCAGCATGGTACGTTCTATTCCTAAATTCGAACTCTTAAGAAACATCCTTAGTTCCTTCCTTCCTTTTGGTGCTCCCCACCCCACATTGACCTGCAAAAACTGTCTAAGCTACTTACAAATATATCTCATGTACTATGTGTCCTATCTATTGTCCCTGTCCTAGTGCCACCAACCACCTCCCCTCACACTATTTCAATTGCCTCCTTGCTGGATGTCCTTCTTATATCCCTTCCTCCTGCGCCTTGAACCACTCACACGACAGACATAGAGATCTTTAAAAAATGTGTATCTGGTCATGAATTCCTCTGTTTAAAACCATTCCATGCTTTTCCACTACATTCAAAATCAGAGGCATCCCTTATTTCAGCCTACAGGCCAAACTCCAGCTATTTCTTTCAGGCTAGTTATGGTGGGGGCACTGTGGGTGGTAATGGAAATGGGGAATGGGAGTGGTATGGGTGAGGGGGGGATCCTCTGTCTTTAGACAGCAGGGAACTGCTCACAACAGAGGATTAAGATCCAGTCTGTCCTACTGAGTAATGTCCCTTGGTATCCAACACAATCATCGGCCTGTGCTCAGTACGTCCATTACAACACATCATCTGATAAATGTCAATGATTGGCATTACCTGTTTAGTAAAAAGCATTAAGATTTTTTAAGTTTTCATATTTTGATAATAAAATGTTCTCTCTCTCCCTTTTTTCTTTTACTGAAACCGTACCCTTCTCTCCCCACATTCATATGGCACAGAACCCATTGAGAAAGGAAAGGTAATTTATTTGAGCAAATGTGGGGCAAGTTCTCTTTGAGAAAATTTGCACATATTATGTACATCAAAAAAAAAGTGTAGGCATTTTCATTTTCTCCTATCTTTCAGATCATTTTCTCACCTTACTTATATTTGGAGGAATCCAGGATCACAGTCCTTGGCATTCAAGAGATTCGTCACATCTCAAAGCATGTTCGCCTCTCCATGATTTTGCTCAAGGGCTCCTTCCCCAACATACCCGCCTGCCAATGTCAGATTGCTCCTTCAAACTTCACGACAGATGCTGATGCTTCTGTGAAGCTTTCTGGCCTCTTTTTTGCCCTTTTTGTACTTCTTAGACCCCCTATGCAAACAGCTAGTGGCTAGCTGTTTACATCGCAATGCAGTAGGCCATACTTTGCTAGTGACCTAAATGATTTTCCCTCCGGATAATTCCTTGTTCGCTTGTCAAAGCTAACCTTGTTGTGGAGACCATGGCCACTGGGAATGGGCATGGTAGTTGAAGTAGAACAGAAAGCATTACTTGGGAAATTCTTATTCAAATTTCTAAACTGGCTTTTGAAACTCTGCAAAGAGACAATAATTTGAGAGGAAGGTGTGTTGAGTCTCAAAAATCTACGTGTCTAAACACATGTGCAGAATCACAGATAAGTGAATATTCTTTGGGGTGTCCAGGGGAAAGTAAACAGTCTGGTATGTTCAGAGCTTAGAGTTCTCAGAGCTGGTTCCAATATGTTCTCTCAATTTGAGTCCATGGATGGAAAAGACCATATCCTATCTGCCATCGTCTTTTCAGTGCTTAGCATAGAACCTAGCATAGAATATAGACTTGCTAGATAGGTTACATTGAACCAAATTATTACAACATTCAGATTATTCACTTATCAGACATTCCAATATACCCATCAGATAAAACATTGCGTATCATCCTGGGAAGATGCTAGAAGATGGCACAAATGCGATGTCACATGTACAACCTTTTCCTCATGTTACCTGTCTAAAAACCCATCTTGAAACTGAGTTTGGAGGAATTTGTATGCTCTATATTTTATTTTCAGGGTAAGACATTATTATTTACATGGGAGCCCCATAAGTGAGTTATGATAGATACAACAAATTATAAGTATTTTAACTAATAGTTGCAACATTAGTTTGAAAGTCTCTTCCAACTACCTATTCTTATTTTCAGCTGGTCCATTTTTTGCCTTATATGTAGTAGGGGCTGTGTAGACAGATCTACTAAGCCTATTTAAATGAACTTTACTTGTTGCCATACTGTCATTTTACTGGCAACTCCCTCTTCCAAGTAAAACTTGATTTTCTAAAGTGATTTGCAATCCCTTATACAACTCTAAAAGTTGTTTTATATTGAAACATGATAAATCCATTTGACCCCTGAAACCCTCAAGTTCCTTCGTGTATATACAGGCATCTAACAAGTTATTCACTGGCAAACATATTGGATTTATTCTATTTCCTATCTCTCTTCAAAGGGGAAAAATTCCAATCTACAATCCACTGAGAAGATATACATCATCTCGTACAATTAGAAGAATAACATCAGCACTAAAGTTTAGTCCCTTCAGTCTTCTCACTGTCCTTGGACCGCCCTATCATTGTTATCTCTCTGACTTTCTTCATATGGATCATGTCCTCCCCCTCCTGCATCCCTCCCTCCCTCAATAAACAGATGCTTATTGATAACTACTATGTGCCAGGCACTATGCAAAGAGTAATGGATAGAGTGGTAAATGAGACACATACACTGGGCCATGGAGCAGCCACAGTCTCCTGGAGGCAATCAAGACCTAAAGAGTCAATTTCGGTATTGAGAGGCAAATGTTTTGATGGGGACAGTGCAAGTAGACTTCTTGGCAGTTAAAACAACAACAACAACAACCACAGCAACAACAACAACAAATACCAATCATGGATCCCAACTGTCAGAGAGCTTCTAAAAGATCCCAGGGATCTTTCTGAAGAAAGTCTCAACTTGACTGAGAACTGTCATTGTAAAGTCATCACCCAGGCAAAAACGGAAGAGAAAGAGGGTCGCAGGTGAAAGCATGGAGGTTGGAAGGTCCTACTTCACTAGAAGTAAAAAATTCTGCACAGTTGAAGGAGCTGGTGAATGGGGTGTGACAAGAGATTCCTAATATGCTTCCTTCAGACATCTGTGTTCATCTCCTGGTCTAGCAGAAAAGGTTACAGCCATCTCTTTATGATTTTGGAAGCTTTGGCAGCAGAATGAAAGACATGAAGAACAGGTTATTACTCTTCCTCCCCAATGCCAGAAAATCCTTGACTTTGAATGCCAGAAAATCCAAATATCCACAGAGTAGACTTAATTAGAATCTCTTTGCTCCCATGGTACAAGGTGGCTCCTAATCATGTCAACTCCATTTCATAAATATGGCTGTTTCACTCTATGCAGAACATTTATAATATTTTTATAGTTTTATATTAGAACTCACATATCACAGAGATTGTTTTATTAATGACCCTTTATGACCAGTGAGAATAATAATAATATTTCTCATTATGATTTATTTTTTAAAGTCATCTCTTTTTCTTGGGGGAATTGCATAAACTCTAGAGTTCATTTTGTTAAAGATTTCATATAGTTTATGAACTAGTGTCCCAGATGGTTTGAGCAATTTCCTCCCCTTTCACCAAAAATGGATAATTTTCATACTTTTTCATCCAAATAATGCTATGAATGGCCCAACATTTATGCATAAACATGTGTATTCAATTTTTCTTTTTATGTCAAGAAATAAAATAATGGCCACATCTTAGTCTTAAAAATAGTTATATTTTATTTTTAAAGGCATACTGCTATGTCCTGGTACAGCATATTTTTCCCACTTGGAACATGCAAGGGAAAATTTATAGTCCATGGATGCTACCTGGAGCTCACAGGAAAATTTCCTATCAACAATGCTTCATTTTGAAAAATCCTTAAAATTCCTTAATTGGGCTGTGAAATCCTCTGGGTTGGTCTTCTACTGAGCCCAAGTATGGATCAAAACTCAATGTGAATGTCCATTTTTAAGTGAACTTACCCCTGTGATTTATGAGGAAGTGGCTCTTGTACTAAACAATTTTTCTAGATGGTTGTGGTAGTCATCCTAACATGCACACTTCAAGTTGGTAATGCTATTTTCTTCTCATCAGGAGATATCTCTCCCTATTGGAAAGACCTTTTGGGGAGTTTGCATTAGAAATGGCATTCTATGCTATCTGATTTAGCCTATGTCTTGCCCATCCATTGACTGTCATGGGGTCTAAGCTTTTGTCAGGAAACAGCTGGTCCCTGCCATTCAATCTCCTTTACCCAGTGAGAGATGACATACGACTTCAATGAGGTTGAGAGACAGCTCTCTATACAGGAAGAAACCACAAGCTGATCCGGGATAGACCATAATTCTTTGGGGCTGGACCATAATAACAGGTCATTAGAATGCACCAGGAAGGGATGGGGTGGATGGAAATAGGAATGAAGAAAGGGATGTAAACAGGAAGAAGAACTGTTTAAAGTGGAAGTTACCCAGAAGTCGGTAAATCAGTATTTTCATTTTAATGATTAAAATAATACTAACAACAACTGAGAGAGGGTAAATGACTTGTTCACACTGCACATGGAGGGTGGCGAGCCTGAGACAGGAGTCTTCTGGTTACCACAGTAAGGTTCTTTTCATTTTATAATAATTTTATCCTGGTTTGAAAATATTTCATATTTTTCAATGAGTTAAAAAAAGATATTAAATGGAAATTACCATCTTGGTTATTTCTGAAATAATTTCCAGCTTGTGATAAAAAAAAATTGAATGATTCATTCTTGCATTGCTCTGTGGAGGAAAGGAACTTAAATGCTATATTTTAATACAAAAGATTGCCCAAAGAGGTGTTGCATTATACAGTAAGTGCCACAAGAAGATTAACTACCATGCAGGCTGTACCTCGAGCAGGGAAACTCAATGATTTCTATATAAAACTCATAAATGAAAGTGTTCATTTATTCATGATATTCTAACATATTCCATACTGTTTTTCTAAGACAAGCAATGCATGGCCTTTCAGTTTTATGCCATTACTTAAAATATTTGAAGAAAACTGTTCATCAATCTCTGATTCTATTACTACACTCAAGATTAGGTTAATTACTATCTCCTGGGGTCGCTTTTAGCATGAAATACTTAATGGATTGCTACCAGGGCGTGACATCATGGCAGGGAAGACATGACTTACAGATTCTAAAAGATGACTAATGTGAATTATTTCCAGAACACAGGATGGCAAAAAAAAGACACTGGTTGATGAGTTAAACTCATTTTCATCAACAATGTACTTATTTTCAGAGAATGATCTCTTTTTAAAGTCCATCATATAAGAGAAGCAAAAAGCCATTAACCATAGGTGCCTTAACACAAACAGAAAAGTCACAGAAGAGGGTCATGTTTTCAATAGTCAAGTATAGTAAGAAAATAAAATATAAAATTTGTTGTTTGGTAAAACTCCACCTGTCTGGCCAACAGAGCCCCATGCGGATGTAGAGTTCTCTCACTGGTTTCAAATACTAAACAGTAAGTGAAACTTTAGTAAGCTTGTAGGTTTTCTCCTGAAAACTGGAAGGAAAAAATCTTTGCATTTTGACAATGGGTATAATTCTTGTACCACTCTACTAAACCTTGCTATATTATTGAGTAGTGCCTTATATAAAATCTAATTATTCTTACAATCTCTGTGGGATCTCTGCAGATCTCTCCTGACCAATTTGTACTTCCCTATGAGCTGCCCTAGTTCCACAAAACCAAAGTAAGCATTATGGTGTGATTTTACTTTATCTTGCTAGTTTGTTCAAATAGAGTCTGTTTGTTTTTTTTTTAATATAAAACACCACTCACCTTTTATTTATTTTTTCATTTGTTATTTCCCATTTTTTAAAATTTAAATTCAATAAATTAACATATAATGTATTATTGGTTTCAGAGGTAGTGGTCAGTGAATTCATCAGTCGTATATAACACCCAGTGCTCATTACATCACGTGCCCTCCTTAATGTCCGTCACCCAGTTACCCTATCCCCCCATCCCCCCCAGCAAGCCTCGTTTATATCCTATGATTAAGAGTCTCTTATGGTTTGTCTCCCTCTCTGATTTTGTCTTGTTTTATTTTTCCCTCTCTTCCTCTATGATCCTGTTTTGTTTCTTAAATTCCACATATGAGTAAGATCATATGATAATTGTCTTTCTCTGATTGACTTATTTCACTCAGCATATACTCTCTAGTTCCATCCACATCATTCCAAATGGAAGGATTTTATTTTTTGGTGGCTGAATAGTATTCCATTGTGTGTGTGTGTGTGTGTGTGTGTGTGTATGTGTGTGTGCGTGTGTATCTCACATCTTTATCCATTTATCTATCAGTGGAGATCTGGGCTCTTTCCATAGTTTGGCGATTGTGGACATTGCTGCTATAAACATTTGGGTGCAGGTGCCCCTTCAGATCGCTATATTTGTATCTTTAGGGTAAATGCCCAGTAATGTGATTGCTGGGTCATAGGGAAGCTCTAGTTTCAACTTTTTGAGGAACCTCCATACTGTTTTTCAGACTGGCTGCACCCATTTGCATTCCCATCAACAGTGTAAGAGAGTTCCACTTTCTCTGTATCCTCGCCAACATCTGTCGTTTCCTGACTTGTTAATTTTAGCCATTCTGACTGGGGTGAGGTGGTATCTCATTGTGGTTTTGATCTGTATTTCCCTGATGCCGAGTGATGTGGAGCATTTTTTCATGTGTCTGTTGGCCATTTGTATGTCTTCTTTGGAGAAATATATGTTCATGTCTTCTGCCTATTACTTAATTGGATTATTTGTTCTTTGGGTGTTGAGTGTGCTAAGTTCTTAAAGTCTAGAGAACTTCCCAGTTAAATTTTCAAATACAAGGAGAAGTGGCTGAAATGTGGGTTCCTTCTTTTGCCTTCTTTTTATTGTGCCTCAGAACATAGTTCTTCTCCCCCTCCTGGGCTATCTGATCCACCCTGATGTATATAGCTCCAACTCTCCACTTGGAAATGGCTCCACAACTTCAGTACTTCATCTGAGAAGTGGCCATACTTTATGAAATTCCCAATTCCCACAGGATTGACAAGCTCTGTGCTATCATTAAGGTTAAAATTCATGATACTTCAATTCTGCAAAGACTATGAGCCATAATTATCAACACTTTCGGAAGTGCTATTCAGAAGGAAGGTCAACACAGCTATCACCTAGTAAATCATGAAAATGGTCAAGCAAATAACTGAAGCCTAGGTACAAAATGTTTAAATTTCTGGTTCCAAAAGCCACTCTACTATCTCTAGTTATAGAAAGAAGCACGTTGGCAATTGAGTAGGAGTCACTGTAACTCCATTTTTGTTCCATTACACACCTCATGTAACGTTCAAATTTACTTAGAAAGCTTCAGGATAAAATCTGATTATTTTATTTATTTTATTTTTTTAAAGATTTTATTTATTTTACAGAGAGAGAGAGAGAGAAAGAGCACAAGCAGGGGAACAGCAGGCAGAGGGAGAGAGAGAAGCAGGCTCCCCGCTGAGCAAGGAGCCCGATACGGGACTCGATCCCAGGACCCTGGGATCATGACCTGAACCAAAAGCAGCAGCTTAACCGACTGAGCCACCCAGGTGTCCCAAATCTGATTATTTTAAATGAGAACAAAAATGTAATCAAATGGCCAGAAGACAGGCAATGTCCTTATCACTGGAAAATAATATAATATTAGCAATCTGCTAGCCATCCCATCTCCCCACTTCTCACCTGCTGTTGGAAGGGATACCTATGCCTAATACGAAAATGAGCATTGACTCATACACTTGGAGCCCCAAACAAATCAGGTCACACCTAATACAGATGCAAGTAATCTAAAATGGGTTGAAAAGATGCATCTTCTCCTTCATGCCCATCTTGCTTGGTTTTCATGGAAGGCTGGACTGGTGGACCTATTTCTAGCACAAAATCAGGCCTAAATTGTCTGGATTGCTTCGAGGTCCAGCAGGGCTGGGATAATATTTTCTTGGTAGCACTGTTCTTCACTTGTCCTTAGGTTACCTTGCTTTTGAACAGCATGTTATACTTTGTCAATCACTTCTGTATGATTTTGAGTATTAAAACAATGCCATAAGATAGGTATAAGAGAGAGGAAAAAAATCCCCTGTAAGTTATCCGTGAAGAGCACTGGGCTGGAAGAATTTCCATGACCATCTTGAATCAAGCTTTAAACTCACAATAGGAGACCCATGTGCTACAGTAAATCCTATACCTTGGTAAGCAGACTACAGTGGCTGTGATGTCACTATTTTCCCAAAGATTCAGGATCGACTTAAAACCCGACATTTAAACTATACCAAACTGAGATACCAATTTCAGTTTCTTTCTTCTAAAATTAGACAACAGAATGTATATGCCCGTATGTGGCACCTTCTAGAGTATATGATGTGTTTTATTCAAAATAAAATTTTTACCAAAAGTCGAAATAGTCTTGTCTTTCATAAAGTTAATATCTCTGTCTTATTTTTCAGCTTTTTTACTGCCCTAAAATTGTCAGTATGTTTTGTCGTTACGATGTCATCAATCACTTTATCTTCCTAGTTATTTTAATCCCAGTCTAGTTTGTTTGCATCAATCTCATGACAAAAATATCAGCATCTTGCTTACATTAAGAAAACATCTAATGAAACCATTAAAACTAGATAATTTTTTTTTTTTTTTTAAACTAGGGGCATACAGCAGGCTCACACCTTTGGAGGTTTGGTTATTTCTGGAATGGTTAACTCCAGGGTCTCCTCTTATAGGTAGTAGCTAATCAAGGTTATATGACAGTTTAATTCAGTGTTTAGACAATGGACAACTTTATTTTTCCTTCAATCTTACACTTTCATGATATTCCATCAAGTCATGATATAAACTGAGTACTCTGGCAGGATCATCCCTTTTTCTTTCTTCCTTCTTCGTGATTACTTATTTAGTCCACGAAAGAAGAAAGAAGCATCAGCAAAACACTCACCAAACTGTCAACACGATAAGAATTATACTCAAAAGAACCTGGAGCTTAGAGACTGGATATTTGTTTTGTTCTTGGCTCTTGAACAATAATGTATAGAATTCTTCTCTTCCCATTTCATTTCCCCTTTATGTCAATGGCAAACACTGACACCACAAAGAGAGACAGTGACATCAAAACGTAAAAGTGATCAACTCTGATTCTGTCTTGTGTTTGTCATGAGGCTGGGAGGAAGGGACCGGCAGCACTGAACTGGGCACCTGGGGCCTGACGACCCCCAGGCCACCATGGGGCCTCTAAAACTTCAGGAATAGGGCTTCTCTTCCCATCCTGACCACAAAGCATCACGGGTATGTAAAATAAGATTCTTGCATTGGTAGAAAATAACTTTTTTTTTCCAGCTATCTATTGCTACTTCATAAATCACCTCCAGACTTAGTGGCTTAAGAAAAAATTTTGTTTTCTCATGGTTCTGTGGGTTAGGAATTTTGGACAGCAACATAGCAGGAACATTCAAGGTGGGCTTTTCCCTCCTGACTGGGGGGCCTCAGCGAGGATGGCTCTGTGAACATCCTGAGTCTGGGGCCCCAGTTATTCTCCATTGGGTGGGTCCCTTGGTTCTGTTGCGTCTGCTCCTTCACCTGGCCCTTCCACGTGGTCTGTCGGAGAAGGATAGTGAGGCCTCTCAGAGATGAGCAGCCCAGGGCCCTGAGAGTACAAAAGCAGGAGCTGCCAGGCGTTCTTAAGTCTGCACAGCATCCCTTCTGCAGCACGCTGCTGGTCCAGGCAAGTCCACTGGCACAGCCCAAGGGGAGGGGGCTGCGCAGGGCACAAATCCTGGGAGGTGAAGTTCATCCGGAGCCGCCAAAGTAACTGACTATCACCTATGAGAGAGGCGGTTGGAGTCCTCTTATGTTGTTTATCTGACACGCAATGCATTCCTTCTCTCTCTACCCTCGCCGCTCCTTCCCGTGGCCGAATGTGTGCTCCCCGCTCAGTGGTGTGTGAGAGCTAATTCCGTGCTTCTCTTCTGGACTCTGCATTCAGTGACCTCGCTGAGGGGGCTTGGAATTGGCCATGGTGGGAACAGTCCCATGACAGAAAATGGGCAGGATCATTACACAGTGAACTAGTTACAGCCTTTGGTTTACACACTCTTTGGTTTCAAACCCTGGCCCTGCTAGTTACTACTTGTGTGTTTGGAGGCAAGTCACTTAGTCTCACGTAAAATATAGACAATAATATAGCTGTATTATGTGAGTTGAGATATATTTTTAAAGGTAAAGCTCTTTAAGGCTCAATACTATTAGTTCTGATCCTTTCCCTTAGGATGTTTTTCTGATGGTGGGCCTTCAAGCATCGTGGAAGACAGGTCCTAACCAACCACACGATGTCCAGTGTCCTCTTCTCTACTCATGGCTACTCCTGTTACTAGCAGAGGCAGTCAAAGGCCCTGTCTTAGACTGGGCAGTCATAGCACCCAGGCTTTCCTGCAGTGCTGGCTGGACTGCCTTTGTGGGGAGGCTAAGTGACAGCAGCACGTGCAGAAGTCAATAGACTACTCCCCTAACAAAAACCGCGCTCCCGCCATGCCTGAGGCTCCACCATTCATGATTAATTTCCGTGGGTCACACAATGTCATTAGGGTTGCCTTCTAAATTTCCTATGCTTTTATCTCAGAGCTGTAGGAGACAGAGCCCTCAAGGTTTTGCTTATGTAGGTAAAGATTAAACATTTACAAAGGAATTACAATAGTCCAAAAAGAAAAATTATTCTCCAAAGCAAAATATTAGCCTTTCCTAGCTATGTACTCACCCATCACATAACAATGCATTTGTAAAACTCATCTTATCTAGAAATATGGCCAGTAGTTATCTTTTCAAACTAATAATTTTAACCCTGAAGCACCAGAATGGTACACATGTATTAAAATCACCAATTTATATTCTAATATTGTGCAAATCGTCAATGTCATTGAAAAGGTTGACTCAGATTGTACCCTCATTAAGGGGATGAACTTAATACATTTCTCTTATTTACTTTACTCTTTTTGTTTTTGTTGTTGCCAGACTAGAAACCGGCCCTTTGTATTTTTTAGTATTAGAACTTGCCATTCAGTAGAATAGCAGATAGAATCATCTAACCATGATGAATAAGTAAGGTCTCTGGCATCTCAAATTATAAACTTACGGCTCTGATACTTAGGCTGTGAAATGCTGAACATAAGCTAAAAAAACGTCAGTTGAAATGACTTGTTTTCGAGGAAGCTGCTCACATTTAACAAGATACATGGAATCCTTACGGCAAATGCAGTATAAAAAGTTAAAATACAATAAAATAAAGCGACATGTGCAGCTTCGACTGCTCTGTAAATGGGAAAGAGTTGTGATTTTGATTATTTTGAGTGAAGGTGAGGTGGGAGGGAAGATATGCTGAGTGTCTAAATTAAATTTCATTCCGGTGGGCATTTGTAAAATATATGACCAGTCTGCAAATTGATTTGGTTTTTGATTATACTCTTTAACAAAATAGGAAAGAAAAATAGATTTTTAAATTTTAGCTGATGATAGTAATGTAACTAGCTTGAAACATAGTGGGTTTATAATCAATATTTACATGGGCATCGCCTGTCTAAATTGATTTTTAATTGGAATGTTCAAATGCATGACTCAAATCACTCTTAATCACTGTTAAAATTAAAGCCAGGGACATGAGCGAGAAGGTCATGGTGTCATATTTTCCACAGTCTTTATGGAGACACACGAGATGCAGATTTCTCGAATAAAGGACAAGTAAAAAGTTGTGCAAGCAGGTAGAAAGAACTTAAAGTGAAGGGAAATAGAACCTCAAAATTTTCCCTTAACTTTATACACACAAACTCAAGAATGAGCACAGGAAACAAAATGAAAGGAAGCAAATTGCTTCCTTAATTGCCTACCATATGTAGTAGATTACTACCAGTTGATTCCCAGTAAAGAAAAGAGACAGACACATGAGAACCTTGTTAACCTAATTAAAGCTTCACAGATACACATGTTTCTGAAGACTCAAGTTTCGAGGCTCCATTGTGATAATGAACATAAAACCAGGCCTGACCACTTAAAATGTCATCGCTGCCACGCGAGGTTACACTTGTCCTCGGAGAGTTCTCACAGGTTATGTAACAAAGACAACTCCCATTCTAATGATCATCCATAGGCTTTTACAATAATGGGCTTTCTAAGGTTGCTGCTGACTGATCTGCTAAAATTTTCAAAACTTTAGTGAGCCTTAATCTTCTTTGCTTTTAATAAAGTGCTTTAGTCGGAAAGTAAATGCATGAATCATTGTAAATGATACACTTTCTTATTAGCTGATACAGTAATTCCTGCAACATTAGCAATTTTTAAAATTGCCTTTCAAAGAATAGCCAGGGCTCAACTGTTGAAGAGAGGGCTAGGAAAAACCCACCATAAGTAAATGCATTCTGCTTTCTAGTGTCAAAGATAAAAGTAGATTATAGTTTAATTAAACACGTTAGAGACTCTGGGCATTGTACCTATTACACCTTTGACCTCATGTGGGGCTGCCAGAGAAGGTAGGGAGGGTGAGTACTGAGGTTTCATATTTATGACACGCAGCTGACTTGAAAAGCATACCAAGCTAGACAGAACTTGTAATTAACCAAAAGATCCAGTAAATTATGAGATCAATAAAATTTCCTGGGTGCCATCATTTTCAGAACTAGTTAGTGCATTCCTAATTTATTGGCAAAAACTTCACAGACTTGCAAGAAAGATAAATAAAAATGCCTGGATGTAAAAATAAATATGTATGCTTGACAAATCTGAAATACGCTGTTTACAGCTAATGAGGAGGCGACTGTACATTTGGCTGCATGTTTTATATCTAGAGCAGGGCAGAACACTAAAACCAATATAACTGATAACCTTGGTGCAAACGGCGCGAGCCTACATTTCCCATTATTCCCCAGAGATGGAATTAATTAGTGCTTGTCAAAACCCGAGCGATCCCCTGCTGCAAAACTGAAAGTAATGTAGAGGCCATGAACAGTTTGGCTCTATTCCAAAAATACTTCTCATCTATTTGGGAGAAAAATACTGCGTACATCTCTATAGGCAGCATATACACTTCCTTAATCCCAGATACCTCATAAACAAACACAAACAAATGCAATATCTTTGTTGGCTACAGTTCAATAGACATCCCCTACCATGTGGGGATCCAGAGGCTAAAAATACACTGAGTTCACAGTTTAGTGGTGAGCGGAGAGAGGGGACATTGCAACTCAAAGTGTTAATGATTATCATGGGGAAATACACAATGAGTTATGGGAACTCAAAGAAGGGTACCTATCTGAATGTGGCAGGGAGGTCAATGGGAGGAATGGACAAGAGGCTACAAAAGGTAATGATACCTATGTTATTGTAGACGAGCCAATTTCACAGGGAAACTCTTTTTATAAGAGTGGTTTAGAGAGCCTTATTATCCAGTGCCCTTTCCTCTCAGACTGTCTCTTGGCCTCTCCCATACCCCTCTCTCCTGACTAACTCACATGTATCTTGCAAGTTTCAACTCCAGGAACCCCTCTCCATTGAGGGCTTTCATGACCCACTTCCAATTTAAATTCAGTTCCAAATCTTGCCTCTTCTATTCTCTCTTACAGCACCCTGTTCTCCTTGATGGTCTTACCACATATTGTATTATTATCATTATTATTTACTTTGATGATTATTTATCTTTGCTACTGAAAATGTAGCCCATGGACCAGCCACATCAGCATCACCAGAGAACTTGTTAGAAACACAGAAACTCCACCCCAACCCTAGACCTAGGATCTGCAGTTTAATAAGATCTACTGGGTGATTCGTATGCACACTAAGGTTTAAGAAGATGTGATCCAGAGTCCTCACATTTCAGTAGAGTAGCCACGGTCACATGTGGTTACTCAAATTAAAACTAATTACAATTAAAAACACTAATTTTTCACTAGCCATATTTCACAAGCTCAATAGCGACATATGGCTACAGGTTTATGTATTGGGAGGTGCAGCTAGAACCATTTACATCACGGCAGAAAGTTCTATTGGATGTGCTAGACTATCAGCTCCTTGAGGGCAGGGCCATTTTTTTCTAACTACTGAGCACCCAGCATCTATAGTGCCTAGAACACTGAGGGCTGGCATGCAAAAGTATTTCCTAAATATAATGAATGAAAATATGTTAAAATACTTCACAAAGTATCTAGCCCACAGAAGGTGCAAAATAAATGCTCTTTCTCTTTCCTATTACCTTTAAACTACCCCTGGGACATGGACCATGAACAGCTGCTCAGCAGGCTATATTGTAAACAAACAAACTATTTTCTTTTCTTTCTTTCCTTTTTTTTTTTTTTAAATAGAGATTCTTGGGCTTCCTCTTTGGAGACTGGAACTTAGCCAGACTGAGGGGTCATACTTCTGACACTTGAATTAGTCACCTATTTTTAGATTTGGTAGTCTAGATAGTGAAATTCCATCCTTTTCCCAGGAGCTAGCTTAATTTCCCCTCCCTCTTGGATGCCTAATAAAATTAATTTGGAATTTTTTAAAAAATGACAACTTCCATGAGCCAGAAAACTCAACCTGAGGTGTATTAAGCAAATAAAAGATAATATATTGGCTCCTGTATCAGGAAAGGCTGGGACTGGCGGGCTACAATAAGATACGAGAAGGGTCTGATCTCTTCCCATTTTTCAGTGCCAATTTCCCATACATAAAGTTCATTCTGGAGTTCCACGTGGTAGAAAAATGGTGGCCAAGACCCTCAGGCCTCTCTTCTTCCAAGTTACATTCAGCAGGAAAGGACACAGAGCTTCTGCCTGCACATTCTCCGTGAAAGTTTGATTGCATATTATTGGCTTTGGGGAATACTCCTTTCCCCCAATCACAATGACCTCAAGAATATGTTATGCTGATTGGCCAAACCTGAGTCACATGTCCACTCTGAAGTCCACCTCCATGAAGAACATGGGGTAAGAGTGAGAGGGAAGGAGTGGTTCCCCAGAAGAAAGTCAGGATGTTGTTGACAGGAGAAAAATGAGTGGATTCTGGGTGACAAAAAAAAACAGATGTCTACTACATGCCACTTCCTTTAAAATGAATGAATGAGCGAATGAATGAATGAATGAATGTGTGTGTGTGTAAAATAGGCCAGATTTTGAAACTGAACTAGAATGTTTAGCTAATATTACTCACCACTATTTAGGGTTATGCGAGTCCTTGACATGGGAAATGAAGAATTTCTACCCTAGACCCAAAGTCAATGATAATTATAAATATTAATAGACATGAAAATATCTATTCTTTCATCAGTGCACAGACAATTCATAAGCACAAAGTCTAAATCTACTCCAGATCCAAAGGAAACTCTGCTTCATGTTACCAACAGAAGCTTTTTATTTCCTTTTGATTTAAGTGGCTTTAGTGTGCCCCAGATCCTTCTCAGTATCCTGTGCGTCTGTTTGCCACAGTCGGTCAGAGACTCAGGTTATGAGCAGGGCTTTCCATCTCTGAAGAGAATGATTTCTTTATGAAATATTGTTGTGTTGCCCCTCTGAGACAATACTTTCAGTTGACAAGGCACACTGGGACAAAATGAAATAATTCAGTGCAATAATTCAATGTAAAACTACGAGCAAAGACTTTGGCAATAGCCACAAATTTTCAGAATCTAATTTTAAGACAAGGAGTTCATAGGATCAACCTCACTTATTAATAGTGCTCACAAGTTGTAGATCTAGGCATTCCACTACGAAGGATGGGACCTGATCCACTGGCTGTTTTGTTTAAATGACTGTCCTTCTGATATTATCGATGAAGACTTTCTAGATGCTCAGCGGTAGGCCAGCAATAGTTTTCACGGACATGAGATAGTAAAGCTGGGAGGGGCTCTAGATACAAGCCAGATGGCATTTTCCAATTTTGCCCCACTGTCTCCTAAAGGATTCCATAGACACATGTTAGAACTCCCCCACCCCCATCCCCGGTGAAAAAGAGCCAAGCAGGCGGTGATTCACTCCCTTACCCTTCCATCAACTACAGCACTACTTGATGTCTGAGGCACTTTACTTCTAGAGTTTGAGCTAAGATATTTTTTGCTGGATAGAGAGTTCAGCTGTTATAAATGCACAGAAAGGAATACAGCCATTTGATGGACTCCATTAAAATAATAAGGTAGATACGCACTACATGTACTGATATTCAGTGACCTCCAAAATCTACTGCCAGGTGAGAAAAACAAGATGCAGAAAGCTTTACATACATCTACTTACAGAAAAGCAAAGAAAAACAAACAAAAAACTGCATGGAATACTTCTAGAAAGATATACAAGAAACTGGTACCAGTTGTCCCTGGGGTGAAGTCCTGGAGGACAGATCAGAGGTGAATGGGATATTTATTTTCATTTACATACTTCTGTATTATTTGAATGCATATATATACATATATACACACACATATATATTTTAGTAATAATATATATCACTAAATATATGTGATAATATATAAAAATATAGTGATAATACATATTTTACTATATATAAATTTTACTATACATATATATTTTTACTATATATATATTCAAATTCATCTCCAAAATGTTTTGAAACCACTGATCTAGCTCAACGGCCTCATTCTACAGATAATGGGACAGGCCTTGCTCAGGTCTGCCTGGGCACTGCCTCGAAGGCAGAGGGAGTTTGCATGAGGATGGCAACTGAGCATCAGATCTGGGCCATGGGTCTGGCTTCACCGGAGAGTTTCTGCCTCACATGGAAACTCAGGCACTGCCATGGTTTCCTCTTGGCAAAGCAGAGAGAGTAAAACCCTGGGGCTTCCCTTGTAGGAGTTTCTCAAGGCTGTATAATTCCTTACCCAGGACAGGCTGCTGACCTCCATCCTGGGTATGATACCAGGAGAAATGGAAGGCATACTCCAAGAAGCTCAGAAATATCCTTGGTCTAGCTGTTCTCTTGTCCTTCATGATACTCAATGACACATTTGATTAGCACTCTTCACAGCTATTGAATTTCCTTTCCATGCTTTTAATCAGTAGAGAATAACCATGCTATTCCTCCATTGGTATCAGGGCCCATCACAGTCTGATGTTTCGGGGAAAGATAACATACCAAGCAGTGGCACTAAAGCAGCTTTCTTTGCTTTAGTGGTTGAAAGTCCATAGGTATTCCAAAATTCTAAGAGGAAAGAGTGGGCCATCTCACACTAGTTATCTCTCATTTTTGTATTTCTCTGCTTTAACTTTTTCAATCTAGACACTTGCCCCTGCATTCTCTGAAATGAAACATTACCATCTAGGAAAAGGTATCATTCTCTACTGATTAAAAGCACAGGGGTTAGGGAAACCCCAGTGCTTATTAGCTGGGTGATCTTGAGTAATTTGCCTCAGTTTCTTAGGTCTGGAATGGGGATAATAAAAGTACTGGCTTCTAAACTGTTGTGAGAATTAAATGAGATAATGTGCACCAAACGCAGAGCACAATGCCTGCTACACAGTTAGCACTCGATTCATGTTTAAAAAGGAAAACATAAAGCTAGTGGCTGGCCACACTTTTTGTCTCCAGTGTTCATCGAGCCTGCCCTCCCACCAGCCATCTAAGCCCCTGCTTCTGAACTCTACCTCTTGATTATATTCTTAGGTCTCTCAGTTTGGGCAACCTTGATTCAGAATGCATGCTTGGCTTTGACAAATAGCATCCGATTGGCCTTACTCTAGTTAAGCAATTTCTCTAGTGACACCCCCCTTCATTCCCGAATGACCAGCTTAAGGTGCTCTTCCAAGAATAGGGATCAGATTTTATTCACCTGGATTTTCACTATTCTCTTACGCAACCCCCATCAATATTTTGTCCATTCTTTCCTCATTCAGTTCAATCCCAGTGTTTGCCATTTCATATCGTGCTACACATTCCATAGATAAAAACTCAAACTATTGGACTTAATTATAGAAAGATTTCAAAGTTTCCCTTGGATTAGTGAACTGTCCCCTCTTAAACTATCAGTGGTGATGGCGGGTGTGACATGGATGTTGTCTTTCCAATTATGAGATACTGCGACATTACTGACGATTCTAAGACTGGAAAAGATCTTGGGTACATAAAAATCAGCTCAGTTTAATCCCGGGGAAAAATTCCTTAGTATTAGAAATGAAGCCTTGGCAATTACATAATGTAGGGAAATACCAAAGCTCACACCCTACTTTTTGCATATGTGCATAATATTTACCAAGGCTAAAATAAGCAACCTCCTATTATCCTACAAAATCATAATTCAGCAGACAATATTGCCAACAAATAAGTGGTAATTGTACATGGGTACTTTGACCTCATTTCCATCCATGAACAACGTGTTTCCCCTTATTCAAAGGCATCAGTTACAACAAACTCATTAGTTATGAGATCAAAATAAACTACGTAGTTGGACCTCACTTTTCTCATCTGTTAAAAGAAAGAGTTGGAATATGTACTATTTTAGGTCCCTTCTAGCTCTAAGTTGCTATGGTTTCTCTAAATTTGTTTCAAGTTCAAGCTTTTAATGTTTATGTAAGGCTAGATATTTGCCATTTCTAGGTCATGCTTTACTTAAATACACCTTGTTTCAAAAAGCAGATAAAAAATAAAAGTTATTTACAGAAGAATGCTGGCTAATTTATTGGTAGAATTAGAGAATCACCATTTTGCTAACCCCATGTAGTGATTCAGACAAGGCTCATTAGTGGATGTTACCAGCTTTAGGTTTGGGTAAACAAGCGATGCATTGACTCCAATGTGTCGCCCTGCAGTTTACTTACTAATTGCAAAGAGAAAAGAAATGTATCTTTATAATAGAGACAATCTGTTGGCTACCACCATAGCCAAGCCATCACATAGCAGCACTAATAACATTAGGAACCCCCTAATGTGAATGAAATACACAGAATCATCCATAAAATTTTCTGGTCAAAAATGTTTAATCTGAATCTAATCAAGCCTCAAGATGAAATTTCCAGTTTACAAGAAATAGAGACTATGGGGGAGCATAGTATATGGCTCCTTAAGAAAACAATCAGAAAAAATTCAGAATATTACTGGACTTTACAAAAGCAGGAGGGTACTGTTTTACACCAAAAGAAACTAAAGGGCACAAAAATAAATGCATTGGCTAAAACTTGATTGAATATCAGTTCCAAGAACCACAGCAAAAAGACATAAAAGGTTGGAGACTCAAGTAAGGGAATTTAAATACGATTGGATATTAGATACAGAATTTTTGTCCATTTGGGAGGTGTTATGATGGCATTATGGCTGTATAGCATAATATTATTATTCTTTGGAGATGTATGCTGATATTTTTGGGGTGAATTGTCATGATTTCTCCAATGGGCTATCATATGTTAGATAAATGATACATACATACATATATAGATGATGGATGGATGAATGGAAGAAGGAAGAGAGAAGGAAAGCAAATAGAGAAAATTTCAATTGTTGAATCTAGATTCAGGGTATATGTGTTCATTAAACTATTCCCTTAAAGTTTCTTAATGTTGAAAATTTTCATAATCAATAAAGGGGGAAAATATATCTTCCTCCACGAGAAATGGCATAAATATAAGGGTGATTGGGTCTCTTTAACAATGTAAAGTGGTCTTCCCCTGTCATGCCCTTGGCACTCTGTGTTACAGAGGTGCTTGTCCTCCTCCAGATTGTGACCTTTTCGTGGCCAAAGGCTAAGTCCTGTTCATAGTCACATTTCTTGTCTTCAGTCGCAGTGCCTTACACATAACTAACCCATAGCAAATATTTGTTGAATGTAATTGAAATTTATGTACTGACCGAATAACCATAGACTGATTTGGAAAAAAACAACAACACACTTTTCCTTGATACTTAGTAATAAAAACATTAACATTTCAGTGTTCAGAATAAAATAATAAATAGAAAGATGCATACATCTTTACAAGGGCCAAATAATTTTCTTAACATCTGGCATCAGAATTCCTCCACTGGGATGAAATGAGTTTTTGTGTAGAGAAGGATCATGATGAACAATTTGTGTGAAAAGGAAAGACACTAGAGCAGGCTGTGGATGGATAAAGCAGAGATAAAGGAGTGGGGCTGGATCCCTCTGAAGAGGAGATGGAAGAGATAAATTAATTGATTATTTAGCCTTTCCTCCTCCTCTCTGAAGTTGCCAGATGGCCAGCAGATTTTTTTTTTTTTCTTTAATAAGTTGTATCTAACACTCAATTTCAAATGGCTTGCCTTTCTGGGATGTAAGCTGCTCTGTGTGTTCTCAAACTTCCAGTCCACTAATGCAATCGAATGTGAACCAATTTTATGAAGGTCTTAAGAAATCAGATGACAGCAGATAAATCCCCATTTTAAATATAATTTAACTAACTTGCTAATTGCAATGCTATTCATTTACTTTCCATTTGTCTTCATACTCTTTTTAACTACCACTCTTTTACTATCCTTTTTCTAGCATGAAACAGCAAGCATATCTCAAAGATAGATGAACCCATGGGAGGCCTTCAAGGGACCTACAAGGGAGCGCTGCACCAGGTGACTTGACTTTGAAGGGCCCCAGGCTGTGGTCTGCTTGTGGACTGGTCAGGGCACCCAGTAGCAAGGATGCTTAGGGAATGAGTCTCATATGTATAAAGAAAAATGACAATTTTTTGTCCATCATCATTATCACAGAGATGTCACGTCAGAATAACCATAGCTGCCATCTTCTTTCCAGCATTTGAATTCCTAGGGCACCTAACCAAAAATCAGGTTTCTTAATATGCATCAAAGCATGGCAAGGGAATAAGATGCTTCAGGTTGGAAGTATGGCTTGATGGGCCATCTCCCGCCATAGTTCTTTTTTCCTCTCTAGTGACTGAAGTCTACTTTCTGCTGGATTTAGGATAGGATTGGAGAGACCTTGCCAAATTCATACTCTTTGCTGACCATCCCCTGCAGATGGAATGCAGCCCAACAGACTGATTTTAGTTTCCACTGTGGCTATTAGGTAGGTAGCCCTACTTCTCCAGGTCCCCTTGCAAATTCCCAAGGATGCTTGTTCCCATTTGTACAGAAGATCCTGTGGGTTATCAGGAGAGTGTATGGAAGTTGTTTAATGGTGAGAGGTGAGTTCTATCCCCTTCTTATCGAGTTATTTGTTGAGGATGGGAGTGCACTCCATGTCAACCAAAGCACCATCTATAATGTGCTATCACCCATACTTTTAATTTTGAGGCTCCCAAAGCAAATTAAAGTAGTCGGAGAAATTATTTCTTTAGAAGAAGCTTCACAGCTGGCATACAAACTCTTGATGAAGCTTGATCAAACTGAAGATTAGTTCAAATGCTCACCAGTCCTTTAGAAGTAAAACAGACAGCAGTGGGACAGCAAATGTCGTTATGCTCCTTTCCAATGCTCTTTAAAGTCTTTGAATTATATTGAAGAGAAAGTCTCTGTGAAAATCCTTAACATCTGTCTAGCACTGACTAATACCTCTTTTTCATTACATGGTTCAACTCTATAATGTGATTCAACTCCATCATGTGATATCCACAGGACCCCTAACATCATCTGTGGACATCACATTGCACTTGGAAACGTAGCCTATGGTTGATTGAGTTCTTGTCTGAATTCTTCACCCTTTCTGTATATATTCAGTGCCCTTGCCTTGTGGCTCTCCAGCTCTTCCCACTAAACGTAGAGCATACTTCCCTGCACCCCGACTTTAGGGTTGACCATGTGATTTGCCGTTACCATTGGGATGGCAGCAGATGCAATGCAAGCAGAGACTGGAAACATGCTTGGGTAACTGTGCGTGTCTTCTGCACTGCTGCTGCCTCCATGAACAAGAGCTTCTCTTGGTGAGCAGGTGCTCCCCAGCCTGAAGTGCCAGAATAAGCACAGGGGCGAGCAGACCGGAGCACAACTCACAGCAAAGCGCCAAGCCCAGTTGGACCCACAAGTCAAGCTCAGCCCAGCCCAGCCAACCCCAGGCAGCCCCCAGATATGGGAGTGAGATAAGTGATTGTGGTTTTAAGTCTGATGTTTAGGGGAGCTTTATATCACAATAGCTGATTGATCCATCGATTAACTCAAAGTCATTACCCCAATTGGGGATCTCGATCACTTACTATAAAGAGATGCATTTTTATGCTGCTTAAATCCGATTCTCTTAAAAGGAGAGTAACCACTCTGTTCACTCTGCGGGCTCATTTGTTCTTGTTGTCTTTGATCATTTCATCTAAACTTCTCTGTTGTTCAGCTCTTCCCTGAAGGTTAAATTCTTTTTTGCTCACCTCCTTTTTTCCTCCACAAAGTGAAACTTGTCTGACTCTACCCAGAACTCTTGGCCATATGTATTGGAAAGTCACAACTGTTTAATCTAGGTCCACACTCAAGCTGAGGGTGATTTCTTTAATTTAGTCCCAAGGTTTACTGCTGATCTAAATTACCAAACCGTCACACTCACGATTTATGATGCAGGGAGATTGACCAACTGATTTATACCCTGCTCCTCACCACAGACTGTGAGTTATATCTTATAGGACACAGCCAAGATTTCCAGGGACAAGGACACCTGTGGAGGCATCATTACATGCACCACTGTGATTAAATTCCAGCTCACATGGAAGCGACATGTACTACCTTTGCCCTATTTCTGTTTCGCCGTTGGTACCCTGGTGATAGCCTTATTGGGAAGAAAGAGGGCCATTGATATTAGCATGCAGAGTGGAGAAAATGTTATTACTTGGTCTGTTCTTATATATTAAGTGTGTTATGGACAAGATACGCCTTTGCTTAGGAGAGTCTGAAAGTGGGAACCATTAGACTGTACAAAGAGCATGGATATGTTTTGTTTGGACTTAGCAGGCCCCAATAGGATTCTGTTAGTCTGTCTGTCTTAAGCTTTGTGTTGGCGGCCAACATTTCACATTGGAGACACCATATAAAACCTCACGCTGATCGCTCTTGAAGAACAGAAAGATCTGGCCATGCTGAGGTCTTGTTCATCCATTCCTCATTCTCACCCAGCGCACATTGGCTACCAGAGAAGCAGCACCCCCTGGAAGAGGGATCACGAGCTCACCAGGTTGGCTTCCCCTTTGGAAGTTAAGGGAATAATTTATTTTATACTCAAATTACTTTTTCCTTTGTCTTTTTTTTTTTTACCCTAACTCCTTCAGTGTCTGTGTGTATTAACCATATATCAAAAGGCAACAAGAATAAAGATGAATGAGTGTTGATTTTGTAAACATTTGAGGACTTCAATAAGAATGAGATGTAGGAATAGATAAAACCCCAAAGAGACCAAGGGAATAAGAAACTAAGATAGGATGAAAGTTTTTATTCCTCATTTATTCTTTCAGATAGTGCCATTATTTACTCAGTGCCTATTTGTGCCAGATGCCTTACTAAAGCACCAAAGAGACAAAGGGTAATAAGACCTAACCTAGCCCTTCTGAAACTCAGCATCTGTAATGGTGGCTCTCATGTTTTGTGAGGGCTAAGAATGAATTCAGGAGCTAGATATACATATTTCCAGGTCCTGTTCCCAGAGATACTGATACGTTGGGGTGGATACTTACTTCTGGATGGAATCCAGGAATACGGATCTTAATAAAGTGATATTAACACACATGCAAAGATCACACTCTGAAACATACCAGTCCATCCAGTGCAGTGTGAACTGGGCTCTGAAATGGGATAAGCCAGGGGATTAGTGAGTCCTTGGGTTGGTGCAGACCCGTCCAGTGGCGGGAAGCATAGAGACACCTAACTTCAAGGCGGGTAAAGAGTAGAAAGTTTGCCAGAGTAGTGAGTAGGAAATTGCAAGAGATTCCTGAGAATATAAGAGAAAGTTGGGAAAAAAATGAGATTAGAGAGGCAAACTAGGGTCAAATCATTATAGGCATAATAACTCAATGATATTCATAATAATGGCTAAAACACCAAGAACTATTCACTACACTAAGGATGTGGCATGCGTTATTTCATCTTTACAACGTGGCTGTGATGCAGGTGGTATCACAGAGCAGGAAATCGAGGTTTAAGTGTTTAAGTCAAAGTTTTTTCCACCGTGACCCTCTTGCCGTGCTGGGGTCGGTAATTCTTTGATGTGGAGGACTGTCTTGCGCATTGTAGGATGTTTAACAGTTATCTCTGGCCTCTCCCCAAAGATGCCAGTAAGTGGCCTCTCCTCCCCACCCCTCCCCAGTTTGACAAATAAAAATGTCTCCAGACGTTGCCAGAAGTCCTGTCGTGGAGGGAGGGGGGCTGTAAAAATAAATCCTAGTTGAGAACCACGGGCTTAAACCATGACACCTAAAGGCTCACAGATCATAAGTGGCCAGGCAGAATTTAGTGTTACTTTATGAATTGCCTAGCTCGAATTTGGAAACTTTTGCCAAAAACATGAGTATGCAATGGAGGTGATCAAATTGAAACTTTGTTTCAGAAAAGAGCTCATTCTTTTGTAAAAGTGTCAGTACAAACTAAAGGAAAAAAACAAAACAAAACAGCTTAAGGCTTTTAATAAAAGGAAGAGTAGAATCCAACTAAACCTAGCATTCAAGAGCCAGAATGTCTGGCTTGAGCAGCTAATGGAGGTCTGGAACTGGGGTAAAAAAAAGTCACATGTATATACACCACAGTCCATGCCTATAGTTCCTGCAATTTTACCCTCTGATGCCTTAAAGTAACTGTGACATTACACACATTTTAGCATCTATTTTCCCAGCAGGAAGTGTGAGATAAAGAGGCTCAATCAGTATGTTAAAATAAGATCTGATGCGGGAGGGAGAAAAGCTTTCAGATCATAAGAAATACCATCTCGAGGAAATTAAAAGCCTGAAATATGGCATATGATTACTGACACCAAAGTCCTGCTGTTGTGCTTTTGAAGGACTTTTAGGGATGCTTTCTATTTGCTAAATAAATCTGCAAAACTGCATTGCTTTCCTAGGTGTCAATGTGCTTCAGCGGGGAAATTTGTGAGCCTGGATATCATCACAAAACTTTCTCAACTGAGGATTTGTTGGAGAAAAATGAGTTGCTCAAATTAACAACATGTCAAATAGAAAGAGTTTTGATGTTACTTTTTTTCAAGCTTCTGTTTCCATTTATTCCTTCCAAGTAAATCGAAGAAGGAATTTGTACCGTATGGATGTTAGGGGTTGACATTAATCAATCAATGAGCACATCACACCGATACCTTCTCTTCCTTCTTCTCTTTCTCTACCTCCCTGCCTTTCTTCCTTTCCTTCCTCCTTTTTTTCATGTTCTCTTTTTCCTTCAAACCTTTATACCTTCAATTACTCACTCGTTCAGTCATTTACTTAATAAATATTTACTGAGTGCCCGCTCTATGCCAGAAACTCTGTGAAGCTCTGGGGATATAATGGTAACCCAAAATAGATGGAAGCCCTGCCCTCATGAAACTTTAAGTCTAGAGGGAGACATAGGCAGTAATCAAAACATCACTCAAGGTGCGCCTGCGTGGCTCAGTGGGTTAAAGCCTCTGCCTTCGGCTCAGGTCATGATCTCAGGGTCCTGGGATCGAGCCCCGCATCGGGCTCTCTGCTCAGTGGGGAGCCTGCTTTCCTCTCTCTCTCTGCCTGCCTCTCTGCCTACTTGTGTTCTCTCTCTCTGTCAAATAAATAAATAAAATCTTAAAAAAACCAAAACAAAACACATCACTCAAGCAAAGTAGACCTGTAATTCTAATAAGACCTATGGCAAATGGGTAACTGTTTCAATAAAAGCCTATAATGGAGGCCTTTTATCTCATCAGGAAGTCAGGGACAGCCTTCCTGACAATATCTGAAGGGTGAGTAGGGGGTCCCCATGTAGGGAACAGAAAAGCGTTCTGTGGGGTTGAGACAAAATGGGGACAAACAAAAAGCCTTTGGTTGGTGGGGGCACAGCATATCAGAAAAAATTAAAAGAAGGTGGGCTTGGGAAAAAGGTACAGGGCCAAGAACAGGATGGTGAAGTGGGTGGGGGAGGACCTGGCCGGGCCTCTGGTCTAGACTATATATAGTTTTGCCCTAAACCTAAGAATAGGAAACTTTTGATAATCTTACAATTTTGTATTTGTTTCAGAAAACTTTACTATCTCGCAAGGTTTTTGTTTCTATACAAGACAGGCATGCACAAGGGGGATTAAGTATATGTTAAGATCTGATCTTCCAAAAATTAGAAGTAACCAAGATATCATAAACCTGCAAACCAAGACCTGAATGATCCACTTTGAATGCTTGTATTTTTTAATTGGTTTATAAGGTCATGCACAGTGGGAAACAAATCTTGGTGTCCACTGAATGTAACATGTCACTACACTTGGTGGCTCAGAGGACTATTAGACTTGATAGTACATATGTATGTTCAGTCATGTTTGGGCTTAACCCTTACAAGTTAAAAATTGTAGGCAAATGTTTCACCACATGCCTTGAGAAGCTATTTAAGCAGGCTTGATTGTCGAGTCATCTTTTTTGGTTTCTTCTAGCCTAGAGAATCAATACAATCTTGACAGGGTTGTGGTGGCCCTTTGATCATAAACTAACCTGAGGAACCCTGATTTGCACTGTCTTATTGCCAGGGTTTCTTTCTTTCTTTTCTTTTCTTTTTTTTTAGAATTTATTTTTGTTTATTTATTTGAGAGAGAGAGAATGAGTGTGAGCTGGGGGAGGGGCAGAGGGAGAAAAAGACTCTCCACTGAGCAGGGAGCCTGATGTGGGACTTGATCCCAGGACCCCGGGATCATGACCTGGACTGAGGGCAGATACTTAACCAACTGAGCCACCCAGGCACCCCTCACCAGGGTTTCTTTAGCAAAAGCCATGCCACATGAGCACACAGACCGGCTGGGTTGGCAGACGTAGAGGATGTCAGCCACACTGAACATTTAACCGGTCAAGACAAACTAATACAATCTGCCTTCAGGGCTGGTGGATAGGAAATCCTGACTCCAATTTCCAGGCAGTTGAGAATTACATTTGTGTGTTTACCTAAACTGTAGTGGGGGCTGTTGAGAAAGTATGTTAGAGTTTGTCAAGCAGAACTCCCGAAGAGCCGAGCCTTGCAAAGTCTGTACCATCTGGAAAAGGAAGTTTCTTTGGAAAGCACATAATGTAAACAAAGTGATGGGGGGAGGAGGGGCAGGGGCGCATGGATTGGGTGCCTGGTCAGTCCTCAGTCAGCCAGCTGGTGATTGAGGAAACCGATTGATAAATACTGATACAATGACACTAATCTATGCGCCTTCAGAACTCTTCTTCATGGTTTGACCCTCCTGACCAGCCTCCCTCCTCCCCCAGCCTCAGTCATAGATCTCCGAAGAGAAGCCTCTAGAGGGGACCACACATAGGTCCCCAAACACTAGCGTCTACTAGACAACTACGTCTTTCTTGCCCAGGGCGGGATCCCAGCCTGCAGCCAGCAGTCTCTGGTATCAACAGCACAAAGCAGGACACTCAAGAATCAACGGCATACAAGGAAAGCAGTAACAAGTTTAAGGAAATTAGGTGAACATTCCTAACTGGTTCCCCCAGCACTCCATAAGCATATTGGCAGAGTAAGCTCAGTGCCTCTGTGGGAAATTAGGATGGCCGAGCACGGAGTAGTTTCTATAGGATTTGGTGTGTTTCAAAGAATAAGATGGAAATGCTCAGGGGGGAAAATGCTTTGGTGTTGCTTACGCATTCATTTTTAAAAAGTAATTTTTACACATTATTTTAAATTTGTTTTCAATTCATTATTATTACATTATTAAAGGCAATGCAGCAAGGATTCCTAGTAGCTCCATTTGACAGATGGGGAAATGAAGATTAAAAAAAAAATCTAGTGATCATCCTTGATCTACCTAAAGACACGAAACTAGTTACTAGGGCTCTGTTAAATAGAGCCTGAGTTCTAATCTGAGATGCTGTCTACTTATTCCGTAAAGCTATTTTTCTGTAACCCATTTAACCATTAAACACAGTACAAAGTCAGTATTTTTATTTTACCACTAGCGTTTAAGGCATATTTTGAAAAAGAAAAACAAAAGTACCTTTTTCTTTTCGTAAAGAATGTCCAAAAACTGACCAGTCGGAAATGGTATTGATTTAAGAAAATACAATTTCATAAAAACCAGCCACAGGTGTGTGGAACTGCTTTCACTCACCACTCCACCAGCAATACGTAGCTGAATTAGATTTTTTTGCGCCATCTCTTTAGTAAGCCATATGCTCTAACACTTGTGAAAGACCAGAAAGCAAAAGAAACAAAAGAATCAAAAGAATGGAAGAAAAAAATGAATATGGCTGTGATTTAAAAAAAAAAAAATCTATTTGCCAGGTTATTGGGCATCATCTACAGAGGGAAGCTTGTTTGTTGGTTGTAATTGATTTTACTCAGCACTGGATAAGTTTTTTTCCTGTAGTCATCCAGACATACTCATTCATTTGTTCTCCCTACCTGCTCTCTTTCTTCTTGTCCTTTCTTTTTTATTCTTACCTGCCTGCATTCTCCCTCCCTCCTTTCCTTTAGTCTTTCCTTTCTTCCTTCGATGCCAAGCAAATCGAACAAGAAACTGAAGGGGCAAAGTTTCAGAAATCGAATCAGTAAAGTCTTTATTTTACCATGTGTTTACTTTTAAAGGAAGAAGAAAATAGCCAGATTTTAATAAATCATTCCTTCTTTTTCTAACTCCTTTATAGTCTCTGTTTACTTTTGCCAAACTTGGTAGCAAGATCCATTCCTGGGGGCAGGACCGGAGCCATTCTGTTTAACTGGTTAATTTATCTATATTTTATAAGTCCTCACGAAGAAGATTTAGTCATTTGGGAGCAACTGTAGGCAAAGGGCTTCATTGCATTTAGTCTAGAGCCAGGCATGAAAACCTCTGTCCCACTCCCTCTCACTCTGGCACAGAGCCTCTGCTGGGGCCCTTCAGCCACCTGATCTTCATTTACACTAAACCTTTCCCTTATTGGACACATATAAAAGGGGCCTGCAGCGCCAGTTCTGGGGTTTGGCACAAATGATTCTAATTGTTCCCTTATCCAATACTTGGAGATAGGGCTCAGTCATTAGGCCCTTGAAAAGCAATATACAAACACTGGCTTGATGGACAAGGTTAGTAATAAGATACAGCTCTCTGTCATACTTGAGGAATGCAAAAAAGATAGCTGTTCCTATTCTTGTTCTTACACATTTTATAGCTGGTACATGTTTATATTTCCTGAGTAAGGAATGCAGGGCATAGCTGCAGCAATTCAAAACTCTGAAATTGATACAACCTGACTCTTTATATTTTGCTTCAGGAACTAGTTAGCCTTGTTATCAAAAGGAGAAGCTTTCTGCTTCTGACAGGCTACTCAGTTAAAATTAGGAAACGGATCGCAATGGTACTCCTCCATACTGCAACCCCAGCGCTAGTATGCATTAAGACTTGCTACCATCAATCCTCTACTCCCTCTCCAACCCCCCCTACTTTGCATTAGAAAGACTCCTGTGTGTAAAATAAAAAGGATAGGAGAGTTAGATCAAGCACAGCTTTACTATTAATAGAAGATGGGTGGAGAAGTTTCTTTTTAAATGGAGATAGTGCCTATAAAGGTACCTTGCTAAAATTCCTTGTTCATCATCAAAGCAGACTATCAATTTAATCCTTAACAAAGAGGAGCTACAACAAAGCAGATCAAAGATGGAGAAACAAATTAACTTTTCTTCTTTTGAGCTGCGTGTTCTGTTTTATTTTTGAAAGATGTGTGCCATATTTGGGAACAAGAATTCCAGACCCTAGCTACACACTTCTGGCAAAGAAATCGTGTGTGTGTGTGTGTGTGTGTGTGTGTGTGTGTGTGTGTGTGTGTTGGGGGGGTGGTTTTTCAAAGTTCCCAACATATGTTTTCTTTGACAGATAAAATAATAATAGAAAGTTGTGACATTAAAAAATACATCATTCTAAGAAATGTTGACGTGACTTTTCCTATATATCTTTTTTTTTCTTTTGTGGTAGGTGGTGTAATTTTACACAACTTTTAAAAAGGGCAAGGAAGGCTATGAAAAGCTTCTTTCAAATCTTTATGTCAGGGGAGCAACTTTTCAAAAGTTACTTTGCAGCCCAGGATTTTCTGCTCCCCACACCTAAGCCCCAAACCACTTGTGAAAATTCAGCTTTTCAAACAAAGCCCTATTACTTCCAGCTGTCTCTCTCTTGCCAAGTGTCCTGACATACCCATATTCAATCTGTAAATCAAAAGAGAAAGGAGAGGAGGACGTAGAAGGAGTGGGACATTTAAGAATGTATATGAAATTCCTGAATAGGTATATATTAAAAAATACATATGTGTGTATCAAATTAATTCTCTATAACTATCAATGTTGTCCTGATTCACATCTAAGTATTCAACTGTCATCTCTTCTCCTTGATACACACACAATGTGCATACACATATACACAATGCGCACATACACACAACACACATATATGTACAGCACACACACACACACACTCTATGCTTGAAGACATATATCCTTCTAGTGACTGAAATCATCTCTTTTCATCTGGACTCACAGCATTTCTAGAAACTCCTACCTCACTTGAGGCTTAGTGCAATACAGATGGGAGCGGTGACTTGAATCCTCTGGGCAGCCTCCGCCTTCACCATGCCAGCTGGAGAATCACCATATTCCAACATCTACACTGAAGCTTTTAAAATTAGCTACTCTCTACGTAGTGAGGCATGGGCCCCATCTCACCAGGACAAATGGAGAACTGATTGGCATTTCCTCTCTGCGGCAGGTTAGTTAGGCTACAAGTGGTACTAATTGGCACCCTCATGAGCTATGACATTTGTGATCTGCTGCCAAAGGGCAAGAGACAGGTGTGTAACTGCCTTTTCTTCCTGGTGTAACATCAAATGGATGCCAACGGAATCATCTCCATTCTGACCCTGACAACTCTGGGCCAGTTTAGATGACAGACTTCACCAACTCCCTACCCCACCCCATCATTTCAAAGGCAGTACTTTGAATTTGTTCAAGTGTTGGGTAGGAAAAAATCACTTAAAGTAGAGGGATGCTGGGGGAAGAGGTGGGAGTTGTATACTTTGGCATGTAATTTTGTGCACAGAATTCTGAACCCCCACATCCTCTGAGACTTAGATCACTAACTGAGCATTTATTTCCCCAAAGGCTGTGAAGAGTAATTGACATTTTAAACTCTAGAGGGAGCCCATCGCATCCACCTAGCCACTTCATTCCTACCGTGGTAGAGGTCACTATGGGACGAGTGAAGCTTCCCTTAGAAGTAAATAATGGTATAAGTAGAACTTGCCTGATAATCTCTCTGCTCTTGATTTTTCTGGTTCTTTCTTGCTGCTTTTGCTGAACTTCTGCATGGTGTGTGCTTTAATAAGTAGCTGGTAGCATAAGATGAGGACAGAGCAACCTGCTGTTTGGGAGGGTTCCATACTGTCAACACTGGAAAACGCTATATAACCAGGGAATGAGACCTGGATTGGGACATTTATCCCAACTCTTGCGCAGTGGGAGGGAGATAGGGCATCTTTTCTTTTCCATGTTTTCCTGTTTGCTTCTTCCTTTCATTTTTACAGTGAGAACATCAAGAGTGGAGTCTAGAAAAGAGCTGACCTCGACTCCAGGCCCTAGTCCTCAGATTCTAAAGGGATGCTGAGCATCACAAGAGTTTACCAGTTCTCCGGAATGGACAAAGATAGGGTTTTGGTATCAATGCCATAAAAAGGGTTTCTTTTTTTGTAGGTTCCTGTGTTTATACCCCAACAACCCACTGTACTGGTGGGTGATAACAGACGATTCAAAGATGTGGAATCCTCTTACAGTCTTTGTGAGACTGGACCAACAGCAATTACAGGCCCCAAGGGAGAGAATGCTGGTGTCCTATCATGGCTGAAGCTCCATGTGGCAGTCTACAGTGAGTTTAGAATGATTTATGGAGATAATAAACAGTTTTATGAGCCAACCAGATGATGGAACGATGGAATCCAGTAACAGTGATTATCCTAACTGAATCTAATTGCTTCACATCCAGACTGAGTGATTGATGCTTCATTGACCCTATATATAACCAAAATATTCATCTACTGCACAACAACCAATTCTGCCCTTATTTGTAGATACAGCATGTTTAACTTCAGTTACATGTCTATATATTTTTCTTCTTTCTCCCTGATAATACATATCATGTGCTTTTCATCTCTATATCACCCACACTGTCATGGATAGAGTAAGGACCAAAAATTATTTACTAAATAAAAGGCATAGCAATTTATGTACAAAAATAAAGACGGTACTGATCTTTTTGGCCACATCTGCCCATGTAGATGGTAATTACCTCTTGAAGTTTCACTTTAGGCAAAGAGATAACACTCCAGTAGTTTAGGATTTGAACACTGTCTATAGCATTTGGAGCAGAAACTAGAAATTAAGTCTTCTACTTTTATCTTTTTTAATGTCTCCTCTCATATGCCCTTTCAACCTGAATGATTTTCTGTCCCAGCATTGTACCAGAGGAGATGATGCAATTATCAGGACAATTAAAAATGATGCAATAATTAAGATAGTAACATTAATTGTAGCTTTAGTGTTATAACAGCAATAACATATTTGGTACTTACTATGTGTACAGCACACTCTGCACTTCACTTACATCAATATATTTAATCCTCATGTCAACCCTATGGAAGATAGTATTTTTATCCATTATTGTCCCCACTTATGCATGCGGGGTTATGGGGGGAGGAGTGGGGAAGAAATGATAGTGCATCACTCAAGGACACAGAGCTAAGTCAGAAGAGCTGGGAGATTCCAACACTCAAAGTCAATAAAATAGACCCTGGGCATTTGAATGTTTGCTTTAATTAATTAATTAATTAAGTAAGTAAGTAATATATGAAAGAGAGAAAGAGCATGAGCAGGAGAGGGACAGGGAGAGGAAGAGAGAATCTGAAGCAGATTCTGCTGAGTGCAGAGCCTGATTCAGGACTCGATCTCATGACCCTGAGATCAGAGCCTGAGCCCAAACCAAGAGTTGGATGCTTAACTGACTGTGCTACCCAGGCACCCTCTAGCATCTTGATTATTGACTTGAAAGTCCATGATAAAGTAAGGTAATGTTTTACAGATGCCCCAGTGTAGACAGTGCTTACTGTGAGCCTGACACAGGAGTTATCCAACTTGTGAATGAACCTAGTTATCTACACAATAGTCACTTCTCAGCACATTTTCTTTATTCTCTTTTTGATATTTCCTATATCACTGACTGTAGTAAACATTCTTGTTCTCTTATGAAAAAAATGATCACTAAATGAGAGAGGAAATCTTCATGAAAGTGAAAACATTTAATTATGATGCAAAGTACATAGCTCTCATTGGAAATATGAACCAAGAAAAGCCTGAACAAACACTAACATCTCCAAACTCTATAATTTGGGATTTATTAAAGTTTATGAGAATCAGCCTTTGTGACTACAAAGGGTCTATCTACTGAACAGTCCTAGTAAGAAAGACTTTTTGTAAATCATCATGTAGCAGGTGACCAAAGCTAGTAGGTCAGTGCTTATTTCCAACTTAGAAATCAGACATGATTTCTTTTTTTTCCCAGACATAATTTCTTATGATAAAGCTTATCGAATACTATGAGAAAGTTTATGAGACAAGCACAAGAAATAGCCATGAAGGGCCAGGCCTTCATTCATCACATCATTCATGTGATGAATCTGGCTCCAACTTTCTTCTCCATTAGCCTCCACAGAACTGTCACTTCTACCATTACAGCCACTGGTTTAAGGCTCTGCTTTGGAAGGTTCCTACTAAAACACGAAGCAATTATCGAAAGATAATCTAACAACCAGGCACCAAGTAACTCATGTACATAAGCATTTATCAGATTATTTCATCAGTGCTTCAACAGAGGAGATAACTGTAAAGAGCAAGAATGGTGGGATGGGACCATTCAGCGTAGAGCATAAGATACATGGGGATGAACATGCATCTAGAAAGAACCTAGTGTGGAGGTCCTTGGAAGAAGCCTTGGAAGAGGAGGAAATGTGGTGGAAGGGACGAGTGAATTGAAAGTGGGACCACTGATGATGCACTTCCCAGGGCTATCTCTTTGTATCTTATTGACTCTGTTAAACTCTGTGTATGATGCAGATAAGATGGACAGGCACATCTGAGAGCCTAAATTAAAAACATAAAGCCACAAAGCTGAATTTAATGAAGCAAACTTTTGCCAAAGGCTCTAGTGTTTGGTACAAACCTGATAGCTCCCTTAGTGCAAGTTCTGGGTCATAGAGCACACATTGGCTAGCATCAAGACCACTTCTGCTCTCAATCCCAATTAATTATAGATGTTGGGTCTATAAGAGCCTTTGTTAGAAATAATTAAATAATAAATGTCTATAAAGCAGTTTGCACGCTGAGCCTAATAGGAATGAACCCCACAGAAATCCAATTTAAACACTTATTGCTTTTCTAAGCCAAAATTTAATTGGATTTGTGTTTCCAAACTCTTTGGCATAAGGATCAGCCATTGCATGGGTGGATTTGGCATGGTGACTGCCATTGGGGCCAGCTGTGTGGAAATATTGTTTGCCTCAGAAGTTGGTATTCCCCAAATATGCCCTCAGAAACAAACCTTGGGGCTTACCATTTTTCAGATTTCCAAAGGGGGTCATAAAATTCTCAAAAATATGACCCCAGCAAAAATAACTTTCATTCACCTCAGTTTCAGAAAGCAATAAACAGAACCCTTTAAGAGAAGAGAGGGTGTGCCGAAAGCAAATAGAAAGGCTAGGATGTCTCAGTTCTGTAAGTAGGAGAGGATCGTTGTCAGGTTGTACTGATGATACCCACATGGTCAAGACAGCAAAACCTCCAGAAGACAGAGATGTAGAATGGTGAGCACAAGGCATCTTTGGATTTCATATGTTATACTTTATTTCTCCTAATTTCGCATCTTTTCCATGCTAGATCACATTAAAATATTTTGAACAATAAACAAAAATCCCCTTTTTTTGGTACTAGTAAATGTCAGTGCTGCTTGCTAACCAGCAGTATTATTGGCTTTAACTACTACATGTTGTTTAGAAAACAAGTGTGTAATTTAATTTTGCCTTCACTTTATTAAAAGTGTGTGGAGAACAGAAAAAAATTAAAGTATGTATTCATTAGTTCTACAACCGGGACAAAGATGGTCATTTTCAGGCAAGCCTAAGGCAAATAATTTGCTGAAATCGGAAGCAAGTTGGATTGGCTGGTTGGCCGTGACCGTTTGCCAAATGAAAGAATACAGTTAGAGAAGACATCAAAAGTGTGAGAGAAATGTCAAAGAAAGAGGGAGTAGGTAAGGAGAAAATGGAGAGATCAGATACTGAAAACCAGCATAGAAATTTTTTTCAGAAACCCCAAAGCAGAGAGAAGTATCCTATTCCTCCACTGATACAATTTGTTATACATTGCCCTTTATCAAAATGGAAGACAGTTGGTGGTCAGCTTTCTTGTGATCATTTTTTTCAGGAGAACTAATTGGATTCCACTGAAGTCAGCATCTTGAGCCCAAAAAGATCTCCCACATAGTCCCTGTTTAACTCCTTTGCACAAACTAGAAGCAGCAAGTGTTACCCCAGATGCAAATCATTTTTCCTTTGCTTCCTAATGGTGGCATCAAGTAAGCCGGAAGAACTAGAATTTAAGGCAATATAATGCTTTACAATATTTTTTATTATCTATATTTAGTAGTGAATTATTGTTCTTAAATAATCATGTGTGTTTCATAGCATTTAATGGTGAAGGAGTAAGTCTAAACATATACACTAATATACACTGTAATTAAGGATTATAAAATATGTTTAACATTTTTAGAACCAAACCCAGCACTCAAATTTTGTTTATATGGCATCTTTAGATTATGGAAGGCATTCTTAATAAATGAGCAGGCATTCTTAAATGACTTTGTAAGACTATACACCTGGATTTATTGCCAAGCTATAGAGGACATTATGCCTTCTCCCCCAATATCTATTCCACTTCTTTCTCATTTTGTAGCATCCATGAAAGTAAACTTTATTTATCCCAGCACCAGCTCAAAAAGTGGGTCCTAATTTGTCTAAGCAGAGTAACCCTATCTCTCTTGGCACAGAAATTGGTTGAAGAATCCTAAGCCTAAGGTAATTGGCATGACCCACCCCAAAGACTTCTGTGGTTGATTCAGGAGTGTTCTAGTCATAGCAAAGCTAAGGAGATTAACTAGGATCTGAGAAACATGTTATCTCTTCTGGGCAATGAAATTGGGTCTATGAGGCTTGGAAGAGTGTAGCCATTCTGACACCATGAGGTAAGCCAGCCTTTCCGAGCAGACTCACAGATAGATCTAGCCCTAAACACATTCTTCAACCTCTAAATCAAACTACTCCTAAGGTGCTCTACCTGTGAAGTGTCTAGTAATAAATGACATCTATTACATAAGCCACTTTGATTGGGTTTTATCTTTATGGACTACGTAAAGAGTTTTAACACGATACAGTTAGGCAAGTTTCTAATCCCTTTAGGACATCTTTTTTTTCTCATCTCCCAGTGGAAAAATACTATCTCTTTGATGAACTTGTCAAGAGATTAGCTTTAAGAAGTCACTTACTCATCACTTATTCATTCATTCATTCATTCCTTTATTCAATCAACATGTACTGAGCACAATCTATGTGTGAAAGATATATAAAGATAGCCTCTATAAATCTGTGTGTGAAAGATATATAAAGATAGCCTATATAAAGATATAAATGACAGTCTCTGATGCCATGCTATTATGCAACAAACAAAGAAGTGACTATAGAATTTGGAAGATGTTAATGCTATGGAGATAATCATGGTTGGTAGGGAGTACTGAGAAAATAGGGAGGTTGACAGGGAGTATGATAAAATATATATAGGATGGTCAGAAAAGGTTTCACTGGGAAGATATTGGCATATAGATGAGAAGGAAGTGAGGAATCCAGCCAGATAAAGATGAGGGTCCAGAGAAAGTGTTCCAAAAACAGATGCAAGGAGCCCAAAGTGCTGTAGAGATCTTTACTGGGCATTTCAAGCAATAGCAAAAAGGCTTGTGGTTGGAGCTTATGGTGCTTGTCAAATATCATGGCCAATCCATCCCCAAGCCTTATTGATTCAATCGCCTAAAACTCATTTTAATCCACTTCCTATTTTTTATCCCCACAGCCTTGGCCCCCATCTTTATCAATGTTAACTTTGCTGGTAGCAACCGTCTCCTTAATGCAGTCTTACACCTCTGCTATCTTCCTTCGCAGTGCTTCAGGAACAATCTATAAATGTACTCATGCACCAAGAGAGTCCCCAGTTAAAACTGTCTCTCCATTACTTATGGCAGTGAGTTCCAAACTTTTATTGATCTTGACCATAATCAGTAAAAGAATTTTAGCATTTAACTCTCCCACACAAATAATGTACCTGCATTATTGTACTAGTATGATATGTTATCATACGTATATAATATATAAATATATATGACACACATTTAAAGCTTTATTGAAAATTGAAACAAAAATAACATAGAAATAAATATATTTAAGATATTTCTTTTTATGCCTCAATTTTTCTTTTTATGTGTCCTAATGTGGAGAATTATGTCTCCTTTCACATGGCGTATATTCCAGCTCCTTGCTAATTCCACCACCTCGTCTCTCATCTCACATTTATGCTATAATAAAGACAACTGTAGCTCCCCACACCTACCATCTTTTATGTATTGCCTTTGTGTCATTGGTCAAGCTGTTCCTTCTACTTGTCATTTCCTCTTTTCATTCTGCCTTTCTCTTTAACCTTTTATTTTTATTTATTTATTTTTTAAAGATTTTATTTATTTATTTGAGAGAGAGAGAGAGCCTGAGAGGAGAGAAGGTCAGAGGGAGAAGCAGACTCCCCATGGAGCTGGGAGCCCGACGCGGGACTCAATCCTGGGACTCTGGGATCATGACCTGAGCTGAAGGCAGTTGCTTAACCAACTGAGCCACCCAGGCGCCCTCTCTTTAACCTTTTAGAGTCTATTAGCTGATATATACTTCATAACTTATCCTGTGACAATTGCATCCCCAGGCTGGGTGAGGAGAACTCCAAGCTTCCGTAGAACTTCTGTCACTTTCCTTTACTAAACTACATTCTCCTCGACTATCCTAGGTCTGGCCCCTGCTGGTTCATGAGTTCCCTGATGACAAAAATAGTGTATATTTCCTGTATATATCATAGTACCCAGGACAGCAATTGGCAAAGAATAGGCACTCACTGAATTATTTCTGGGATGAGGTGGGGGAGAATGAATGGATGGGTGAATCAATGAATGACACCATAGAAGGAAACAAACTATGGTAAGGTGCAGGAGAAACAGTATGGATCTGGAGCCAGACCACCTGAGTTCTCAATCTGGCTTCACTGTGTTCTTGCTGTGTGATCTTGGCAGGGTACCTTAATTTCTCCAAGCCTTAGCTGCCTTAACTGTAAAATAGGGGTCATATAGTAATACCTAGTTCACAGGATTTTTTCTTTCAGGATTAAAAGAACTGATAGGTGAAGTCTTCCCAACACAAAATATCACATTAATAAAGTTTAGCTATTCTTGGGGAGCCTGGGTGGCTCAGTGGGTTAAGCCTCTGCCTTCGGCTCAGGTCGTGATCTCAGGGTCCTGGGATTGAGCCCTGCATCGGGCCCTCTGCTCAGCAGGGAGCCTGCTTCCCCCTCTCTCTCGCTTGCCTTTCTGCCTACTTGTGATCTCTCTCTCTCTCTGTCAAATAAATAAATAAAATCTTTAAAAAAAATAAAGTTTAGCTATTCTTCCCTTGCTACTTATGATAGAGAGAAATTTAGGTTGGGACTTATCAGAAAAATTAGTTCCTGTTGTGACAAAGTGCTCTCATTGTAAGACGAATATGGGTTCTGGTGACAGATTTGTGAATGATACACTGGTACAGTTGCTGTGAGTTAATAAATAATCATGCTGAATTTATCTTTGACCTACCTCAGGGATAGGTTGAAAGGAATGGGTGACTAATAATATGATCCTGAGAGCTCAGAAGTGTAGGAGAGTCCAATGTAAACCATGTAAGAGATGCTGAGGAGGAGGGACAGGAGGAGTTGAGGTAGTACAGACACAATGCCATTAAGTAATGTTGACTAGAAGAGAATATTAGGCATTCTTTTGTAATTTGCATAATATGGGTTTGTGAACAGCAAATAATACTTCTGAAAGCCATGTCTACCATTATATAGCACGCGTATGTGATTTCAAAATTAGCTTTCCTGCTAAGTTACCTCTTAATCCAATGGAGCGTAAGAAAGACGAAGGAGCTAGTACAATGCACTAAATATATGTTTCTTAAAATAAGGACTTAGCCATGCATTTAGCCCATCCTCTATAGCACATATTATATATTTACATGATTTGTCTTATTAGTTCCAGCTTACTTGTTATAACTTAACAGAGCGGATCTTCTTAAGTTTGCAGAGACATTTCCTGAGGGAACTCATGAGGTTTCTTCTCACCTATTTTATCCCTGACAAAAATGTTTCTTAAGAGGCGCCTGGGTGGCTCAGTAGGTTAAAGCCTCTGCCTTAGGCTCAGGTCATGATCTCAGGGTCCTGGGATGGAGCCCCGCATCGGGCTCTCTGCTCAGCGGGAGCCTGCTTCCCCCTCTCTCTCTCTCTGCCTGCCTCTCTGCCTACTTATGATCTCTCTCTCTGTCAAATAAATAAATAAAATCTTTAAAACAAAACAAAACAAAAAAACATTTCTTAAAAGAGAGTTTCCGTAATATTTGTCTTTCCCCTGCCAGATTTTTTCCCCCTGTTTTTCTTTTTTAAAAACTCAGAGTGGAGTGTTCCCATTCAAGATGAGACAGTGAGCTTTTTCACAGTTTTCAGAGAAAATGATTAGTTTTACAGAGAAAAGTCTTCAATTCATTTCTTTGGACCATCTTCAACCTATATCTCATCACCCTAGAATCCCTGGAAGTGTTCAGATAATTGGAGAAAAGTGACATGGCAGAGTACATTATCATGACATGAGGTCTAGACAGTGACTGAAACACGAAAGCAATCGGAAAATCACACACTCATCTCTGCAGTGAACAAGAGGATTGGGGCTCTCTAATGGCATGGTGACTCTCTTGCCTCAGGGCCACTGACTGTAATTCACAGGAGTAGCAGGCAAATGTCCACATTCTAGTGTGGCAGCAGCTTTGCCGTTCCAGTAAAACGCATGTATGGTCAAAATTAAATCTTTGGTAAGCAATTTCCATCCTGAGGAAAGGACAAACCACCCCACCTAGAGCCAGGAAGGGTATGGCAATCCCAGAAACGATTCAAGGTCTTCCCTGACTATTCATGTTGACTTCTCTCTTGCCCTCCGCACCCAAACTGGACTAAAATATCCAGGAGGGAGAAGTTGGGTCTGCAGCCAGATCAGCAGGCCCTTAGACCTCTTGGACCTCCTGCCAAATATAGGATGCCAAGCCTCAGGCGCAGGAAATGTGATAGTAAGAGCAGAGTCTGCTGAAAACACCAAAGTAAGGGCCAAATTTCCCTCTAGCTTAAACACAATCACTTACGTTGAGTCACCATGATGCACTCACTTTAAATGATTACGTTGAAGAAAGTGGAGAAGAAGGCAAAGCAGTTCTTGAACTAGAGAAAGCTTGTTACAAGGATCAACTCTGGAATCTGATTCTGGGTGTGCTTGGAGAAATTACGAATTGCTCTGAGTCCGATTACCCTGTCTCTCCAATGGGTTCAAATTATGAGAAGTGAATGAATGGATTCTTATAAAAATAACCCAGGGAAGTATTTAGTGAAGAAAGGCGAATTTTCAATAGAATCGTTAGCAGTGCTAAGACTAGGCAGTATTAAAGTTAGAAAAGAGAAGGAGAGGGGCTACCGAGGGAAGTGAGAAGGGCGGAGTCGGGGCAGGCACCCCAGGAGGCCTGTCTCATGGTTGTTAGGATCTTCCCTAGATTCTGGGAATATGAAAAAGAAGAAAGCAGACTTCATCCCTAGCTTTAGAGTCCACCAAGGATCCCTTGAGAGAGGGACTTGAGAGCAATTATATTATTGGATGTGTGGGGGCAGTTCAGATGCTTTCGGTGGGGACTGGGGGTTATGCAATGAGGTTAGTCCTAGGCTTCCATCTCAGTTCTGTAATCTATTAGCTGCGTGGCTTTGGACGAGTTACTTTCTCTCTGTGAGAGTCTGTGGGGATGCAGCACAAGGGGCTAGTTCTTTTCTTCTTTAGAAACAGAATGCCACATTCATTTTAGGTCAACACGTGGTTGCCTTGGCTTACTTTTGTCGGCTTCTCTTATGAGTAGGTAGAGTACATCTACGTCTCTATATTGTGACCAATGAGACATAATCCACAACGTTGTGGGGACTGTTAAGAAACTTCTTAAAGGGAGAAAGGCATTCCCTTTTTGATTCCTTCCTCCTCCTCTTGCCTAGAAACAGCAGTGATGACTGGAGCCGTTGCAGTCATGCTGGATATGAAGACAGGGGAGCAACGGTCTAGGATTCCCATAACAGCCCTGAAACTCTTCTACATGAGAGAAACACAGATTTCTATCTTGTTTTCACCACTAGTATTGAGATTTTCCATCACATGCAGCCAAACCTAAGTTTTAACTAAGGCAAATGTATCCAACAAGGCTTGGTATGGATCCAGCAAGGCTTTTGACTTAACCAGATAGGTGACGAGCATGCAGTCCGCTTTCATATAGTCATAAATCCATTTATTCATTAGATATTTAGCATACCTACTCTGTTCCAAACCTTCTCCTTTGGTACTGAAAACACAATGGTGGGGGCGCTGGGGTCACTCAGTTGGTTAAGTGTCTGCCTCTTGATTTTGGCTCAGGTCATGATCTCAGGGTCGTGAGATCAAGCCCTGCACTGGGCTCTGTGCTCAGCGTGGGGCCTGCTGGAGAGTCTCTCTCTTCCTCTGCCCCTCCCCCCTGCACTCACTCAGTCTCTCTTTCTCTCTCAAAATAAATAAATAAAATCTTTAAAAAAATAAAAATAAAAAAGAAAACACAATGGTTAATAAGACCATAAGGCTTGAGCCATTAGGAGATCACATTCTAGGGATGAGACAGATGATAAACATGCAATGAAATAAGTCAATCTGACAGAGAATGAAATCCCATAGAAGAAAATTAATGGTGTTATGGTATAGAAAGTAGTGGAATGAGGGAAAGTACTTTATAGTGATCAAAGATGTTCTCTTGGAGGAAATGATACTTCAACTGATATCAGAAAAATGGTTTTTTTCTTAGAGATTTTGGAGGAATCATAATCCAAGTGGAGGAAAGAGAATGTTGGAGGTCATTGAAGCAGGTAGATTCTTAGTATGAGATCAAAAGAAGCCTCTCTGGCCACGGCATGGAGAACAAGGTTGAGAGTAGAAGATGAGATTGAGATGGGCACAGATCATATAGGACCCGGAACAACTGGTGAAAGAAATATCCATAAATATACATCATGGAGGGCCACCTGAGTGGCTCAGTCGGTTAAGCATCTTCCTTTGGCTCAGGTCATGATCCCAGGGTCCTGAGATCAAGTCCTGCATTGGGCTCCTTGCTCGGGGGGGGGGGGGGCGGGGAGCCTGCTTTTCCCTCTGCCTGCCCTTCTCCCTGCTTGTGCTCTCTCTCCCTCTGTCTCTCTGTCTCTCTCTCTCTGACAAATAGATTAATAAAATCTTAAAAAAAAAATACATACATCTTGGAGTAGGAACTGTAAAATACAAGTCATCCCAAAACCATGATTTGTGCAATTAAGCACCTTCATGTTTCCATACTTGTTTTTCACAATGTTGAGAGCTGTCTTACTATTTAAAGCTAAATGGAAAAATATCCCAACAAGATGTCCAATTGGTGGCAAAGTGTTATGAGTTTATATGGGCCCATGCATGGCGGGATCCAACGTGGAAGTCCCTTACCCTTCAAGCTGTTGGATGTCGCAGGCAGTGAATTAGAACGCTCGTTACCATGAGCCCAAACAGAATGTCACATATGTGCATATGTGTGTGGGGAAGGTAACTGTGCTTCACAGATGGAAGTGGAGGCTGAACAAAGACACACACACACACACACATACACACCAGTGATAACATGAGGATGCCACAGAGTCCAACAGTTGCTCCGGGGTGAAATGTTCTAGCATAGAGAGGGCTGTTTGTATTTTTGTTTTCGTGTGTGTGTGTGTACGTGTGTGTGTATTTGTGTGTGTGTGGGGGGGGGTGCTGGGCAGGTACACAGGCACATGATTCTCTCCTCCTCTCCCTCTTTATTTTAGTCTAACCACAAATCAGAGACAAAAACAACTTAATGATGTGACATTTTGCTTTACTGAAGGGGAAACGGGCACAGACATTCCTTATCTGGGGAAATTGATACTGTACCATTAAATGAACACTCACAGAAGGTTGAATCCACAAACCACCTAATAGGCAAAATTAAAAAGAGCGAGAATGGGAGATGGTTGCCGGGATCAATTCCAGACCTGCTTGCTTTATGATGCTTGTAATTGTTTGCTCAAGAGTTCCTGTATGGATTGTTTTTCTGTGATACTATCTACCCTTTCTGAAATAAACGAGGACAGAATGCTGAACTATTGCCCCAGTTCCCTCCTTGTCCAGAAATGAACTGCACTGATTTCAAAACTTCTATTATTTTGTGGCTCCCATGATCCGCAGATATGGAATCTTCTGTAAGCTTGGGGGAGCTCGCTTTTCTTTATGTTCTGCTGTCTTATCTTCCCACAAATACTGAGCAGACAGCAAAGAAAATAGGTTTTCCAAAGTTGTCTCTGGTTTCTTACGGCCTCTTATGCCCCCAAGACAATTTGCAGCAAAGCTATCTTCAGGCCACTTAGAAAAAAAGGGATCTTGATATATATATATTTCGTGAAATATATATATTCCACCCATTAGAATGAATCCTACTGTTTTATGGTTCACAATGATTTTTTTTTTTTAAGTAATTTTTTAAGAAAGGAGTTTAATAAAGGATACATGAAAGAAATTTTCATTTGGCAATGACCAGGGCTATTTTTGTTTAGAAGACAAGAGAAATCTCTTCAGCAATATAATAAAACTTAAATATTATATACTTTTCCTTCATCCAGGCTGATCATTTACTGCCTAGAATTAACATCGAAATAAGCCACTCTCTTAGAAAAAGGCAGAGCGGTGTTGAGAGGCTTATCTGTCAGGAGGGGAAAGGAGACTCAGCCAAAACCTAAACTGCCATGGTCTTTATTTTTGTCTTCTCGATTAAGAATGGAGCCCTTTTTGCATTATATATCAGATTGCAGGGAGGGCAAAAAAGCTTGTCTTTCTGGGTGGTGACGAAAGACACACAAGTCTAGTGAAGACCACGGAATCTCCGGAAATTCAGCAAGCCCTGAGCATGCGCAGATGCACGGCTCTCTCCGCACGTCTCTGTACAGGTCGGGCTCGGCCAGGCTGCCGAGATCATTGAATGCCGACACAGCTTGCTCAGTTTGCAAAACAGAACACACCAAAACCCGGCAGAAACCACCCCAAAGCCCGGGTGCTTAGATGCAGGAGTGGAGGTCTGGGAGAAGCCGCTGGATAATAGAGAAGGCAAGAATGAGAAAAAACTGAGCAGGAGGCAAGACAGGCACAGTGATCAAGGGAGCTTGTTTGTAACCAGAGTAAAAGTACTTCTAATACAATGGGAAAAGGACTTTTTTTTTTTTTTAAGATTTATTTATTTTATTTTAGAGAGAGAAGGAGAGCACAAGCAAACACGGGGGAGTAGGGGCAGAAGGAGAAAGAATCTTAAGTAGTCTCCATGCCTAGCACAGAGCCCATTGCCGGGCTCCATCTCATGACCCTGAGAGCATGACCTGGGCCAAACTCAAGAGTTGGAGGGTTAACCCATTGAGCCACCCAGGCGCCCCCAGAAAAGGCCTTCGGGAAGGCCTCACAACCGGATCTCTAATAAATTCTTTTATAGTCAACATACCTCCTCTGGCTGGATTGCTGCTTCTTTTTTTAAATTTTTTTTAATGTAGTGTTCAATGATTCATTAATTGCGTATAACAGCCATTGCTCATCAAAACATGTGGCCTCCTTAATACTCATTACCCGGTTACCCCATCCCTCTGCCCCACCCCTTCTCTGACCCTCAGTTTGTTTCCCAGAGTCCAGAGTCTCTCGTGGTTACTCTCCCTCTCTGATTTCTTCCCATTCAGTTTCTCCTCCCTTCCCCTGTGGTGCTCTGCACTATTCCTTATGTTCCACATATGAGTGACACCATATGATAATTGTCTTTGCTTGACTTATTTCACTCAGCATAATCCCCTCCAGTTCCATCCCTGTTGATGCAAATGGTGGGTATTCATCCTTTCTGATGGCTGAGTAGTATTCCATTGTATACATGAACCACATTGTTCTTTTTTTTTTTTTAATTATGTTCTAATTTTTTTAAATTATTAGTTTTTGATATGGATTGCTTCTTTGTAAAATAATGTCAACATGTTTGAGGGAGACAGCACAGCTGCTGGGTCATCCTGCCCATTTGGCCTGAAGGAAAGGAAGCAAGTCTGGAATGTGAGACTTCAGTGCAATTTAAGAGAAAATTTCCCTTAGGTCCACTCGGAAGGTAGGCTGTGGGTGCGTAGGGAGCAGGGGTTCCTGCTCGTCCGTCTATCTCTACATGGCTGTGGGCCCAGAAGGACGGCCCCCCATGTCTGTTTACCGGGGGACTCAGAAACCCCTGGAAAGAACCATCCTAAGGGGGGAGGACAGAGGCTCCCAAGCTCCACGGAAGACAAAGGTCTGAGTGTGATGGGAGGGGCAGTTCTGAGTACAGCATAATGACTGTCCTTCAAGGATCCCCTGAAGACATGCTTAGGCTGGGGGAAGGCTCTAGAGAGCCTCCCTCTTTCCCTGTATCTCCCCCTCACTGTCTTACTCATTATTTCGGTTTCCCATTGCAGCTCTCTCAGGCTGTCTCTGGCTCTTGCCGTCTCTCTGGCTGTCTCTCTAATACAAGCGCGGTGGAAGGGAAGAGTCTTGGGTTTCCTCTGAACAAACATGGCTGAAAGGCACCACTCCCTGGGGGTCGCTGTCAGAGAAAGGGAGTACAGGCTGGAGAGACTCCCCCAAGCCTGGCTATGGCCGGTTTGCTGTGAATGGGGAGTGTATGCTCATGGAGGCTGAGATCTAGGTCTGCTCTGAGTGAGTGGAGCATCTTTGTAATGTCTTTGCAGACCGCCCCCTCTAGGTCAGAGTTGTCCTCCATCGGGGTGGGGGCTGGGGAGAGTAGGGGGTGGGAACACTAGTCTGCCTCAAGACCTAGGTGACTTCAAATTTCAGAGAAAGATCCAGTGTTGCATTTTCATCTAACTGCCTTCTCACAGAGCCTTGAAATTTTCTGGGATTAAGTGATGCAAGTTGTGAGCAGCTCTGGTTATGAATTCTTCGATCTGTCTCAAACCCTCCCCACCATCTCATTTTCCTCAGAAATACTTTCCTTGCATATAATTCAAATCCCTATCAGATTTGGTCTTTATTGTATTTTTCATTATTCATTCAGCACCGCATCAGCCGCTCTGCTGTGGGCGATTTCCTTTGAAGTTGAAGCTTCTCAGAAATGGCTTGTTTGTATCAGTCCTTCCGCCACTGTGTCCAAGATTCATCTACAAGGCGGCCAGAGATAAGCCCCGAACCTGCCCACTGATGATGTCTCTCTTAAATTCCAAATGTCTTTCACCGCTGCCTTCGAGAAAGCATTTATCTGGGACCTTTTCAGAAGCAAAAAAATGACACACCCAAGCCTCTGAGCTTGTCAGCTAGCCATCCGCACACACCCTGCTGTCCTGGGAGTATACGGACTTGGTCTTTGCTGGAGTTGAGAATTTCCAAATCATCATCAAAATGTTCTTCTCATTGGCCCGTAATTCATAAGCTCTTTCCCAACTCCCGAACCGTGAAAAGCTAACCACCTGGCCCCTTTGCCCCAATCAGCATGTCATTTTCTCCTATATAATTATCAGCTCTTAAATAGAATTCCGAGTTTGTAACGCTCGGCTATCATACGGATGCAATAGCAGCGGGCCAGCGTGATTATTGTTTGTAATCTGGATTTGTCAAAAGAGGAATCCGGGAACTTAATTAAGTTCCTAGAGGCCCCTCAGCAAGTCAATACCCAAGACAAAGACAGGCCAGGGCCTGCAGCCTTGAACCACACTGCCCCCTCCACCGGGATTGCTGGCCTTGTCTAATGACCTGGAATCCTTTTCCGATGCGTACACAAATCAAGCCCTGTGACTCTCACCTTCTCGGAATAGTTTTAGCTTTTGACAAAGTACTTACTTCTTTCCATTCCAAGTCCTCTTATATTTGGTATGGTTGAATGAGTGGTACGCCCTGTTACGGGGGAGGAAAAACTGGCTTCCATTTCTTTTAAGATATTTTTATTTCTCCCTCTCCTGGAAAGAGCGGAGACTCGCAGAGGGTTGGCAGGAGGGAGGAAAGTAACGGAGCCTGAAGTTGCCATGTTTCCATTTGGAATGCAGCTGCATTTCCCTAATACTATGGGTTTCTTCATGTGAGAGCCAAGTTTTTCAAGTTTGTTTTGTAGCCAGGTGGCATGGAAGAATGCATGGCTCATTCCAAAGGGAGCTCAGAGCACGTGCTTTAACTCAATTGACACAAACCTAATAAAAAAAAAAACCAAAAAACCCGGGCCTTCCCATTATTCTCCTCTCACTAAAGGAGTTTCCAGTCCACAGCATGATCTTTAATTAAGTTTGGACATAATATACCCAACAGAGAAACAGCCAAAGCAAGCCAAGACTTTATATAAACTTCAGTTACTTATTAGGCAAAGGCAGAAAGACTAGCAATAATTATTTTCTGGTTTAGAACTTAAAAAATAATGCATAAGACTTCGGACTGCCGTGGAGGTTAAAAACTTCCAGAACTTTGACTCCCCAATCCTTCCCTCAACATGTAACAATGGAAGGAGGATACAGGCAGGTACTGATTCCTACAATGACCCCGACCCTTGATATCTTTCTTTTATGTTCTCCAATGCTGTGAGCCTGCATTATGGCTCTCTTCTCGGAAGTGCAGCAGCTGCTTGGACATTTTTTAAAAAAGATTTTATTTATTTATTTGAGAGAGAGAGAGAGAAGCAGGCTCCCAGGGACCCCTGTGTGGAGCTCGATCCCAGGACCCTGGGATCATGACCTGACCCAAAGGCAGACACTTAATCAACTGAGCCACCCAAGTGCCCCAACTTGGATATTTTGAGATGAGTGCCTTGAGAAATTTAGAATCCCTCCCAGGGACAGGGAAAGCCAGTCTGAAACCACCCCCTGGCCGGGCGAAATAGTGCTGAAACTTTGCCACGGGGTCCCTCATTCTCCTGGTTCTTAAGACTTTGGTGTGAGGGTCTGAGGGCACTTCCTCTCACTGAACTGTCTGGGAGCTACAATGTCAATTCCCATATAGCTAGTAAGTAGATGAATCCCCCTGCCGTGAATTAAATTATTTGATTTCTTACTTTCCCCCTATGAGGCTGACACTATTCTTTTCCCCATTTTATAGAAGGAGAAGTTGAAGCACAGAATTAAAATAATATGGCAAGTAAATGGCAGGGCCTGGATTTAAAGACACACGGGCTGCTACCAGAGTCATGAGTTAGATGGAAATGCCCAGCGCCCTCCCTGGGGAGCACATTGAGCGCTTTCAGGGAGGGAAGGCATCATCACACTGTTAGGTAACTGAATCCTATCGGCAGCATCCCTCTTTAATACCCAACACGCCTCTGTGCAGGACTCCAGCCGTGGCCCTGCTTCCCGGAGCAGCCTCATTGATTGGGGGCAGTTCTTCCTAGATAACCCCTTACCTCTCACTAACTTCCACTCTAGTCTGAGATCTCAGCCCTCTGTCTCTTCCATGTGACAGCACATTCCCTTCTGCTTGGCCCTCAGAGTCATACCTCCGCAGGCAAAACATCTCCAGTGCTTTTACCTGTGCGTCATATGACCCCGTGCTGAGTCTTCCTGAAGGCTGATCACAGCCACACTTATTTCTGCAAAGGGTCGAGTGCTCTCAGCCCTGGCAGCGGTTCTCCTGGGCCTTTGTGGACAATGGGAAGCAGAGAGTACTTCCTGCCCTATTGCCCTCCCATTGTCTTGCTTTTTGCTTTAAAGGAGGCCACAAAAATGCAAAATGACCCAAATGATGCACTTTGTCTTTGCAGAGTCTGCTCGGGCCTCTGGAAGGTTTAGAAATACAACAACAACCGAAAAGCTTTCTGAAAAACACAAAAACAACACTAAGGGGATCTGAACCATGAAACCCAAACCATGAAGGCACTAATTTCCCCTTCAGTGCTGTGACGAGGAATAAGAACAAAGAGTGGACGAACAGGATGGGCTAAAGAATTCCTCTTCATCTACACCTCCATACCCTGGGTGTCACCGCTGTGGTGACACTGCTGCTTGCTTCAGGGCTGTAGCAATTCCAGTAAGTTCTGGAGGGTGTACACAGGCTATCCAATTCACCAATTGTGTCTTCTTATATTCTTTTAAACCAGTGACATCGTGGATCTTATATTTAGGTTTTGTCAATTGCCCCAGCTCTTGGAGATTTGTCAGATTTTTAATAGACACAGACCTATTAAAGTTTCTGCCCTTTGTGTACCAGCTTTGCAGACAGATGGACCTAAATTCAAATATGGGCTCTGCCATTCACTAGCTTTGTGACACTGTACCAGCTACCCAATGTCACGGAGGCTCTATGTATTGGGCATTTAGTAGATACTCAATAAACTGTAACTCTTGTAACAGTCAACGTTGATTGCAGGCAACAGCAACCTGGCTTTTCAAGCAGAATGATATTCAGTGCAGGAGATGGGCTCCTTGCAAAATTCCTACAAGAGATGGTGGATGGGGAGACAGGGATGCAAAAGTGTAGCTGCTACAACCAGAAGTCAGAAAGCCATTGCTGTTGCCACCACAACCACTCCCAAACACGAAGGAGGCCAACTCTGATGGCCATGACCCCCTGAAAGCACTTGTTTCTATAGTTATCCTCACCAGTAGCAACGAGAAGGTCTCTTCTTCAGTTGCATTCAAATCTCATTAGAGCATGTCTAATTGGCAGAACATAACTTGCATCCAGAACTGTTGCTTCTAAAGAGTCTGGAAAGCTGGTTTTTTAACTGTCAAGTCTCAGTGACAAAGTAAATCACATAGAAAAAAAGGTAAGAATGGATGGAATGCTAATTGAAAATATCCAGCACATTACTCCTAGCGACCATCTCTGTAATCAATAGAGCCTGCCTTTGACACCATTATCACAGCTGTGGGGACAGTTTGGTACAGAGTTTGTAGCAGTTTTATCCCCCATAAGGTAACCAGTTTGGGTTTCTGGTACTGCGACCTGTAACCATTTACAGAGATTTTCTTTGTTTGACACTAATTGGACCACAAGGGATCAGATGCACAACCTTTTCTGGTTAACATCCTAATTCAAACAGCAGAGTTGATCAGCCTTGAGTACAGAGTCACTTTCAGAATTGAAGCAAACACATGGGATCAGACTAGAGAATTTTTATGAATAATAAATAAAGACTTTCTGATTAAATAAATTGCTTGGTGCTCAAATAACAATTCAAACAGGAAATCGACTCTTACATCTGTTCTTTATGATAAGCATATGGAATCACACCCTCTGAACTTTCAATTATCCACTCCTATAAGATAGTACGCCAACTGGGTGGATCACAGATAAAGCAGAATCACAAATAATTCAAACTTCTATTTTATCTTCCCTGAGTGTCCAAGGAATCAGGCAACGCATGAATGCATTTTACCTGTCTGCTTATCCTTTGTTCTCTCTGCTCCTTGATTGGCTTGAAAAACAATCCACAAAGTGATAGACAACCAGAAAAGAAAAACAAAATGTAGTAGGCATTAAGTTGGAGAAAGACAAAGAATATGTGTCCATGGTATATAGAAAGTAAAGAGGCATGAGTAGGTGAAGTGAATCCTTTGAGTTTAACGAACAGAAGCAACATCATTGAGTTCTGACTTACGGAACATGCTAAAGAAGTTAAACTCTTTCTTGCAATTGACTCATGAAAAACCATTTACAGAGTAATATTCGTAAACCATTTGTATGTAGACAAACATCTAATTGCATTTTGCTATACAAAGTAATAAGAAATAAACATTCATTCAAAATACTATCAACTTAATTATGGTAATAGATTCAGTGTAAACCCAGAAAATTATGGGCTGATAATATTAGCTTGTTCAATTTTAAAATAACATGTTGGCTATTAATAGCAATGTAGTCTTGATAATAACCAGATCATGACAGAGGAATGGTAAATACATGGGGAGTAATTCAAAAAAATTTCAAGGGGGTACTGCTACAATGACTAATGAGAATTGTCATGGATAAAACAGCTCTACCTTACTAAAAATAAATCAATTAAAGCACTTGTTGTCTGTTAATATTTCTCTTTCAGATAAAAGCCTAATCAAAGATAAAGGTTACACTTCAGAATCTTGAATGGCATTTTCTAGTTCTGGGAGTAAACTTGTTGCTCCCCACTTGTCACATGAATGAAGTCCGACAAGTCAGGTTCAAGAGCAACATTTATCTGGCATCATTATTTCTATCTCCCTTGGAAAACAGCTATTTTCTTATTTATGGTATTTACCTTAAGGTCTAGTTTTGAGAACACGACAAATTGAGGTGAACAGTGACTTTTGTGGTTGTTGTTGTCTTGTTATTTTTTCCCTTTAAGTATAATTTTGAAATTAAAAAAAAAAAAACTAGTCATTTTTATTTCAACACATTCATACTTCTCCATTGGGGAGGAGAATAAATTATATGAGTGTTATGTTGACAAAAATCATCAGTGATATGTGAGTCAGAAACAATGAGTAAATTGAGAGTAAGATTATTGGTTAAGTCATTCTTATCTTTAAAACCTGTGGCTCATTTAAATAGTAAATAGCAAAGTTGTAGGGCCCTCTCCAGGTAACTAGGTAAGTATGGTTATGGTGACATGGATTGAAGAAATGAAGGAAGGAAAGAAGATAAGAAGGATATATAATTGGGTTGGCTTATGCTGGACCATTACTAAGAGGGTCCAAATTCACAGATGTTGGTTACATCCATGAAAACCTAAGTTACTGAGGCAACATAAAAAACCTTTCTTTGTAATTGAGCTCTTTCCTACAACCCATGATCGGTATTCTTTCCTTAGTTTTTAAAGTTTCAGAAATACCAATCCTGTTATTAAAAATCATGCAAATGCCTCTGTCCCTTCTCTTTTTCTGTATGTTTCTCTGCTTTGGACCAATTTCTAATTTTGTATATATCACACTATTATATAATCACCAAGTTATAATTACATTGCCTTTATTTGCCCATCTAACTGCCCCTCTCACCAGTAAACTGAGAGCTTCGTCAGGGGCAGGGATATATTTCCCTATTTCTATTTGTATTCCCAGAGCATGGCATACGGCTTCACACAGAGTATGCGTTCAGTAAACATTTGTTTAAAATAAACTGAACCGACACACTCATTTATCTATCTTTTGGCCTTTTTGAAAACATCTTGCCTATTGGAGTTTTCAAAATAGATCAGACTCTTTAAAAAATTCCCACGTTCAAATAACCCCCCCACCCCCACCCAATAAAATTAAAATGTCTGGGGGTGAAGTCTGGACATTAGTATTTTTAAAAGTTATCCGGGTGGTGCCAATGTACAGCGAAGTTTGGTAACCCGTGCTTGTGGAGACATCTTCCAGCTCTTAGTGTTTTGTGTTAAGAGAGCAAAAGGGACATTTCTCTGACCAAGACTTGCCCCTCCAAAAGGGAAAGACATAACTGTAATTGTGCAAAGTGGAGGATTTAAGTTTCCTCGACTCCCCAACTCCTACCAAAGGCCCAAGCTTTGGACAATGTCCTTCTCTATTCTCTCATAGATTCTCCCATAGAATCTATTTCTGGAAGTTAAAACAAGATTGGAAGGTTTTTCTGATTAAAAATCATCTTTCCTAGGTAAAAAAAAAAAATCATTTGATAATCATTTGATCATAAACCTGCTTTTGTTTATTAAAAACTAATTAATGACACCCAATTTTGGTCCTAGGACTTAATTCTCATCCTAGCATCAATCAGTTGCTGAAGATGGACTCGTAGTCATTAGTCCAGTGGAACATGCAGATGGGCATCTTTTACTGAAGTGTCTCCTAAGAAATTATTTAGGGAACTGAAAGGAACTGTGACATCCCTCTGCAAGGACTTTGCGGTATCTCGCTTCATTCCTGTATGTGGATGGAGATGTCTTTGTGCGGTATGGCCCTCCCATTTGGTTAGTTTGGGACTCTTAAAACTGTGAATCAGAGTTTGGCCTTAAATACAGATTCACTCAACAAACTGATTTTGAGCTATATACACAGAAAGGCAGATCTTCCTATAAATATTTTGCATGTAGAATTTGTAGTCATATCCACATGGTCTGTGGAGCAGATGCCTCTGTTCCACCGATGAAGCTCACCCCAAATAAACTTGAAGTTCTGCAGGAACTGCCTATTTTGTGTCCCCTGCTTAAACTCTCTGCCCCAGTTTGGATCCTCCAACTCAGTTGGTGGTTTCAAACCAAGAAAGAGAAAGAATCTATAAAAGAACAATCACATAGCATCCTGCCCCTTAGGTGAGAACTTAAGTTGAGGATTATTCACAAGAGTTGGGACAAGACTACCATCTCCCTTGCATTTCGTGCATGGCCAAAGGGCATCTACATTTGCTGTTGATGCTTTTTGTGAACATTAAACTCACTTGCAGAATTTATTCTCCATTCCCCATTAGAAGAGTTATGCAACCTGAATCCTTAATGGACTTAATCAGCAGGATAACATGACATTTCTCCACTCTGCTAAAGTACGAGGCAGAATACAAGGACGTATTAGAGATATCTCTGCCCTTGAGGATTTTATAATCTAGTTGTAGAGGCTCATAAGAACTACTACAATGTATGACATGTCTACTAAAGGGACTGTTTAAGTCAAGGCTCATTTGTTTTCAAGGAGGAGAGACACACTCAAAGTTGCTCAAGTTTGGATGCAGAACTTTTCTGTAGAAAGTCCAAGGAAAGTTAAACCAACAGCCTCCAGGAAGGGCATACGAAGACAGCAGAGAAGTCTTGGCTTATCTCTTGCTGTATTATCTTGCCTACTTCATTTATCCTCTCTTGCCTGGCTTTCTCTATATCTGCGCTCTGAGGATCACTGTGCATCAAAATTTTCTAGAAAGTAACTTACATAGGCTAACCTAGTTAATTTCATACTTGATAGTATCTTAAATAGGTAGATATTATCTCTTCGATGATCAGCATTAGCATCATCATTGTAAGCTGGCTATTGCACCCAGTGATTTCCCTATGTTATGCAACTTTACCACAGTCCTGGAAATAAAGAGAATAAAAAAGAAGGAAAATAAAGGGTGGGGGCAAGAGGTTTTATAGAAGAAAAGTAAATAGTTTGGCCTTTCCTGCATTACAGAATTACTTCGAAGCATTCATTCCAGCAGAGTCATGTGTAGGGATGGCTCCTTTGCATATGTAACTTGAGGAGACATCTTCTACTACGTCTGTATCTGTAGGTATAGATTATTTGCTCTTTGATTTCCTGACAGCTGAGCCCAAATTTATTCCTAAGTCTCTTACTTAGAAAGGAAACATATTGGATGAAGTTGAACCAAATCCGAAGATCCTCAAAATATCCAAAATTTGAAAGGTTTCACCTGAAAGTATTTTTTAAACATTTAGTTGCAGTGTGATGAATGTTGAGATTATCAGTACTATATAGAAAGAGATACAGCAAAAGAGAGGATATGTCCTTTGGCTTCAAAATGTGGAAAGACCACCAGTAAGATGTCAGAAGAGGTCTATTTGACTCCTTTCTCTCGAAGTGTCACTAGAGCTTTGAGAGAGAGAGAGATTCCACATATCCCTATGGAATAAGGAAATACTTAAATGGAAGAGCCACACGGGCTTCTCCCATCATCTGTCAAGAAAGCATAAAGAGTTACCTAAGCAGTGAAGTACAGAGTGGGAGAGAATTTGATAAGATCTGTGTTAATCTATATCAAAACAGTCCCTTCAAAAAACCTAAAATGGCTAAAATCAATAACATCTGATATTACCAGTTGATGTGGAGCAAATAAAATTCTCAAACACTGTTAGAAAGAGTGTAAATTTGTATCAACAGTATGGAAAACTGTTAATACTGACATAAGTATACACTATAATCTACCAATTCTATTGTTAGGTATATATTCAACAGAAATGTAAATGTATTTTATACAAAGATATATATAAGAACATTCATGCTAGCACTATGCATGATAATTCAAACTAGAAATTATCCAAATGTCCATTAATAATAGAATGGACAATTAAATTGCAGAATAGTTACACAGAGTTATCCTATACTGTGAAAAGAAAGAATGAACTACAACCACAGGTAACGACATGAATGAATCTCATAAGCATAATGTGAGTCCAAAGAAGTCAGACAGAAGAGTCTACACTACAGATGAATGGAATATCTATACAATGGAATATTACTCAGCCATCAAAAAGAATGCATCTTGCCATTTGCAATGGCATGGATAGAACCAGAGAGGATTATGCTAAGCAAAATAAGTCAGTCAGAGAAAGACAAATACCATATGATTTCACTCATATGTAGAATTTAAGAAACAAAACAGATGAACATAGAGGAATGGAAGGAAAAATAAAATAAGACAAAAACAGAGAGGGAGGCCAACCATAAGAGACTCTTAACTATAGGGAACAAACTGAGGGGTTGCAGGAGGAGAGGTGGGTGGGGGAATGGGGTAACTGGGTGATGGGCATTAAGGAGGGCATATGATGTGATGAGCACTGGGTGTTGTATGCAACTGACGAATCGCTAACTTCTACTTCTGAATCTAATAATCTAGTATATGTTAATAAAAAAAAAAAAAGAGTCTACACTATAGGATTTCATTTATACGAAGTTCCCAAACAGGCAAAGCAATCTACTGACTGTTGAGACCCCTGTGCTGGAAATGCCATGTGTAGGGCTCTGGTCCACTGTCCAGCAGAGCCCAGACTTCCAGTCATCCTCATCAAGGTGCATACATGTGAGGGAAGCCATCTTGCTCCTTCTAGACCAGCCTACCTACCAGCAGCATACCACTGTGTGTTCTCAATGGCTTTATAATAGAAGACTAGCCCAGCCAAGGCTGGCTGTCCAAGCTCTTGATCAACACAATTGTGAGCTACAGTAAAACAGTTGTTGTTTCAAACTACTAAATGTTGAGTTGTTTGTTACGCAATAGTGTATGAGTAGAACGCCTCCCAACCCTCCAAGGTCTATTGCCCTTTTTCCTCCATACTTCTTAGAGCAATGTGCTTATGGTTAAGAACAGGGATGTTGGCGCCAGACATCCTGGGTTCCAATTCCCACTCAGCAGATTACTAGCAGTGTGCCCTTGGCTACTTCTCTAAATCTCAGTTTGTACATACGCAAAATGGGGATAAAAGCTAACCTGTTTATTTGGTTGATAAGAAGCTTCAATGTATATGTAAATAAAAGTCAAATATCTTAAGCAACTAGGAAATTGATGAATTCTATTTTCTGATAAATGCTTGGCCTATTGGAAGTACAAAATACACAAACGCCATTCATCAACCAGCCCTGTAGATTATACCCCTACCATCTCCCTCCCATAATAGTCTTCTTTCCATTTCTGCCACCACCATCTGGATAAATTACTCAGGATTTCTCACAGGGGCCTCTGTAATGACCTTCAAACTCATCTTTCCACCTCTGCCCTTTTCCATGGCATTGTCTGTCTCACAGTGTGGCCAATCTAATCTTCCTACAACAAAACTTTAACTCACCACATCAGGCCTTCCACGGATGATCCCGGCTTTCTGCTCTCATCTTTTCTATTAGTTCGTCCTTCTTCTACCATGGTTTTCTGGTTAAAAGGATGACTTGCTGCTTCCCTGAATGTGATCCAAATCACTGTTCATGCCATTCTGTCTGTCCCAAATGCCTTTTCTCATCCCTCCCCTATTAAAATTCTATCTGCCCTTAAAGAGCACTTCAAACCTCAGCCTCTCAACGCTTTGCTGATTCTTTCTCTTGTTTTCTTGTTTCTCTGTTAACTTCTCCCTCTGCCTCTCCCTCTCTCTCCCTTTCCCCCCCCTTTCCTTCCACAACTCTGCCTCATTCCTATGAAAACTCCATAGTGAATCTGAACCCCTTCTATGGCAATTGCCTTAAACAACCACATATTCTGGTCATTTGTAATTTCTGGAACCTCCCAAAGAACACCATGCAAACCCTTTAGGTCCAGCCTAATGCTCTGCACCTAGTAGGCATTTAATAAATATTTTTTGAATTGCACCCAAAGGCTAGGACTGAGCAGAATTTACCGGCAAAAGAAGGCAGGGCCTTGTCACGAGTTTGCACATCAAACAAAATTTTTGTGTGTCTAATCCATTTTGAAAACTATTTGCATTTCAACTGATGAGAAATCACTTCTATTTTTATAAACCTCTAAGAAAAGATATTTTACTGCTTCTTTCAGTAACATATCCCAGTGTGTAATAAGCTCTAATGTCAGAATAATCTTATTTCTCTCTAACCTAAATCCTTCATGTTGCAGACTGAGCTATTTTTCATGGATTTTTCCAAGTGAAGATAAAGAAATAATACAATGGTCATGTAAAACTGTCTGTTAATTTCCCCTCTGCAATTAAGTGTTCCTTCCTCCATCTATATGCTTACTGCAGGTGCACAATATTATCACCATCACTCACTGGTTCAAGGTGACTGGCCCAAGAGCAGGTGTTTGATCCAAGTTGGGCCAATAAATCTCTTTCCCAGGATTTTCTCTTCCCTGGGATCTTAAAAAGAGCTTGAAATCAGCCTTTATCCAGTGGACAAGGATATCTGAAACAAATTTCACAACCTTTCAGCTGCCATGTTCCGTGCTGTGGGGAGAAAGGCAAGACTGGAAGGAAAGAGAAGAAAATTTGCATATGAGAGCTGGAGAGAAAATCCAGACAGATTCCAGGAGCCTTGTTCTAATCATTCCCTAGACTCATCTATAGCCTTGAATTTCCAAGGCTTGGTTATTCAGCTCCTTCTTGGATTCCATTAAGCCATGAAGATACATGTGAGCCTTAGCTAGTTCTTTAATTGTTTCTGTCATTTGAAACAAACAAACAAACAAAAAAATCATCTTATCAAGCTATTCTCTATCATATAAATGCTTTAATCTACAAACATTGGTTTACTTTTTATATCATAATGGATTTAAATGGTAGAAACATTATACTAAGCCATTTCTCATTTTTTTTCTTCGCCTAGATAAATTAACTCAGTCTCTGTTACTGTCACAGAAATAATTTTCCATCTCCTTACCTACTGCCATTGACCTTCACATAGCCATCTTCATCTTTTCTGTAATACCCTAGAGCTGAACACCTGCATGCAGGAGGTATCAGAATGCTATGGAGCATACCAATGGCCTCCTATAGTTCACACATTCTATGCCCACCTGTGCATTCCTCAGCTACGGGGCCTCCTAACTTGCTCATTTTGTAATTCTCCCTGCACTTGGGTGCTTCTCTATAGAAAAGAATATTTGTCATTTCCCTTCTTCCTTTCCCCCTTTTTGGCTTTGCACAAAACAGTGTAAGCCAATGTATAAAAAGTCCATTTCTTAGATTCATCTACTGTTGATATGGCATCCCATGTGTTTGAGAGAGAACGAAAGGAATAAAATGAAAATAAAAACTGCCAGGCGAAGAAAGAACTACACCAAGGGAATTTTCAGGAAGGAGGGTACAGTACTAATACTGTATTCCTTATAGCAATGGTGTGCAAGAAAGCACTGATTCGTGACCTATGGGAGCCTGGGCTCTATAGGGTTAGGGTTATACTCTCTATATCTGTTATGTTTGAGGGGAAATAACTGGTGGTGTCTGATGCTTAAAATGAAAATGTATTATATAACACTGTTCTATACCAGAGATTGGCAACTTTTTCTGCAAAACGCCAGATAGAAAATATTTCAGGTTTTGGGGCATTTGGCCTCTAACACAATAGCTCAACTCTGCCATTGTTTGCCATTATTTGTGGGGAAGCAGCAGTAGACAATGCATAAAAGAATGGGGATCACTGTATTCCAATGAAAGTAAATTTATAAATATAGGTAGTGAGCCTGATCTGGCCTAGGGACATTAGCTTGCTGACCCCAGTCCATGTACAGTCAATATATATAGCAGTGTTTTGTTCACCATATAGTATGATGCCTAAAAAGATGGTGATGATAGGTTTTCATTAAATCAAGGAATTTATGTCCTCTGACATCAATTCCGCATGGTATTTTTGAATCCCACATACATATATATATATCCTCTATTTACATATTTATCTACATGTAGATAAATACATAGATAGATGGATGGATAGATATGGATAGATAGATTGATCAATGATAGATGACTTACTAAACCAAGTTAAGCAAGATTTCTGAGGTTGGGACCTTATTAGTCAAGAAGTTTGGTAATAGCAAAGCCCATATCTTCTCTATATCTGTGTACTCAGTTTCTAGCATATGGCCTAACTCATATAATAGTATCTACACCTCTGAAAATAAATTAATTCATGGCTCCCAGTTCCTTACTCCCTTCCTACTTTACCAACCTCTTCTAAGTTGTTCTCTCCTTTCTCACTAACCATGGGTAGGGCCTCAGAAAAGGGCATAGCACACCCCTCCCCAAATTTCAGTCATTAATGTATTCACTCAGCAAACATTTATCAAATTTCCTAAGAACATATAGGATACAAGAGTCAATACAGTAATTAAAGATATTTGACATACTTGGCTAGTATGCTTTATAAAAATTATATATGTGTATGATGTAGAAAATTTAGTAACAACAATCTGGATTTTTGTATACAATTATTATTAGGTTGCATTCTAGTTATTTAAAAATAATTAAGAACTTAATTAAAATAATTAAGAACCATTTAAAAATAATTAAAAATAATTAAAAACATAATTAAAAATAATTATTTAAAAATAATAATTAGGAATTAATTAAAAATAATTAAGAACCACAGGTGAAAGCTATATGAAAACACATACACATACTAAAGTCCTCTTCTTACTGACATATACTCTGCTTGACTCATTGGACCTTGGATTACTCAGAGCCCTAAAATGTATTCTCTGCTGCAATTTGACACCAACATTGAAGCACTGCTCTAGAATTAAGAAATTAATATCACTATTTTATGAAAAAAAAAAAACCCCAAAAATTTCACATTGAAGAGACTGCTATACTAGGGAACATTTCTTCATACATATTTGGAGAAAACTTGTTTTTCAATGATAGCAACAACCAATTTTAAATTATTTCATCAAAAGAATGAGATGAGTTACCAGCAGCGAAACTCAAAGCACCAAAGAGCACATTCATATGAATTTCCAGAATGAAACAGCTGCTCCATTCTAAGTAAACACTAGTGATGCCCCATCTATATCCCTTTGACCTTCCCATTTCAGCGCACACCCACCTGAATCCCAACCGCTGGTGCCTGTTGCACTGCCCAAGGGCTCTCACCTGCTGCTGGAGGTGATGCCATGCACCTAGAGTGCTGGGGATTAAGTATTCCCACCAGTAGCTCTCAACCAGTAACTGATGGAAGTGATATATAAATACCTTGGCTCTCTTGTCCCTTGGGATGATTCTGAGGTGTCAGTTTCCCAAAATTTTTTTAATTAAATAGTTTTTAATACATGTAGAGGGAAAAAGCAAATTCTTGCAATTTGTGTGGCCTGGACAAAGTTTCCTGGAAGAATCACTGGATTCAGAAACTCCTTGAGGCCACTGAGGCTTAAAAAGCCACCAGTGACCAGTAGTTCCATAGCAAGTCTGAAGTCAGGAATCTTAATTCATTCGAGGCCAAGATCCAATGTTGAGAGTGTTTCAGATGGGTGGGAAAAAAACTTGAAACAGAGAAGAGACTAATAATGAACAGCTGAACATGACTCAATGAGAGAATGAACTCAGAGAACAATGAGAAACGAAAAGAACAATGTGTGAAAATGCTGTGTCCTGGGATGGAATAACGGGGAAGCAGTCTGAAAGTTCAAGCAAACATCCTCCTCAATTTCTAGAATAGCACCAACACAGGTAGCCCCGTAGCCTGCTTGTGGCTCAGAATGTCCCCAGTTGGACCAGATGACTTCTACACCAGCCACGCCAAGGAGTTATCATTTAGAAGAGTCTGTGGCACCTTTTTTCTATGACCTTCTCTATAAGTCAAACTGATGGGAACCATCCCAGGCCTCAAAGGTATGTTCCCAGAAGTCTGAAACCCATTTACTGCTTTTTAACAACTTTTCTCAGCTTGTCCTGACTTAAAAAATATCATCAAGCTGGCGATGATGCTATCAAAAGCATCTTGGTACATTTAACAGCTTTCTGTCCCCCGTGGCAGGTAATACCAGGGCCACCTCCTAAAAAGTGGGGTCCCCTCTGGAGTCTCTGGCAAGGTCTTTAGATACCACTATTTAAATTTAGAAATAAATCATATGAATAGTCAAAGTTCTTTCCCATTGTCAACAATAGCAATATTAGTAACAACTAATAGGCACTGCACATTGCATAGGTATCCTCTTTGTACCTCGTGTATTATTCTCCCATTTTATCCTACTGCCTTTAGGTTAAGTAAAGAAGTTTTCCTTGGCCCTCTTCTCTTCCTACTCAAATGATCTAAATATCCAGCCTGGGTGGTTCTTGAGGTCTAGATACAGAATAGTCAGCTCTTTTCTGATGACCTCAGGCCCTGACCTAGAACACAAACACGATGAGAAAAAAAAACAAAAACAAAACAAAACAAAAAAACTCATTCAGTTCCATTCCAAACCCTTTGATTCCTCCTTAACTCGGTGAATGGGACTCAACCCACCTATTTTACCAGGCCAAGAAATAAGGCCTTTCCCTGAACTCTCTGCCCATCTCCATGCAGTCACTGTATCTTCTTAGTATCCTTCCCAGAACTACCACTTTAACTCTTCCCATCATCATTCCTTGCCTAGGCCACTTCTTCCATGGCCTACTCAACTCCCAACTTTGGCCTCAAACTTCTGGAGTGAAAATTTATTCAGGTTATTCCCTGCTTCAGATTCTTAAGGATTCTCTAGAGACATCAGAGATGTCATCTTAATGTCTTGCACGTAAGAAAGACCCTTCCCTGTTTTATTTTTCATTGGCTGTCTCTCCCATGCCCAAATGGATGATAAGTGTTGCTTGTTTTTCATGCCTGCGTTGTTTGTCCTTTGTTTCTGAAACCCCTGTCTCCATTCTTCAATACTCAGTTCAGCTATAACCATTTCTAGAAAGCCTTTCCTGAACTCCCCCCCACCCAACACAGCCAGCACAAACATCCTTTACTGCACTAAACACCCTGCAGTGAATGAGCTATTTTTTCTGTTTTTCTTTCTTTTTTTGTAATCTCTATGCCCAACGTGGGGCTCAAACTCATGACCCTGAGATCAAGAGTCACATGCTCTACCAACAGAGCCAGCCAGGTGCCTCTATTCCCTTTCCTAATAAAAGACCAAACACCGCGTCTCCTACTTCCATAACCCTAGAGCTGATCACAGGACCTGGCACATAGCCTACACGCTTCCTATTTAACGGATGAATGAATGATGAATAAGATAGAATTCTCCAGCCACAAATTTATGGTATCTTTACACTCTGCATTTCCTAAACAGTCTGAAAACTGTTCACTTGTCCCCATAAGTACATTTATATTTATCTGTTCAACTGAAACTCTCCTTTTGTTTTGAAAAACAAGATAACCATAGTCTTTTCATCTATCAGTCATTGTTGGATCAGCTTTGGGGGCAAGTGGTGTGGTGGGACCTAGTTCATAAAGCTTATTTGCCTAGAACAATTTTAATAAATTACACCATGGCTATCCTGGGAAAACTTGAACTGTACTCTGCAAGCTCCAAACCAAATCTATTTTTCCCCATCCTTCTGTATTGTCTAATTATGTCTGTTCTGTCCCTGATCTGTCAAACCATGTTTGAATTATCCTTCTCTCATAACCACATAAGCTCAACTGAGCCTCAACATATGCTAGCAGAAAACAATAGATAAAACAAACACAAGTAGAAAAATGACAAGAAAAGAACCAAGAAGCTTGATAATCTGAAATGAGAAACAGTCCAGCAGGAATTATCTTGCAGAACACGAACAGAGTCTTGAGAAATGGTGAACGGAACATTAACCTTGAACCCAAAAATATCCCCGGAGAGGTCACCATTTCTAGCACAACTCTGGAGACGGATACTGACAATTTGCGTTTGGGACCTGAAATGCCCAGCCTGCCCAGAAGTGAAAACATTGGCAGTCAGAGCAAAGTGGATTTAGAACATTGAAACCCATATGGACAACCCACTCTGGTAGCCATGTGTAATGTGAGAAGCTCCACAAAACTGAACCGCTATAAATGATTGGAGACAAAGAATTTCAGGATCTTTGGTGACAAAACCCCAAAAACCGTGTGGGCCTATCCTTTTTAGCTAGAGCTGGGGGAGGAATTTTTATCAGCGTGTGGGACAGTGGAGTTGTGTAGAAGCTAGAGAGGAGATCCGAGAAAGGGTGGAATTAAAGTTAGAGCCAAGCAATTCACTGGGTGAAGAAAAAATCACACTGACATCTAGAGGTGGGGCAGACAAGACAATGTAGTCACATTCTGGGGAGGTTGTCAGAGCGACAGGTCTGCTGAAGGCAAGGAACAGAGTCACAGGTTAACAGTAAGGAGCCTTTAGGCAAAAGTCCAAGAGTAGGTTTCAGCCCAAAGGTAAAGAGATTCTTCTTTGATCCCTACTTTGTCATAAAGAATGGAGCCCAACATAGTGGGAAACAAAAACCACAGCCACCAGAGGCCTACACCAGCGAGACTGCCTTTGTTTTACTCACAGCTCTGGCTCCTGGTCTATCTTATTCCATTTTAGTAACTGAGTTTGTTTTCAGTCATTTCTGTCTTGGGAAAGTTTCACTTAAATTCAGATTTTATTGTGCTTTTTTACTGCAGTTCAAAATTTCCATCTCGGGGCTTCCTCATGCTTCTCCCATGCATTTCCTTGCCTTCTTCTCTGGGTCCTGTTTCTAATTTCCCAGCGTGCTTATGCATGGGTCACCTGGCAGTGGCAGGGAGGGACAGAGTGCTTATGCACATGAGGGCTTCCGAGTAGAAAGGGGAGAGTGGTCCATTCCTTCAGCTTGATGCAAGCCCCGCACGATGGTGGGTGTGGGGGCCGGGCCATGGTCACGTGTTTGCTGACACTTACACTGGCTTGGTCTCGCGTGCTGGTCACGTCGAGTGCTGGTTCTCTTATGATCTGCACTGATGCCTTCCTTCAGGACTCCATTCCTCCACTCTGTGGATGGCATCCTGCATCTCACTCCGAGGCACCGAGAGGACCCTGGCGACCTGGCTGCAGCCCATTTAGCTTCTGGGGTCACTCCAGATATTTTCTGAAACACTAGGAATTCCTACCCCACCGACTTGGCTCCTTAGAAACCCAGAAATGGTTTTTGCCTTTGGATTCCTCTATTATTTTCTAAAATTTTCTTTCACATCTAGGCTGACAGTGTGCAGGAAGTTTCTGCCTCTCTTCGCAGGAAGAGGTGGAAAATTCACTCAGGTTAGAGGAGGAGTTCTAGGAGTCCTTTAAAAACTGTTCCATCTTGGTTTCCATTTAAATATTCTGACGGTGCAGCCACTCCTATCTCTTAAATAGACTCTGACACAGATTGGGCACAGCTGTCGTCCTGGAATTCTGAGAAGCTGGCTGCCCTTTGGGGATGAGGAAAGGTCAGCAGCAAAACAAGGGAGTCCCATAGGCATGTTTGGAGGATACTCTACACACCCTGCACACCACACAAAGGGATCAGAGAAATAGCAGCAAAGCAGGGTGACCAAGTTACCTAAGAGAAATAGGGAATGTGTTAAAAGCAGAAGGGTGTGCGATTTATTTTTAAAGCCTGAAGTAAGAATTATCTGGCAAGAATATAAAGAATGTACTATTTTTTCCCTTGCATTAAGACATGGATATATCAGTTTGGCAAAGATCTTAGAAACTTAATAAAATGTTAACACCCATCCGGCTGCATCTTATCAGGATCCAGAGTCCCTGAGTCCTGCTTCTTTAAGATACACCCATCTCCTCAAGCTTTGCAGTTCTTTGATCTGTTCCAACAATCTGGCTGCTTCTGTTGCCTTCCAGTGCATTGCCAGGCACCTGAAAATCCGCTTTGCATATGTACGGTACTTTTTTGTTATAATGTTACATAAGATATATTTAGTGGCAGAAATCCCAATTTAAGGTGAAATGCAACCATATAAGGTGTTGGCCAGTGCAAACAGCTCACCTGTGTTGACAGTCAGAGGAAAAGACACCTTGAACACATGGCCCCATGCACACCGTCAGGTGATGCCATTCTGGGCAGCTGGCATACTTCCCTTTACTCCAATTATAAAATGAATTGCAATTTCAGAGGTTTTCAAATGTGGGGGGAAAAAAAAAGGAAATATAGGGTGCTACAAGAGGAACTGGAGGAACTGAGTATGGGAGAACATGACCGGAGAAAGGGTCCTACTTATTTTCAACCGCAGGAACAACAGAATGAACACATAATGAAAGACAAGAACAGAGTCTTTGAAATCTGCCATCTATGAATGCCTTCTATATGTTCCTCAATTTGCGTTAGGTGCTTCATATTCGTTTTCCTGAGTTTTCATCTAACAGAATCTTGAAATAATTAAAGTGGCTTTCTCGAGGTCATACAGTAGGAGTAAGCTAGACTTAAACTCTAGCTTTCCTGTGGACAGTTGAAAAGCTTGTGCCTAATATCCTGGTTTATCTCTACAATCCTGGGGGATTTTAGAATGAAGGTTTATTTCCTTTTCCCATCTCTCATTCACCCGTGGGTCTCAGGTGCAGTCATGAACAGTAACTAGTTCTTCAAAGCCATAGCTCCAGCCGGCCGGAAATCCATGAACAGAATGACGCCATTTGTATTATCAGTCTGTCTGCCTAACTAACTTTATTCATTTTAAGGTAAAATGGTCAGTCTGTCTACTCTTTCATGTCCTTTTCAACAGGACTGCTAAGAGGCAGTCTCCATTATATGCAGACAGCTTCCTCATGGGTGGGATCACAGGCTTTAGAGTCAGGAAGAACTAGATTTGAATCCCAGCTACTTGACTTTGTGCCAGATTAACTTCCAGAAGCCTCTCTCTTTCCATCAGTAGAATGGGTTATTGTGAATAGCTTTCAGTTATTGTGAAGCTTACAGGAGATAATATCTTAAAGTCGTGAGCATGGTGGCCGATACAAAGGAAGAATACCGTATATTAATAAGAAAAAAAATCCTTTCTGTTTAAATTAAAATGATTTTAGAGTAAAAGAGAAAGAAAAAAGGAAGGTTTGATCTGTAAGCTTTATACTACATCTCTTTAGCTATCTACCTTTTTAAAGGCAGAAGGGACAGGTGCCAAATAAAATTTGAAGTCAGATGGTTTGTTTAGTAGCAAATAGACAAGCCAAGATACAATGCGGCAATGCTGACCTTCCAATCTAAGTTCTAAATCAGGAGAGAATGAACTGTCATAATAAGTAGACAAAGCTATTGGTAATGTTTAGGAAATCTGGAAAGATCCACGCGGAAGCAAAACTTTTAAAGCCATTAATTTCTGACTGCCTACCAACACAGAGAGTTCAACAGGGTCAGCGTGTCTGTCATTTTAATATAGCCAAGTGGGCAGGGCCCTGTCACATGAATAAAGTAGGTGCAGCTTAATTCCGGTAAAATACTTATTTTCATTTGATAGCTTTCTAGAGATGCAGCTGGGTATTTTTTTTTTCCTTTTTGCCACAGGGAAATTGATTTCTTTGTGTACTTATTAAATGACAATCTCTCGACTATTGTACTCAGTCTGAAATTTGAGATGGTGCTTTACCTAGATGTGCCTAGCAGAACATGCTGGAGTTATGTCTTGGTTTCAGCACGAGGCTGCCTCTCAGGCAGCCTGTCATTCTGTTCCATTTTACTAGTATGTGATGGGTGAATACACTGGACACTTCTCTCTCAAAAGAAGCTGTCCTATTTTCTATAACCCAAACCACAGAATGTTTAAAAGAAATTTCTAGAAGTTTCTTTCTTTTTTTTTTTTTTGCATTCACTCCTTTTTGTCTAGAGGCACATTCTATGGAACATTTTTAAAATGACTACAAGGAAACAACAGAGCAATCATTTCTATTCATTTTCTTTTACAATATTAGAACTTCTGTGACTATAATTCGACTGCCCCTGATGAATAGCTAAAGCTACAGCGGCAGAGCATTTCTTCTGTAGAATGTGAAAGTCTGCGGTCTCATTTATTTTGCTACATGTCTTAAGAATATATGATTTTTTAAAAAAATGTTACTTCTGAAAGAGCTTCACTGCAAAAGATATTTCTCATAGTGTCCCAGGCTTAATCAATTGCCTGTGATTTTTCAGGCCTCAGTGGGAGGAGACACAGACAATGTAATGTGCATTATGCAAACTTAGCCAAAAGTGAGGCTGAGGAACAGCATCAGGGACCATTATCTCTCAGAAGAGTCGACACAGTGGAGGCAGGCAATTAGATTAGAGCATTTTCCTAACCAGGCCGGAAGTAAAATCTTGGGGACAAGACATTGTGCAGATTTGGGCAAGAGCCCAAAAGGCCAAAATCCTAAGCCAGCGTGGCAGCATCTTGCTATAAGCTGTGTTTTGTTATATTCTAGAATTTGTAATAAGGCTGATTCTTTTTGGAATTACAGCAACGGGTTTTATTTACTAAAGTAGCAAAGACCCATAATGTGCTATGGCCTGAATCGTCCAAACATCCGATTCCTTCTCAAAAACTGTAGGGAAATCTACTCAGCCAGCCAGTCACTGTGAAGTTAGCCCATTGTGGGAAGTATTGCAACTTTGTGTTGTGGGGAGAGGGAATGCGGGATGATGAGTTCCAAAGAGACAAGAGTAGATAGGCGAGGGAATAAATCAAAGAAAAAGAGCCATGGTCTGTGTCTGAGCGTGTTCATTACACAGAAACACACACACACACACACACAACAATGCAGGTTGAGGTGGAATGCACAATCCCCACAGCATGCTTGACTCCTGGGGATTGCCTGATAAACATCGTCTAGCAAGTGCTTAAACTGCCAGATTTAGCACTCCGTCTACAATAGATGCAGAAATGAAATTGTTTAGAAGCAATTACAAAGCAATATTTCAACGAGAACAAATGAATGCAGCACAACTTCAGCATGTAAGTGCAGAGGGGGGGTCACAGCATGAAGGAATCATCGGAGTCAGATGGAATTAATCAGAAGAAAGTGCAAAGGGATGCTGGTCGGCATGTTAATTCCTTTGGGGCTGTGGCCAGTGCCTGCTGTACCAGGATAACTGCACGGTGCTTTACGCATATCAACTAGGACGAGCGGCACATATAGGGCACCCAGTAGGTGCTTGGCAAGTATTCAGGAGGCCTGAATACTTCCTGCTGAGGAAACTGTAGGTATAAAAAAATGAGCAGAGTAGATATGCCAAGCTAGCAAGTGATCACATAATATCACCTCGAAGAGGTTGTGTGCCAATAGAAAGCGCCTGATGGAGAGAATTAGAGGGCAAGATTCCAGTCTTGACTCTGCCGTTGGCTAGCTATTTTACCTTCAGGGAGCTTTTTATTTTGTAAGTTCTTTGAAACTCAGCTATCTCACCTGTAAAACGAGACATTGATGTCTACCTAAAGGTTTGTGATAGAGACTAAAGAAGATGCAATTGACAAGCGCAATGTCTGGCACCTAGTGGGTTCTCAACGAATGGCCAATGTGCTCTTAAGTTCATTGATTGATAAGAATCCATTAGGGATGCAACATAGAGACCACTATCCATGGGTATTTGGGGACCCAGGGGCCAGAGTGGGCATTGCTTACTGGGGATGGAAAATGGTTTTTCGGCTAAAAAGAGAGAAGATGGAGCAAGTGAGTGAAAGTTTCAGTTATTTGCATTGCCCTGAAATTACACAGAGTATCCTGTTTCTCTTCTGCCTCCTACATGAGGCCGAGGCCAGGCTAGAAATACATTGCCAACACCAGTTCAAGGGGTGGAGACAGGGCTGCAGTATAGCTGAGGAGTATTTCTGGTCACCTCCAAACTCAAAGCATGTGATAAATGCAGCGGAACATGAAGAGCTGAAGACAAAAATTTTTACCTGCAAGGTGCCCAGAGTGAGCTGAATGGTGGCCCCCTCAAATGATATGTCCATCTGGAACTTATGAATGTGATTGTATTGGGGGGGAGGGAGAAAAAGGATCTTTGCATATGTCATTAAATTAAGGTTTTCAAGATGAGATCATCTTGGATTACCTGGGTTGGGCCGTAAATTCAATAACAAATGTTGAAAGACAGGAAGAAATTGACAGAGGACAAGGCCACCTGAAGTCACGGGCTGAGACTAGAGTAGGTAGTCATAAGCCTCAGGACACCAAGGATTGCCAGTGGCCGTAAGAAGCTAGGAGAGGTATGGAGTGCATTCTCACTCCAGGGGAAACCAATCCTGGCTTACACCTTGATTTTGGACTTTTGGCCCCCTGAACTGTGAGAGAATACATTTTTATTGTTTAAAGCCTCCTGATTTATGATAATTTGCTGTGAAGCCCTAGGAAACCCAGACAGCGCCCCACTTAAGGGGAGGAATCAAGTGGCAAGAGTGGGTGGGCATCACACACTGATATTGCCCAGGAAATTTATGTTCAGTCTGCCCACATAAAATTTGGGTCACAAATTAGGGAGTGGGTCATATTAAGTAAAGATCTTTAAAAAAAAAATTATTTATTCGACAGAGAGAGGCACAGTGAGGGAGAGAACACAAGCAGGAGGATTGGGAGAGGGAGAAGCAGGCTCCCCGCTGAGCAGGGAGCCCGAGGCGGGGCTCGATCCCCTGACCCTGGGATCATGGCCTGAGCCGAAGGCAGACGCTGAACAACTGAGCCACCCAGGCGCCCCTGTTAAGTAAACCTCTTAACATAATTCTGCAACGAGAGCATTTGTCCTGTGTTTCAGATATTCCCAGGAGTGCCCGAAAAGGGGAGACAGAAGAAGAAATACTGCACATGGCAATAACCCATCATGAAATTCATTAGCTGGGGGAATTTGTAGACGATTGCACAGATTATGATGCTATAGAAGGAAGAGATAGCACCTTTTGGGACTTTCTGGCTGTGAACAGCATATCTACAGGTTAATCTGAATCTCCTGAGAGGGCTGATAAAGGAGAGTGGACCCATTACATCCATGTGTGTGATCGTCAAGTATGTAACTTATACTCCAACAGGCAAGCCGCTGCTGATCCTTTAAGAAAGGGTTTAGGAAGCACAGATTCCACAAAGCAGGACAATTAAACCAATGAAAAAAGGAGCAGTTAGGAGCTGCAATCTTTGTACCCCCCATAGTTCCCTTCCATTCCAACACTACTAGACCCCAAAGCATCTCTGAGACTCTTAAGTGGTGGCACGAGCTGGCTGTCTCCCCTTCCAGGCACCCAGGCAGGACTCTATGAGGGTCTGAGGGGATGATTCAGATAGCAGATTCTCTCTATTCCAAATTAACTCAGAGAAGCATATGGATGGCTGCATTGAGCTGCCTCTGGGCATTTTAGGCTGATAATGTGTTCCAGTTTAGTCAAATACATCTTCAATATTGCTGTGAGCTAATGGAGAGGAATTTACACACATTTTCAGAATTTGGCAAGACGAATAGGAGCTTGAGTCTCAGTTCTGATACAATGAATGTACCTTATGCCTTGTTTTCTCCAAATCTCATTTCAGAAAACAAAGATACCATTAACAAGTTCCCCATGGTTCTTCTTCCCCTCACCTGGCCTATCCCACTTCTTTTCCTTCTTCTCTTCCCGCTGTTCAAAGACAGCAGCCTGGAGGGAGCGTAATTAATGAGCTCCATCTCTGAGCAGCTGGGGGTGGGTGGACCACTGGAGCCAAAAAGCAAAGTGGAATTATCATGGGGAGGATTTCAGATTGCTCGTTAATCTGCCTTTCTGCTTCTGGAGGAACAGAGCGGGTGAAAAGAACAGCAGGATGGAATATGGCCATCATCTCACAAAGACTGGGTACAGGGAGAACCTAAAAGAAGAGCCCAGAATGGGCAGCAGCAGCAGGCACAGCAGCAACGAGAGGATAAAGAAGTGAACGGAGTAGCAAAAGAAAAAGGCAAAAATAAAATACAACACGGAAAGAAATATTCCAGGAAGGAGTAGAAAGGTAAGTAAAGAGGAAAGGAGAGGAATAAGAATTGAAGAAAAGCAACTTAAATGAACACAAGGAGAGGTATCGAGAATCAAATGGGATTTCAAAAGGCTTAAGGCAGCAGAGAAGGGAAGGTGGGAAGGACCAGGAAGAGAGTAGTATGGTCACTTAGGCAAAAGGCTTAAGACTTTTTAATTGGGTAGTCAACGGATGGGAGGGAGAGCTGGCTCAGGTAGCTATTTTTGCAAAACAAACCATATCCAAAGTCAGTGGTTTAAAGAATAACAAGCACTTATTCTTGCTTCTGTAGGCTCCTGGTGGTTGGTTGATCTGGGTTGGGCATGTTTGGGAAATCTGCTTCAAGCATGGGTCCAGCAAGGCTTGGCTCCTTCATGCAAATTGGTCTTATGTCTTTTCCACATGTGCTTCTTCTAGGACCAAAGGGGAAAAAATAATAGCCCTCCACAGAGAGGACTTTCCATTGCGTTGGTGGGGCTCAAGTGTCAAGCCATTTCCAGCTTCTGTTTGCATTACATCTGCTAACATTCCATTGACCAGATCATGTCTTATGGCCAAGCACAAGATTAAAGCGCAAGAAAAATCCCTCTTCCCAGGGAGGTGGCAGGGAAGGAGTACACAGTTGAAGAATATTCTAATCAATCATGAGAGTAAATGAGGAAGAAGAAATAGAAAGTTATCACAAAGGGGCACTGAGATAGTGAATGAGCAAATGAGATAGTTTGAATGAGTGACAATAATGCACATATAATAGAACTAAGATATAACTTTATATATTTCATATCTATAAGGACAAAGAAGACCATCACATCCTGTAACCAGTATGTGAAGTGGACGATTTCTTGTTTTCTTCCCTTATTAATTTGTGCTGAACAAGCATGTGGCTGTGTTAAGGTGGGCCACACCATGGCCAGTTCATTTAAAAAAACATTACACAGGGGGGCCTGGGTGGCTCAGTTGGTTAAGGATCTGACTCTTGATTTCAGCTCAGCTCACATGACGATCTCAGGGTCATGAGATGGAGTCCCATGTCAGGCTCTGTGCTCAGCGTGGAGTCTGCTGGAGACTTTTTCCTCCTCCCTCTCCCTTCCTCTCTGTTCCTTCCCCCCATTCTTGCATACCCAATAATTCTTCAAATCAATATCTATTGATTTTAATCAGCAAATATTTATGATACCATGCAAAATAATGTATTATGTAGAATTATAATAAATAGGTTGGCTTACAAAAATATTTTAGTAGGCATAATGCATGAGATTTGTAAGATAGCAAAACAAGTTATGATAGAGTATAATCAAGAGAAGAGTAGATAGAGAATGAAATGGCCAATGGCTTGAAAATATCAAGCTCTTGGGTCAGTGTGAATAGAAAGAAAAGAGAATACCATTGCAATTTCCCCAAATAAATGTAATTAGAAAAATTAATATAATCAAATTATACCCAATTACAGCAATGGGTATGCCAAATTATAGAACTTAAAGTATGTCAGAAGGCAATGGGGGATGTCTGTCTGGGCTCTAGTTTCGGCTGAGCTACAAAATTAACGTTTTGCTTCTGGCACATTCCTTCAGTTTCCTGTGCCTCAGTTTCCAAACTTTGAAACAAAGTCATTCTCCTAGTTAATCTATAAGGTTCCTTCTGGCTTATGCATTCAAGAAATTTTAATTGAGCATATACTTGGGGTGCTAAGATGAAGTCAACATGGCTTGGCTCTCACCTAGTGAGGTGAGACCCAAAACATGTCATACGAATTTAACGTGGCACATGCCACATCAAGAAATATTTTAGGAGGCCTGGGGGGTCAGAGAAGAAGGAATCCTGGGGTTATGGGAAGGCTGAAACCTGTGCTGAGTTCTGAAAGGTGGCTGACAACTAATCAATTGAAGGGAAAAAAAGAGCATCACAGATGCACGCAGAAACAGATAGGAACAGAGGCAGGAAAAGCCCTAATGTGTGTGTGAAATCAGATAGAGTCTGAACCAGGGATTAGTCTACAGTAAAAGAGAAGTGAGGTCATCCAGATCCCTATGTATTCTGCTAGAGTCAACAATAAGACATTAGAGAGTTTTCAGTGACAAGATATCACGGTGGGTTTGTAGTTTTAGATAGCCGATACCACTGGAGGATAGGTATTGGGAGCACAAAGCTTCAAGCAGAGAAACCAAGTAAAAGCATCTGCAATGTAACAGATTATAAAAATCCAAACAGACATTAAAAATGAGGATGGGGAGAGAAGACAGGTTGATAAATATTTAGGAAGCAAAATGAAGGGAGATAATCAGTTCACATTGGGACATGTTGAAATTGACATGTCAGTGCAGAATCCAAGAAGAGATACCAGAAAGCATTGCATTTTACTTATAATTAAGAAACAGGACAGCAAGATCCCTTGAATGGCCTCAAGAAGGTCTGACATGGTATAAGAGTAGGGAAATGTTGTTTTTAGTTGACATCACAGGAAGTGAGTTTCAGGGAAGTTCTGGATGACAGTATCTATGTAATAAGATACAGACTAAGACCCATATATTTCTTAAGTACAAAAGTCTATAGAACCACTGCTTTTAAATTAAAACCAAATTATCACCAGATTTTTCCGAATTGCTATTTTCAAATGTATAAATTTTATGTGAGCTATTTTAATACAGTATTCTGTTATTGGCTAGTGCATACTTGGTGTTTTATTTTATTTTTTCCATTTGATTTTGCTTTCTGGGTCTATCTAATGTTGATTTACTCCTAAGGAAACATCAGTGTTGAGAAACACACACATCCTGTTTTTCTAACTGAAGTCATCTGAAATAGTCTATGCTCCATAGACAAAAGAGAATCAATACTCTCTTTTCATTTTGCATCTTTCTCTGGCAACTGTGGGAAAACATGAAAAAATCTATATTACAAAGAATGATGCCCCAAGATAGCAGAGTCAAGAATGCTCAAAGAGGGAAGTACTCAAGACTTTCCACCCAGGCACATTTTCTTCTAATACAAAGGAAATGAAAGAGCCTAGGTCATGCCCTACATGTGTGTTGCCTTGTAGGTAGATGAGAAAAGAAGGAAGTGGAAAGATTTAAGAGAACTGGTAAGGATCTGAAAAGACATACTAGTGTGGGGCAATATTATTCAACATTTACTCTTTAGTTTCTTAGGGAAAAAAAGAACTTAAAGGAACATCTGGGTATAAGACAAATGCCTTTCGCCAGTAAAACTCCATTCACGGTATATCTGTTTACAGTTCTATCTCCAAAAGGGTCACTGCTTAAAAAGTAACAGGAACTGCTAAAGTGCAAGAAGGGTAAGTGCTTGCAAAATGTGTTGTGAAATTATTTCATCACAGGTTTTGAGATTTATAACAGAAATATGCAAATCTAAGCTAACCTGTTTTAACGAGTTATCTATGTCCCTCCAGTAAAGATGTCGCTCTGTCAGAGAGAGGTAGAGACCTCTGTTACTCTGGTAAAACCCTGGAGGAGCCAAGAATAAAAATTCATGTTTTATTAAGAATATTCTCACATCTCAGGGCATAGATCTGCCTCCCTGGGAGCACCGAGACATTCTAGGAAGGCTGAGAGTGACACAGAGGTTGCATGCAAATTCCGTGGTGGAACGCAGTGGAGATCGGTGACAATTGGTGGTTGAGCCTACAGCTCAGCATGTCCTGTTCGGTCCTGCTGCCCATGAGCACCCTCCTTCTGGAGAGGGGAGCTCTGTGCTTCTCAAATCTGGTCATGCTACAAAATTGCCTGTGGTGCTTTTTACAAATAAAGCTGTTCAGGCTCCATTCCCAGAAACGGTTTCAGTGCTCGAGCACGTTCATTCTTTTTTTAAAAAAAAAAAAAAAAGGCAAATAAAAAGAAAAATTCTATTGGAATTTTGTTGCACAGCCTGGGTTCAAAGCTAGAGAAATAAAAGAGAGAAGGAAAGGAGGGAGGAAGAAGAAGGAAAAAGGAAGAGCACCAAATGAAGACTATTTTGATCAATCCTTCTATCCCCGTGTATTGAGACTGTGGGCTCTGAAATGCTGGGTCCCATTCTGGTTTGGGTCATTCCCTTTCCATTGCCATCCCTAAATAGAAACCTATGTGGTAAGTATACTCCCACAGTGGGTCCGATGTGCCACCTCTTGCCAATCCAGTAGAAACAGTGGGATGCAGAAAGCTAGCCTATAAGCAGGGCATCACAAAAAGCTGTTACCTAATCCTGAATTCTACTGGAGTTAAAAGCTATACCCCAGATTGGGGAATAAACGTGAATAGAGGATAGAAACTGATTTTAGGTAGGAGTGAGTTATTCCAAAGTACAATTCCAGGAGCACATGCCGTTGAATGAACTTTTAAAGTAGTTAAAGACACTGTGATTCCAGAAGAATATTCATGACCAAAGTCCCCTCAATATCCTCTAACGGGTCTGCAGCTTGAACACCTCTTAATGAGTCCCTCTTTACCGCCACAATCACTCTCCAAGTTGAGTGGCGGGCCTTGGTGAAATTCTGTTCTATAATCCTTTTATGCCAACTAGTTTATTGATTTGTCTTACAATACTGGATAAACTGGTTACGAAAATGGTAAAAATTTCAGAGCTTCTGCATCTCTTATGAAATATTTAACCACCTCTGGAAGTTAAGTCTTACCCCTTCCTCTTCCCTCCACTCAGACTGTAATTTATCTAGGATGGTTTTGTTGATCCTGCTCCCCCCAGATGTTGATTTTATAATTTGGGGTATGAATCAAAGAAAATTAATGGCGGTTTCAGTCTAAGCAAAGGATCTGTACACATAATATTCCCATTTCTTGATCTAGTCATACTTACTACCGAGTTTCAGTTAGAAGTGGCTATAGGCTCTGAAAGAGACAACATAAATCAGGCCTCCCCCTACTCACACTCACACCCACACCACTGTAATTTTTAGATGAAAATACAATCAAGAAATAGGATTTTTTAGGGGCGCCTTGGTGGCTCAGTCGTTAAGTGTCTGCCTTAGGCTCAGGTCATGATCCCAGGGTCCTGGGATGGAGCCCCACATCAGGCTCTCTCCTGGGCAGAAAGCCTGCTTTTCCCTCTCCCACTCCCCTGCTTGTGTTCCCTCTCTCGCTGTCTCTCTGTCAAATAAGTAACATCTTAAAAAAAAAAAAAAAAAAAAGGAAATAGGATTTTTTAAAAAAAGAAACTGGCATTGGCTAAATGTCCTAGGAGATATATATATATATATATATGTATATATATATACATATATATATTTGAATATATATATATTCGAATACTCTGTAAGGACTTCCAAAGGCTGGCCATTAATAGAGACCTGGTTCTATTGCATAAAGTAAAATGGCAGAGTTCCCAAGAATAGCTAGGTAGTTGAAGCAAATATCTTATGGATACATCTACTTTCCTACCATGCTAATTTCTGTCCTCATTATACAGGCATTTTTATCCTGGACTCCTCTTCTTATCAAACTTATTGTCCACTAATCTTTTCTCAAGAGGCTTCTGTGTTCTAGATGAAACTATGAAAAAGTTGCTTGATAATTTGAAGGGTAAGAGTAATACATTTTTCATTATTTCCTGGTCTGATCAAGAGATCTCACCGGCCCTGTATGTGTTAACCCAACAGTCTAAAACAAAATGAAGTAGCCATTAACAGTTGGGGTTCCCCACAAAGTTGGCTCTGAAATGAAGAGACTTACAGGTAGGAAAACAATGGGGATGTGCTCTTGGGATCGAAACCCATGGAAAGGAAGCAAGGGAAGTAATTGGGCAGAGGATTGAAGTCAAGCTATGGTACAGCCTCAGAGGGGGTCATAAACAGCTCTGTAAGTAGCCTGGAACTAACGTGACCATTCAGTGTGGGTGAGTTGGACCCAGAGGAGCCAGGACCTTGTTCCCCCAGGTTGATGGGTCATTGGATATACACCAACAAAAATGGGGGCATACCCTGGGGCTCTCTTCAACTGTCAGAGAGTCTGTAGGGGTTGGTAGCTGAAGCTTTCTGCCCTACCACACTCCCAGCACTGTGGAGTAAGTTCCACATTCTTAAGCAGGGGATCTGGATGGTGTATCCCTGGATCTACCACATTATCTTTAGCGATTCAGTAATGACTGATGACTCTAAACTGCTCAGGTTCATCTGTGAGCAAATTCGCCTAGATTACCTACCATGCTTCATTTTAATGAAAAGGATGAATGAGCCCTATTTGAGGGTCAGAACATTCCTTGCTTTGTTATTGCTATCTAGAGGGCCCAGAGACAATCAGCTGGTAGTAAACTGACCCTCTGTTCCTGGATATTAGGCCTTGAAGAACTCTCCTCCGGGGATAGGATAATATTAAAATCCAACAGATGTCTATATAACCGTACCTTTTATTACCATCTCCATAAGAACACAGTTTGATTATGCATTTTTGTGCGTAGATGCGAACTTAAAATTACTTTTTTTGTTCATTCCAACTGAGGTTTATTGACAGAGTGTACACCATTTGGAACGGTTGAATGAGTACACAAATGTAAGTAGGAATATTTTTCACTACTTGGGCTTTCTGCAGAAGGAAAGACAGAAAAGCAGGCTTTGCAGGAAACACCCATGGAAGTGGTCCTGAAAAGATGGGTCTAGGGGCCCGCTGCTTTCCCACTAATGGGGTGGCAACTGGAAACTCAGTGAGGTCGACGGTGTTATTAATGACTGTTCAACAGAAGATAACAAATACGGGTCCCGAATTGAGTCACCTTCTTGTATTTCATCCGATTCAAATTATTTTATGTTTTACCAATGCATGTTTCTTATTGCTTCTGTCGTCATGTAGTTAGAATATATTTGAATTAATGTGGGGTTCCTTGGCTGCTGTGCTGTGTGACAGAGCTGAATGAGAGGAGTCTTGGAACAACACTTGGAAGGCATTTATTACAGGAAGGATAGTCAGTTGCAAAAACTGAACCCTGAATTTCTCTTCTAACTGCTCCATAAAAGCTGGTCAAAATGTCAAGGTTTTTCCAGCAATAATATTTTTTGAGCTCTTGTGTTTATCTGTAAGCGCTCTTCTGCCAGTGCATTTTTTCTGCAGATATCAGCATATTCTTACAAACCTGCTGATTGCTCGCATTAGCCTGTGGTATTCATCTCAAGTGCTCATCAAGCACCATTTGTCTCCTCCGAGCTTCTGATTTGTTAAAATGTCTTTACCTTCCTCCCCAGGCTCTTAACTAAAGGTTTTTCTGTAAGACATTTTTCAGTATATTGGACATCACACAACTATTTTGTCGTTAGGTTAGACTTCCTAAAGCTCTCTGGGAAGTCTCTTGCTGCTTTGTCATTAAAAGAGCTGAAGGAACAAGAAGAGAGAGAGAGAAGATATGATGGGCTTCTTTTCTCGGGTTTTACAAGTAGCTTTTTGATGAAGATCATAAGAAAATGATTAAAGAACTGATAATGAGCAAAATTAGATCAAATGTGCTTCCTTTGTGACTTGCTAGCTGGAACCACGAAACAATAGCCCAAATTAATGAATCAAGAAGGAATAAAGACAGGCTACCAGACACTTGGAAAATGCACATGCGAGTAAGGGCTGAAGCCAGTGAAAATGAACTGGGGAGCCTGGAGCACAGGAGGAAGGTCACCTAAGGAGAAAACACCTTTGCTCCAGTGGCCCAGCCCACTCTGGCCTGCAGAATATGGAGAAGTCCAAGTCGGCGGGAATGATGGCTGTTACCCACGTGCACAGCTTCCCTGGGATAGAAAGGAGGCACCATGGAGGGCAGTTTATACAGGCTGGGTTGCAGCTTTTCTCATTCTTCTCACCTCTGAGCTGTTTCTCAGTTTGTGAGTATCACCCCTGACTTGGCAGCCAAAGGGAGAGACAGAGCCATGGAAAAGGTCTGACTGCTCAGAGGGGGTTTTGGAAAAGCCTTCAATGGGGAAAGAATCTGAACTGGGTAACTGGAGTTTTGGGATCTGTCACAGTTCCGATGTCCCTGGCTAAGCCTGAGCTCATGAAGGAGTCAGGTCTGGAATTGTAAGTTACTTTTAAAAAGTAATTTGCATGCAATTTTTCTGTGCAAACAGAATGCAAATAGAGAAATCTAAAAATTTAGATGTACTGTTTTTTTTCAAAGAATTAATTAATTAATTAATTAATTAATTAATTAAGTTAGTTATTTGAGAGAGAGAGAGCCCACGCACACAGGGGAGGGACAGAGGGAGAAGGAGAGAAGCATACTCCCTGCTGAGCAAAGAGCCAACATGGGGCTCCATCTCATGAGCCTGAGATCATGACCTGAGCTGAAATCAAGAGTGAGATGCTCAACGGACTGAGACACCCAGGCACACCATGGACATATTGGTTCTTATACTTATTGTCAAGAATAGTGGCATTTGTAAAGACTTTTCTGGTGTTGCATGTCAATTTTCTTTCACTAGATTATTTGGTTTCCATCACAATTCTGTGATATTCCCAATTTGTGGAAGACAAGACAGAGAAGAACTCAAAGAGGTTAAGTGACTTGCCCGAGACCGCACTGCTGGAGAAGTTCTCCAGCTGGGCGGAAAAGTTGCCTGAGAACAGTTTGTTCAATTTTAACATTGCCTCATGTTGGGGACAAGGACCGGAATATTTGGAAATTATTTCCGCTTAAACAATTTAAACTTTTCTTTTGTATTGCCAGACCAGATATCAAACCATGTGTGCCAATCTTTGATTTAGAGTCTAAGATATATAGAGATATATATGGCTACCTCTCTGGGCATTTTTCACTCCCCTCTCTGGCCATTTTTAAAGGGGTTATGACCTAAATGTAATCTGACTATGTAAGAGCAGAGAAGAGGGTTCACTCAGGGTTCCCAGTTAAAATAAAGGACACCCAGTTAAATACGAATTTCAGATAAACCAGGAATAGTATTTTTTTTTTTTTTAGTATGGATCTGTCCCATGCTAAATATGGATCTGTCCATGCTAAGGACATATTTATGTAAAAATAGAGGGTATCCTGTATTTTTATCTGATGACAAAGTTGATTTAGCAACTCTCATAAAAAAAAATGTCCTCAAACCTTCTTTGTGTTCAGCCCAGAAAATAGTTTTCATCTGGTCCTATGGTGATAGTAAGGGTGTCCATTTTGAGTTGATTCTTCATGCAGATGGCCTGATCCAACCTGCCTCCTGTGCCCAGTCCACTTGGGCAAATGTATGTTCACTTTGGAAATGTGGGCTCTCACTTTCCAGATCTTATTAGCACCCTTCTCTAAGAGCAGTTACTGCACTGGGAAGGAGATCTGAAGTGATGAGTGGAGGGCTTGAGCAGGGATATCAGCTGGCTTCTGAGAGGGTTATCCCTACTCTGAACAGCTGATGGAAATAAACACAAAGCAACTTAATTTTGTCTCCCACCATCCCCTGAAAAAAAATGTTTCACCTTTTCCAGGAAATAAAATGTCTTAGAAAATAAAATATGTAAAGATACTTTAAGTCAACAGATACAGTATTGTTTCCCAAGTATCGGCCTTCCCCCGATACTGCTCCCCTTTTCTCGTCTTAACCTTAGGCTCTGGTGACTTCTGGGTCAAAGAGGTGGGAGGAAGCAGACATCAGAGAGACAGGAAAGATGGTTTTTGTGCTCTTGGGCCTAGTAGATCTTTAAAGCTAATTATTTTTTATAAGTCATTTTTGTGGATTCTTTGAAGACCTCCTGACCCCAAACCATCTGTGGGAGCCTTTTTACTGGTAATGTGTTCCATGTGGTATATCACTTATTCCCTCAGTTTACCCAGGAATCAGCTTCTCTCTGCTGACACTGCTTTATGCTCCTGAATAGCCTCATTGGACAGAACATAAAACAATCCTATTCTAGTTCTTTTCCCATCTCTGGTCCACATGTACCACTCTTGTACCCTTTCCCCCCAATAAACCCAATCCTAATAGAGCAGTGATCTTCCCTTTGCTCGACTGCACAAGCTGCTAAAATGTTTCTAACCTTCTATATTGTTCGGGTGGGCATCACAATCAGGTCAATATATTCCTTAACTTCAAATATATATATATATATTTGTGAAGTTCTTGGAAGTTCTCACTAGGCTTGAGGTGAGAGGCAAACACTTCTCCCATTTCCCTCTCCTTGAAGGAAAGGGATGAGATTCACCATATAACAGCACCTGTCTTCAAAACGTTGGTTCTCAAAACAAAAAACCAAAAAACAAGAGCAACTTCCCACAACCATTCTAGACTAACAGAACAGTTGAGAGTTCCTCAGGGATCTGAGACTTCCCTTTGGACTTTTAGTAGGGAATACAGCTTTGTTGTCTTATGCCTTAACCACAACTGAGAGAGAAAGAGCCATGCTTTAACATCTTATTAGTCTGAGAAAATATGTAACTGCCATTAAGAGAACATACATATTTAGAATCTGTACTGGACCTAAGACATCAAGCCAATATTGGGGTTCTCAAAGGGCTTGGGGATGTTTGACCTGGGAAAGGCTTTGTGTTCTGGAAATTTTTAATAAGCAAGAGTGTTCTGGCCTCATAATTTCTCCTATGTAATGCATGGGCTCTTTCTGATGTAGGATACACATATAATGAACCAAACCACTTAAAAGCCCTTCCTTGAAAGTGCACTGCAAATCACTGCAAGAGCCTGAAGGGCTGAGGGAGTCATTTCCAGTCATGGCTTTCAAGAGCACTTACAATTTATATTAGCTTTCAGAGCATTCTGGATTTCCCAAATAATGTGTGTTACAAATGACTTGCTATGGAAAAAGTTGACCAAGTCCAGCACATTTTAATCAGTGAGTTAATATGCTTCTAAGGAATGACCATGGACCCCTGAGTACATTCTCAAGGAAGCTGGCAAGTACCATGATTTTAACTAGCTGACATGTGGAATGATCTGCCTCATTACCTCACTGTTTGCTAGCCCCAGTGAAGGCTGCAAAACAAAACCATTAGAACACCCACCATGAGAAGGCATTCTGATCAGCCATCCTTCAGTTGAGGTCTTTGCTTAGTCAATGCCCTTAAGGAGACTGGCCCTGGCATCACTAGCTAGCTCTCTGCAGACCTGGCCCAGCCACAACCCAACGGGATAACAAAAACATCTAGGCAGTCATGACAAGATTTTTCTGTTTTCCTCCAGACTATGTCAGAATTGGGTAAATACTAGGGGTAAATGCTGGGAGGTTCTGGGTCCATGGATCATGGCTCCTCAGCTTTCTAGCTGTATGACTGTTGTGGGTCTCGTTCCTGGCCATCAAGGAATTAGAAGAGTAACACTACCTACCACCTCACAGGTTGGTTGGGAGCACTGAGTAAGGTAATAGATGCAGATAGCTCACAAAAATGCTTATCACATGCTAAGTATTTTTATTTTATTATTAAAATAGGCTATTACGCTGGTGTAGCTCAAATATTCCATTCTGACTGGCTCGTGACCATTGCCTGTGTAAGCATGCCAAGTTACAGTTCACACAGCATTTTTACAAACATCACAGATAATCCTACCACCAACAGCTCATCACTGTTCAAATTTTAGTGGTTTTTCCTTCCATGTTTATTTCTATTTGGACATATATATATATTTTTTTTTTAAAAAAACTGGAGTCATACTGAATTTGTAATTTTGTATTCTACTTTTTTTCACATAACATGATTTCAGTGTTATTCACATCTTCAGATACATTTCAAAACAAGTTTTTAATAGTTGCATTTTCCTTCCTGTGGATGTACCAACCTTCATTTAACTATTCCTCTGGATGAGCATTTGGACTAAATATACTTTTTTAAAAATAAATATACCATAAATACGGCTGCAGAGAACAAACTTAAATTACTCCCTGAACTCTTCTCTGATTGTTTCCTTAGGACACACCTAAAAAGGGTCTGGGCATTGTTTAGCCTCTTGATACATTGCTAAATAACTTTCTAGAAAAATTATGCCAGTCCTATAATTTTATGTAACATTTCTTAAATTTATTTCCTCAACTAATTGCAAGATCTATTTAAAAAAATTGTGATCAAATGCACATATATTAATCTTACCAACTTAACAATTTTTTAGTGTATAGTTCAGTAGTACTGAGTATATTCACATTATTGTGCAACAAATCTCCAGAACTTTATCATCTTGCAAAACTGAAACTCTGTACCCATTAAACAACAACTTCCTATTTCTCACTCCGTCTAGCCCCTGGCAACCACCATTCTACTTTCTTTCTCTATGAATTTGACTACTGTAGGTATTTCATATGAGTAGAATCATACAAAAGGATTGTCCTTCTGTGACTGGCTTTATTTCTTTTAACATAATCCAGTGCTGCAATTTTAATTTTTAAACTCTGTCTAAAACTCTCCTAAGAGGAAATACTGTCTCATGACAGTTTCACCAAACTGGATAAATTTGGTTATTTCATGGGTTCTTATGCATTGTGCCAGCTGTTTGGATCAGAGGTGTGTTTAATTTTCTCTTCATTTGTCCAAGGTTCCTGAGTATGTCATCATGATGTGTCGGTAGTGTCCAAAGAGTAACCAACCACCAGAGTGAAAGGAGAAGGCTATAGGCATGGGAAAAGACAAAGAAATTAAAGTGTTTCCAGATCCTGACAAGATGACAAATGAACATGGGCTTTTGGATTCTTCCCTCAAAATCAACCCTGAAAGAACTAGAGAGATAAAAGGAAAATAGAGATCTAAGGCACTAATTTTTAAAAAGTGCAATCATCTGGAGGAGACTACAGGCTGTTGGGAAGTGGTATGTGTGGTGGGTTCATAGGGTGGAGGAGAGAGCTGGTGCATCCTAGGGAGGAAGGTGCGGGTGCAGCCATGGGGCAGCACCTATGTTATGTTCATGTTTTTCCTGCGTATTTCCATGAAAGCACCTTTGTGTCCCCATCAGAATCTTATAGGCCAAAATGACTAGGTAACAAAGGAGCAAAACCACCAGAAAAGAAAGATAACACATTAAACAGCATATATAGTCTAAAGCCAAATTATTGAGAGACCAAAAAGTTGAAATAAACATAAGAAATAAATGTAAGGAAATAAGGGGGAGACAAGCAATCTGAAGCAATAACAATAAGTCATAAAATGAGCCAGGTGGATACATTAGCTACAGATGCTATGATAATTGAAATTATTATATTGGATGAGATAAGTAGACTGAATATCACAGAAAAAAAATTAGTAATCTGGGAAGCTGATTTAGGGACCATCTCAGATTTTATCTGGAAAGGATGAACAGAGATAATAAAAAAGAAAAGCTCAGAGGTATGGAAGATCAAGCAGAAAGAATGCAACTGATATGAGACTTATTAAACAATCCTGGACACAATGAAGACAGTGGAGTAATGTTTTGAAAGATTCAAAGAAAGAAAATTTGAGGAAGTCAACAGAGATGACTATAACAGAATGGGCAAAAGAAGGACTTTTTAGTAACATTATCATCTATGTGAAGAAAAATAAACTGGACTACTTCCTGATACCATCTGTAGATAGAAGTAAACTCTGGAAGAATTAAAGAACTAATGTGAAAAATGAAACTATAAATTTAGAAGAAGAAAATGGATGAGAACATCTTCGTGACCTAGGGGAGAGGAAGGGTGCCTTGAAAACTCAAAAGCACAAACCAAAAGGCTAAAAATTAATTAATTTGATGGCATCAAAATCAGGAGCTAATAGTTAGGAAGGGATACCATGTAAAAATCAGCAAAGATAGCAGTTTGATGCCCAAACTCATTAGTAAAGAGACAGAAATTAAAATAGCAATGGATTATTTCTTTATGTTCAAAAATTGGAAAACTGACTTAGTGTTAGTGGGGATGGAGGCCACAGAAACCCTTCTATGGCATTGATAGGAGCCAGGATTCGTGTAACTATTCAGGAAGACCGTCCAGCAGTTCTACCCATGGTTATACAGCTCTGTGAAGGGCGCCTACAAGAATGTTGTTTGTGGACATGCGGAGCTGGAGCCAATCTAAATGGCTGTCATTGAGGAAATGGCTAAGTCAGATTCCACACATGGAATTCCATGGAGCAGTGAGCAGTAGTGGGCTTGATCTATATTCAGCAACAAGTACATGACTTTAAAATATGCTAAGCAAAGAAAAAGAAAAAAAAAAATGGAGAGCTGTCTAAGTCTGTTTGGATTGCTATAACAAAATACCATAGAGTGAGTGACTTATAAACAGTAGATATTTATTTCTCAAATCTGGAGGCTAAGAAGTCCAAGATAAAAGCCCTGATAGATTTGGTGTTTGGTGAGGACTTGTTTCCTCGTTCACAGACAGTGCCTTCTAGCTGTAACCTCACATATAGAAGAGGTGAGGAGGCTCTCTGGGGCTGCTTCTTTTAAGATTTATTTACTTGAGAGAGAGAGAGAGCATGAGTAGGAGGGGCAGAGGGACATGAAGAGGGAATCTCAAGGAGACTCAGTGCTGAGCTGGGAGCCCACAGCAGGGCTCTATCTCACAACCCTGAGATCATGACCTGAGCCAAAACCAAGAGTCAGACTCTTAACCGACTGCACCACCCAGGGGTACCTGGGGCTTCTTTTATAAGAATCTCGTTCACGAGGCCTCTGCGCTCATGACCTAATTACTTTCCAAACGCCCTACCTTCTAATATTATCATATTAAGGATCAGATTTCAATATATGAATTTTAGGAGGACACAACCATTCAGACCACAGCCAAAGGAGAAAACAAAATAAACAGAGAAAAGATAAGATCTAGTAGAAGAACATCTGTGTTAATTATATTCACAAAATAAAACAAAAAGTATCTTCAAAGAACACATCCAAGTACATGATTACATCAAACATACCAGAATATTTGCTTATGGAGTGGATGTGGGGTGGGGTTGGGAGTTGGTTATGGGTAAGAGGGAATTAAATGATTAATCAAGCTAGAAGTCCCTTTCACAGACCAAGGGTAAAAATAGTGAGCCAAGTAATCAGAAGTCTGAATGACTCAACCGTCTCCATCAACACAGATGATTGGTCAGTAACACTTACTGAGAGAGCCTTCATTTTACAGGCCTTGTGCTAAGAGCTTTATATCCAGTAACCAATTTACTTCTTCAGCTGTGAAGAAATGTATGGCTCTCCTCATGTTCCAAATGATGAAGGAATGGTTCACAGAGAGGAAGTACCACCTCACGGGGGTGTCTTATCACATGTATGGACTGGGGCGGTCCTTCTTCATATGCCCAGGCTCCTGACACCACCACAAACTGCCTTGCTGACATCTCTTCACAGGGATGGTAATGTTGACCACAGAAGAGTATGCACAGGGGCAGACGTGTGTATTTTGTCACCACAATGTCATGGCTACATCATGGTTCGGCCATTGCTCCCTCTGTGGGCTGTACCAACCCTTACCTCACTGCACACCTCATACGTGGGGACAGAGGAGGGACACACACAGCATCAGAAAGTGGCTTCCTCCAGGCTTTTGGGAAGTTGCCAGATGTCTCCTATTGGGTGGTACAAACAAGTCGATATGATACGAGACATTTAAAATGTGGGCATGTTAATCCAGGTTCCAAATTAAAACAAAACAAAACAAAACAAAACAAAATAAAACAAAACAAAAAAACTACTTTCAGAAGAATGAAAGAAATCTACCAATAAAGGAGCTGAGAAATAGCCATTTGGATTAAAGTGAAATACTGTCACGATGCCAATTTCAACTTAAGAAAATAGACCACCTCTTGGAGAGTGAAATTTCCATGCCCTCAGGCATTACTCCCACAAAATGAATGTGGACCAGAAACATGTGGTCTTAATAAATCTTATTCCATATTCCTCAGATTACTATTAAGATAGGGTTACGAGAAGTGCCGCTTATGAACATGCTGACTATTGCAAGTAATTATATGGGAAAACAATAATGTCTGCCTTTTACAATTAGCAGTAAACGCCATTGTGCCAATATATGCAGTAGGGGACTGGGCACTAGAGAATTCTAGATACAAATCACATTTCACAAGCAGAAAAAGAAAATGGCAGTACTTCATGTTATCAGTACTTCTCCTTAATAACACGGGTAAACACTAGAGCCTCATCCTAAGAAAGGAAAGATTAAGCCCACACATCTTATCAATCTGCCATGAGAGACTCAAGGTGTCAGAATTAAGTCCTGCAGGGTCACAGCGTGAGATGAGGATAATGTGCGAAGACAGCCCAGGCATCAATATTCCAAAAAGCGACTGGATAATTGCTTCATATCACATCTAACACACAATGATAAAGAATGTCAGAGTAATTACTCCGAGGATACCAGGGACTGCCACACTGCAATTATCATCATGGCCTGGGCTGGATTGTGTGTGTTTCTGTGTCGTTCTTGCTGCTGCTGTACTATCTCCTTGTAGATATGTCACTCAGATTTGTAGATTTAGCTCAGGGCGGGGGAGGGGGGGCACAAGGTTCCTTCTGAACTACGGAGATTGAAGCACACCAATTTAATATTCGCCTCTTACTGGTAAAAGCTCAAATCCTTTTGACAAAGGCTGATGCGAAAGGGAAGCTTTGAAAAATGAACCTAGGCCTGTAAGTATCCTTTGGATGTTTTCAACACTCTCCCATTATCCCAGTAGACTTGATTCCTGAGATGTCGAGTAAGGAAGACAATTGAGACAAGCGCTCTAAATAAAGAATGCTCTCCGCTTTGCCGTGGAAAAATAAATAAAACTTCAGGGAATTGGGGAGTTTTTATTTCATTCCTTCTCCTCCTTTCATAATTTTCTGGGAGGGTATCATACTACCTGTAGAATTCATTACTGATTGCTTCTGCAAGAATTAGTGGAAAGTCAAACAAGGGGAAGGAACGGAATCTTTCATGATTATGAGCTTTCAGTGAGCACCTGTGAGCTAGTCCAAGGAGTCCGGGGTGACCACAATCAGAGCTCAGGGCACCTGACAGTGGGTGTTGCAGGTTTTCCTGCTTCAGACTCAGGGCCCACTCTGCCTCTGCTATTTTCAAAGTCAGCAGAAATATGCAACTCCTTGAAATGCTCATCCCTTCTCTGAAATAGACAATAGCTGGCTATAAATAAAAATGTTGACCTGTATTTGCAAATCTTGGCTCTCTCTTAATAAGCACAGTGATTCTTTATGGCGTAGTTACCGTGGGCCAGGCACTGACATGCTCTGCACATATTTACACGTATTATGTCAGTCAGTCTTCAGCCACTCTCCCAGGTCTTCATATTATCCCCATTTTATAGAGAAGAACATTAAAGGATTGGAAGGTTTAGTGACCGACCAGGCAGGTTCATAGCGACTAAGTAGCAATGCCAGGATTAAACCCTCAGAAGTCAGACTTGAGGGTTTATTTTTTTAAAGATTTTATTTATTTATTTGAGGGAGAGGGTGAGAGAGAGAGAGAACAAGAGCAGGGGGAGCAGCAGAGGCAGAGGAATAAGTGGGCTCCCCACTAAGCAGGGAGCCCGATGTGGGGCTCGATCCCAGGACCCTGGGATTATTACTTGAGCTGAATTCAGATGCTTAACCAACTGAGCCACCCAGGCGCCCCCAGACTTGAGGGTTTAACTTGAGTTAACCCTGACCACAGTGGTAGAGTGCCCACCAGGACAACTCTGATGAGTCAATAGACATTTGACAATTGACAATCAATGGACCAAAACTTGACTGTTCTTTCCAATGTTCATCAGATGTTTTATAACTCAGAGCTAGTCTGAAGTGCCACATCAAACCCGTTTTGGTCTAGATTTGTAATTCATGTGATCATTAAAAAAAAACCAACCAGGAGAGAGAAGAGGGGAAAGTAAGGTTACACAGTGCCTACAGACAAATAGCTTAGTTTAATTTCCTGTCATACAGATAATTAGGCACCAAATAGGTCTCTGAGGTAATTAAAAACATAATAAACCTAATGAAATAAGGGCTGCATCCTGGTTAAAGAGGAAAAAAATAAAAGTCATAAATCACTAGCAAATCATGAATTTTCTCAACAGGTGAATGGGACTTGTTTTAGCAAAAACATACTACTGGCATTCCTTAGAATTAGGAGTTGAGTTCCAAGTCACCTGTGAATAGCTCAGCAACATCGTGAGCCACAGTGAATTTGTTATTACTCCTCCTGGGACAGAGGGGCAGTAGGAGGCCCCTGAAGGCTCAGGAACTGAAGTGGCCTTTCAGGTTTCTGGGATCTCTGTGTTGCACTAGCTATCAAATCAGTGGCGAGAGTGGCTTGGACGTACCCTGTGTAGTTGGAAAGCCAATCTCCAGGGAGGAGAGGAGCTTCCTTGCCCATCCACACTTCTCTGTGATGTGGGAGAGGCCCTGGGAATGGGAGGACCTGAGACTCCCACTATCACTTCGCCTAGATGTCCTCGGACCTGGCCACACCATGTCCCATGCTGGTGCAGCATTTCTCCCTGCCTGAGACCATCAAGGTAGGGCTCATACCATAACATACCATCAAGGTAAGGCATCAACATTCATGATTATGAATATCTCTCAGTTACTAACTTTGACCAGATATTAATCCTCTGCTATCTTGATGGTTCGAGCTAAAAAAAAAAAAAAAAAAAAAGACAATTTCCTGTAAAAGAAAACAGTTACAAATCTTTTTTTTTTTAAATCAACTCACGTTTAAAGTTGCTAATTAGAAACTCACGTTGACTACCCTAGAAAATGATGAACCAAATAAAATTAAGATAATGAATAGAAAATACACATATAAGAAATGACCACAAATATTCCTGAATAAGATTTGAAGTTTGGTGCACAGAAAGAGCCCCAGATAGGGAGTTGAAAGCCGAATTCTAATTCAGGCTGTGCCACTCACTGTTACACATCTATAGGCAAGATACTTAATCTCTGCAGGCCTCTGTTTCCTTCAGATTTAAAATGGAGATAAAAATTTTTGCCTTACAAATTTTGGTTTGGACTAAACAAGTCAACATCTGTGGAAATGCCTGGCATGCTGTGTAGCATGTAGTGAGTTCTCAGTAAACACTGGTTGTTGGTGAATGTGAAGCAATGCCCAAAAGTAACAATGTTAATAACACAAATGACCACAGGTTCCATATTGGAGGAATCTATTCCATCTCTTTACCAAGAACTAAAAACCAACTTTATAATATATTAAACATTTATTTGTATTGGAGGCTACTACTGTGTCTACTCATGATCTAATACCATAATGTTTAAATTATTAAGGCTTTGCAATATGCCTTATGACGTTGTTAGTTCTTCCTCATTACTCTTGTAGAATTTTCCTGGCTAAACTTGTTGGTTTATTTTTTCATGTGTACTCTGGAAACCAGCATCTTTAGGTTAAAAAAAATCATGTTCATATTTTATTCAGTATTCTCATTGAGTTTATTTCTTATTTAAGGACAATTAACATTTTTTATGAAGTTGACCCTCACCTTTCAAGAACACTGTATCTTCTTCCATTACAAAAGCTTCCATCTGTTACCATTAGTTCAAGTCTTTCTTGGTGTCTTCAGGATATTTTAAAGTTTTGTTTTTTGTTTGTCTGTTTTCATGTAGATCGTGCAGATTTTTAAAATATAGTTTATTCTTTAGTATATTATATATTTTTTGAAATAAGACTTCTGTTTCCATTATATATCCTCCTTGCTTATTGCTTATGTAAGTAAGCTTACTGGTATTTTCACATAAAATATTGTACACGGCCATGTTACTGAACGCTCTTATTATACAAGAGTTTTTTTTTTTTTCAGTTGATTCTTTTGGAATTTCTAGGTACACAATAATATATAGAAAACCTTCCGGAATAATAGTCAATTATGGTAGACATAGTGTACACCTTTGTTTTATTCCTTTTACAGAATCATTTCCAGTGTTTCCCTGTTAAACATAATGGTGACTTTTGTGTTGAGATCAATGTCCTTCATCAACGCTAAGGAAGAATCCATCTATTGCTTTATAGACTTTGACTTCTGAGCCACATAAATGTATTACCTAATGAAAATCAATAGATACAACTTTAAAAGAAAAATCAATTAATACTTTATTTTGGTGGCAAATGCCTGGCTCTATATTTCAAGAGGTTACAGAGAAAACAAACCTAAATGAGCAGTTCTCAGTGAGGTCCCTGGACCAACAGCATTAACATCAGTTGGGAACTTACTAGAAGTGCAAATTCTGAGGTTCCACTCTAGACCTACTGTATCAGTTTGGGGGGGGGGATGGAGTGGACTAGTAATCTGTGATTTATCAATCCTTATAGGGGATTTTGATGCTGATTGAAATCTGGGACCCATTGGTTTAGCTAGAATAACAAATCAAATAGATGATGAACCAGGGTTTTCTAGGGTTATTGGTAGAGAAGTATCATAAGTGAGATCCAATTCACAACCATATGGGGCCACAGTTGAAGGGTTAACTAAGAGAATACAAAAAGCTTCCATCTGTTACCGGAGGGGAGGTGGGCAGGAGGTTGGGTAAAATAGGTAAAGGGAATTAAGAGTCCACTTGTCATGATGAGCACTGAGTAATGTATAGAAGTGTTGAATCACCATATTGTACACCTGAATTAATATAACATTGTATGTTAATTATGCTGGAATTAAAAACAAAACAAAACAAACCTTTCATCTGCCCCAAACATTGTCTTCTCTATACTGAAAGATACTCTCCCTTTTTACTTGAATTGGAATCTCAACCCCAAATGCTTGCTTTGATTAAATAAATAACAAAGGGGAGACACTGCATCACCATGACGTTTCCTGCAGTTGCGATAAAGATGCCTTGGGCACAGGGATGTAGGCAGAGGCAGCTGAAAATCCGCTAGAGTGCATAAGGAGGTCAAGTACAGAAGACGGGCTCTGATAGTGTCTGCTGCATCCATTGTGCCCCCTGATATGAGACGGTGGCAGTGTTGCCCTTGACACTGGTCTATCAGCATCCTTATGTGCTTCAGATTAGTAAGCTCCAATTTGGCACCAGGCAGCGCCTCTGGTAAAGACATCCCTAGAAATTGTTATTCTTTTTAGTCAAATGACAGGATGATGGACACGAGGATGTTACATTCACAGGCTGGGACAGGCAGTACAGCCAGGGAGAATGGTGGCATAGGAGGGAAAAATACTGCCCAGGGAAACTAGGATGAGGAAGAAAGTGGAAGCAGACAACAAAGGCAGTAACATCACGGTGCTCCTGGGAGCACTTCCAGGAAACCGCTCCCGCCTGCAGGAAGGGAGAGCAGAGGGAGGTGGCGACTGTACCCAGGATGGGTACAACACACCCTCTGTGCAGTGCACAAGCCACACAATCGTACGTGTAGAACCAAGTCTGAGACAACTAGGGCAGTTCGTGGCTGAACCAGGATTTGAACACAACGGTAGAATCCCTTTGTCCATTCAAATTCCCTTTATTTTGATTTGCTTAGGATTTTTCTTGAAACGTTCACTTAATTTTTATTTTTTTGCTCACTTATCTTTCTTCAGCCTCATCCTTAACTGTAGTATCAGGGAGATCACTGGTTTGAGATCACTTTTATTTTGTTCTAAAAGACACAGAAAGAAATGCATAATTATTACTATTATTTTTAAAGATTTTATTTATTTATTTGACAGAGAGAGAGAGAGATCACAAGTAGGCAGAGAGGCAGGCAGAGAGATGGGGGGAAGCAGGCTCCCTGCTGAGCAGAGAATCCGATGCGGGGCTCGATCCCAGGACCCTGAGGTCATGACCTGAGCCAAAGGCAGAGGCTTTAACCCACTGAGCCACCCAGGCGCCCCCATAATTATTTTTTAAGAGCTAGTCCAGAATATCTCAGATACCTTGAGTGGTAAGCAGGCACTATTTTGGCAAAGCCAGCTCTATGATTTGCTTTCTTTCTGTTACCCCAATGATGTACAAAAGAGGACAGGGTTCTCAAACTTTAGCTTGAGTAAGAATAGATGGCGGAACATTCTAAATATACACATATACCTGATCCTGACCCCCATCCCCAGAAAATCACATTGAGATCTTACACCCAATAAGATCCCCAAAGCTGAATTTTTTAAAAGTATTCCAGATGACACTAATGAAGTAGCTTCAGGGCACTGTAGAGGAACACTTCTATGGAGTAGTTTGGAGTAGTTTGAGAGAATCCTTAAGGTAATACCCAGACAGAAAATTGTCCTGACCCTTAAAATTTAATTAGTTGTTTAAAAACCAAAGCTGCTGAGGAAGTGTCTTCCACAATGTGGAGGGGGATGATGACAAAATGCCCAAAGCTTGAGAGTTATCGATGGAGCCTTTTCAGAACCCTGTGGGCTCAGAAACGTGAATCCAGGAAGAAGTACAGAGGCTTTTTCTCAAGAAAGCCAGAGTCATGAAGGATTAAGTGGGACATTACAAAACACAAGGGTTCCTAAGCCCCAAACCCAAGCCACTCTGCAGCAAACAGAACAGACTCTGTTTCCGATGTTTCTCCACTGAGGAATTCTGTGATGCTGCTGAGATTCCTGATTAAAGTTGAGACTTGCGGAACATTAGCTTTGATACTTAAGCTGCCCATTAAACATACTTCCTATATTTTCTATTATTTACATTACTTGAAGCCATCTTTTGTTCAGAGGGCTTCTGAGGGAAGACATTGTAGGGATAACAAGGAGGGAAAGGGACCATAGGACTCTGACTGCATTGCTGTTCAGGGAGGAATGTATCATTGAATGGGAGTGGGACCTTCAACTAGGGATAGGAATCAGGAAGAGGAAGTCACTGGTACCTTGCTGCTCTTGGAAGAGATACATACCTTTAGAGAGGTTTTTTTGGACAGGGTTGATAGGAACTGGTAGACTATACTACAGTTATTTTTCTTTTTCTTCCCTTCTTTCTCTTCAAAAAATGCCTTTTTTTTTTTTTTGCCTTAACGTCCCATCCACTTAGCCAGTGTGGCTTCTGAGGTGAATTTTCTAAGATTACAGGCAAAAGTCAGGCAAAGAAGGGAGGCCGTTTTCAGCAGTCAGAACTCCAGGAGATGTTTTCTATAGGTAACGAACATCTCTCAACCTTGACAGAACTTGATTACAATAGTTTAGTACTAAACGCAATGTCAGAACAGATCTTCGTCCCTGACGTGACGAGACTTGAACTTTCTCTCCCAGCCCCTTCCCCACACTGCAACAAGGTGCAATGGCTACTATCTAAATAAATGGACAGTGAGCAGATTTTCCAGTTTACAGCATATTTTTGCTCCAAAAGATGCATAAGGAGGAGGAATCCAGCAGGTAGGACTGAGTAGTGTGGAAGGACTTTGGAAATCATCTAATCCTACCCTGGGAATAATTGCACATCTCTTGTCAGGGATACATAAGCTTGGACGTGTTTATATGATCTGTATCTTTAAAAGCAAACATTCTCAATTATGTATATACATCCAAATTGAGTTTACTCTCTTGAGGTCAAGGAAAATGTCAAGATTCTGGAGGGCAAGATATGGATATCAGGCACTAATGCCATGCCTCTCAGGGTCTAGCTGAGTATATTCACAGAGCAAACAACTGGTGACTACTCACCTGATTACATGATTGGTTGATTAACTGACCAAATTAAGGTAAATGAAGCAAGGTGGAATGTTAGTGACAAACCATGACATCATCGCAAATCGGGATGTATTTTGTATTGACGAAGAAGAAAAAATAGAGACTTATGAGGGGCCTAGGTGGCTCAGTCAGTTGAGTGTCTGCCTTCAACTCCGGTCATGATCCCGGGGTCCTGGGACCAAGCTCTGAATCAGGCTCCCTGCTCAGCAGCAATCTGCTTCTCCCTCTCCCTCTGCTCCTTCTCCATCCCTGCTCATACTTTCTCTCAAATAAATAAATAAAATCTTTAAAAAAATAAATAGAAAAACTAAAATCCTGGGTTTTAGTTAATTCACCCAATAAACATCTATTGAACAACTAATGGTAAGATTGGTAAGATTTCAAACACCTTGTCTCTTATTCTGGTTGAGGAAGTAGATGATACACAAGTGAACAAATGAAAAATTTCTTACAGTGATAAATGATCTGAAATAAACTAAACGAGGTGGCGGCGTGACAGGTAACAGAGGAGAGCAGTGTTCCGATGGTGGTCAAGGAGACGACATTTGAGTGGTAGAAGCTGGCCATGAACAGAGCTGAAGGTAGGGAGTTCCAGATAGAAGGAACACGAGGTACGAAGTACTTGAGGTGACAAAGAAGGCCATTTAGTCTGAGACAGGGCAAAAGTTAGGTTTGAAGTAACTTGTAACCTGATGATATAGAGCAGAGGTGAGCAAACTCGGCCATTACTTATTTTTGTAAATAAAGTGTTATTGGACTAGACCTTGCCCATTTATTTACACATTGTCTGTGGCCGCTTTCACGCCACAGTAGTAGAGCTGGTGGGACTGCTGGGAATGGCCAGCGATCCCTGTACCGACAGATGAAAGATTACTCCAAAATTTGCTGTGAAAGAGAGGAGTCAAGGGGGTCAATGCTCAGAGAGGAAGACCCTTTGCTGTTCTTTGCTCCTGCTTTTATTGGTTCTTCAGGATAATCACAAATCCTTATCACTATTTCTCAAGTGAAGTATGACAAGGGCTCTTACTGGAACTAGGAGGATCTGTTGATATGCTAATCTGCATGGTCTAAGAGCCCTGCTAAACATAGCCTAAGGGATAATGCAAACGTCTCTCTTAGATCACTCAGCTGTTTGGGCTCTGAAAGCTTAGGGAAGGCAACTCCCCAAGGCATTCCTAGGGCAAAGTGGACGGAGTGGTTAAGCAGGCCCCTGCATTCCAAAGACCTACACCCTTCTCTGAAACCTTCTATCGCCCCCAGCGGCCTCCGAGTTACATTTCAGCAAGCCAGGTATTAACGGATGATTTCATGCTCCACATTAATCCCAAAATGTGACAGAGACTGGCTGGTCCACAAAGCCTAAGCTATTTCTCATCTGCCCTTTACAGAAACGTTACCCATTCCTACTGTAGGGCCTGCTTATTATGGCATAGAGCTTGGCTTTTATTTTGCATTCAAGGAATAGCTAATAGAAGATTTTGAACTGGCTAGCAATAGGGTCTGCCTGACTCTCCCCAAAACGCCATGTGGCAAATGGATTACAGGGTCACAAGTGAGGAAGCAGGGAGACAAGTTCAAAGTCACCTGTGCTATGTCAGTAAAGGGAATGACTTGTATTATAATTGCAGTAATGAAGGTAATAAAAGTGGTTGGGCTCCAAATATATTTGGGAGATAGCATTTATAAGAATTATTTATAACATTGTGTTTATGAGAATAATTAGAATCTTGAGTTTACAAAATGACTTTGAGATTTTGGCCTGACAAAATTATGTAGGATGTGACATTTTTTTTTTTTTTAAAGATTTATTTATTTATTTGTCAGAGAGAGAGATCACAAGCAGGAAGAGAGACAGGCAGAGTCAGAGGGAGAAGCAGGCTCCCTGGCGAGCAAGGAGCCCTATATGGGACTCGATCCCAGGACCATGGGATCATGACCTGAGCCGAAGGCAGCCGATTAACCAACTGAGCCACCCAGGCGTCCCTAGGATGTGACATTTAATGAGAAGAGGGCACGAGAGGCAGGCTGGAGATGAGTGGGAAGTCAAAAGCACTGTTTTCAGTACGGGTTTCACATGCCTATTAAATATCTCTGTGAAATGTATCATAGACAGTTTGCTACTTGACTCTGGGCATAGGGGAGAGGTCAGGGCTGGAGATACAAATTTGGGAATCATAGTGTATATTTGCTTGGAAAGCCATAGGGCTAGAGAAGACCACTTATGGAGAGAGAGGGTCCAACGTGAAGACCCAGGGCATGCCAACATTTCAATATCAGGCAGATGATGCAAAGCCAGGAAAAGAAAATGGAAAGGAGCAACAAGTGAGAGCAGAGATTATACCAGTTATCTAGTATGAGCTCATCTTTAAGCTCACCCTTGTACACCCTGCTCTGTGACGCGGGGCTAAGACCCAGCATCCCTCTCTGCCCCAGCTGTCTGCTGGGCTCTGCCCATAGGGGGCGCTAGAGGCAGCGTGTGAGGCTGACGGAGTCAGAAACGGGTTTGCGTTTCTTTTCCCCTAAGCCTCATTGTAGTCTCCCTTCTTTGCCCTGGCAATGGCAGGACTTTTTCTTAGCAGCAGTTTATTTTCACAATATTTACAGAACAAGTCTCATAGCATCCCATTGGGTGACTCCAACACCAGCAACAAGAGAAGACCAGCACGCCCTCCTCAGGGGTCTGGGTCCCAGCTCCAACACAGGAGTTCCAGCCAAGCACCCCTCTTCCCTCCCCCCTCGGAGGTCTGGGTTTCAGTTCCTTAGGGACCTTCCTCTCAGTATCTAAATTGGAATTCCAACCTCCTCCCTCAAGGTAGTGGCTGTTTCCTGCAGGCTCTACCTCCAGAACACCTTAAAGATCCCTTTTCACACATTTCAGTCACCTAGTTTATGTTCTTTATGTAAGGATATACATCTCTGTATATCCCTCCCAGTTACCTAGTTAACACTCTTTTTTTGTAAAATCCTCCGTATTAAAGTAACTTGAGGATGTGCTGTCACAGAAGCCTCTAGAAAAAGAAAAGTTTCAACAAGAGAGGTCAAATATAAAAGGGCCAAATAATTGATTCATTCGATGTAGCAAAAAGGTTTTAGTGACAGTGATGTCTGTAGACTGGTGGGGTTGGGAGCCCAGTGGGCAGGACAAAGAGTGGCTGGATTCCAAACACATTGTGGACACTGAGTTTATAAGAAAACTTGCAAGATTGAATTTACAGAATTTATGAAATGACTCCAGTGTTCTTGGCCTAAGAAATGGTAGATGGAGGTGCCATTTATAAGATTGATGAATTTGGAAGCCACAGGAGTTGGCTAAGGAGGGAAGAGGGGTGAGCAAGTAGAAATGACTAACCTGGCTAATTCTCTGAGGATTTTTGCAGTGAATGAGGCCACTGATGGTTTAATTTTCTCAAGATCAGAGCTGTTCAGGTGTGTGTAGAGACTGATGGAGGCAGACAGAGATGATACCAGGGTGACCAGTGTGGTAGAGAGAGTGAAGTTCTTGGGTAACGGTTAAGTAAGAACAGGTGGGATCCAGAGCACAAGGGAGGGATTGGTCTTTTAATAGAACCAGGGGCATTGTTCCCAGTTGTCAAAGGAAGGAGGCAGAATGTTTGAATTTGGATGCAGCGAGGTTGAGGGATTTGGTGTTGGGAATATAAGGTGATTTTTTTTTTTTTACTTTATCTTTTATCAAGATTAAAAAACAACAAAACAACAACAAAACAACAACAAGTTTATGGCAAGAGAGTCTCCAAATAATTCACATTGAAAAATGACTATTGTCATCCAAAGCATTACCAGAATCAATATTCAAGGATGCTCAACCTGAAGAATAAAGATATAGGACTCTCATATTCCGGAAGTGATGCGAATACCCATAATTATCACTGTAAATTTGCTGAGTACTAAAAATAATTCTGTATTTTCCTGTAGGATTTGCAAGCTAATAATAAGCAATTTCCAGCTGTGTGCTGTGACAGCAAAAAAGAGGGTCTAACATCCTTATATTTTTCATATCCGTATTCACATTAGAAAATACTGATTAAGACCCATCTGCTTAAACAATTTTTTTGTTGTTAAAACGTCTATAGTAGGTGACTTTCATGAAATCTATCTGACTATATTGTATATATTGGACTTCAAAAGGAGGATTATCAAATAATTTAACTTTCAGGCTTCTTACACACACACACACGCGCACGCGCACACATGCGATTATGAAACAAAAGGACTAACAACACTGAGAACTGAAATTTTCCTTTAGAGCAGATTCCACAAACACATCCCGAGGGCTCCCCTCAATTTGGCAGCTAACACTGCACCGAACAGCAGGCTCCACCATGTGAAATGTTGGGCCTCGCTCACTTCATTCTGCTTGACAAAATGAGTGTGATTGTTTGAGAACAACTAAATCAAATATCTATTTCCTGAGTCTATTTTCTGCAACTTCAAATGTTCTTCTGAGCGTTTGAAATGTCACCACCCAAAGAAAGGAGATAACTCTTTGGTCATGAATTCACTGTTACTTCCTGGAGGTATTGTGAAAAAAGAATTACTCTTCAGGACAAGTTGATAAGTTTAGCTTGCTGCTGGATGGACCCACATCTCCTCAGGGCTCCTCGAGCTTCCCATAACTCATTTCAAAGCCAGCAGCGCTATGGTTCTGGTCTAGACTGACAAGATGCTGCTGCAATAGTGCCAACCCCCACCACAAAACAATCCAGAAAACGCAAGGTAAATATCTACCCTCCCCACCCCCCGAGTTGAATATAGAAAATTCCTGCAAAAAATATGAAGAAGGGTTTAATAAAACCAATTCAAAATATATTTAATGATTGACCTGAATCAACATTACTTCCAAATAAAGTTTCCTAAAATTTGGCAGGAAAGCAGCAATTCAAATGGAAAACAATGACTAGCATTATGTCTGTCTGTCTATCTATCTATCTATACATCTGTCTGTCTAATTATCTATCTATCCACAAGGTAGCTAATGCCAGGTGTCTCATTGCCAGCAATAAGATTGATGCTATTTTCTTTCTTTCTTTTTTTTTTTTTGCCAATTTTGACTTTTCACCGAAGTATAAAATACATATAGAAGGGTGCATATGCATTAGTGTACAGCTCAATGAATTTTCTGAAACTGAACACGCCTGTGCAACTCAGGAAAAGAACATTATTAGCACTCTAAAAGCCCCTTGTGCCTTCTTCTAGTCACTACTCTCCTGAAGATAACCTTTATCTTGACTTCTAATGGCATAGATCAGTTTTCCTGTTGTTATACTATATAGAAATGGGATCTCCCTGTGTGGAGTCTTTGGTGTCTGGCATTTACTTTGGTCTCTTAACTATAACCGGAAGTCACTACAATTTATTGAGCTCTTGTTTACTATGTGCCAAGCACTATGCAAAGCCCTTTATTGCATCATTATCACATTCAGTCCTCACACTCACCCCATGATTGGGCATTACTATTATCTCCCTTAAGCAGGTGAAGAAATTTCAGGCTTAGGGATATTAATATATACTAAGTCACTCAGCAGTAAATGCTGGCATGAGGATTCATGGTTTGTTTATCTGGCTCCAAAGTATAAGTTTTTCCCGTGCACGCTTTCAGAAATGTACACAAGGCCAAATGTTCCTAATCACCAGGAAACACTCATTTGAAAGTAGTGTCTTATTTATTTAACTGTGATTATGCACTCATTTATCATGCTAACTTGGATCTCACATTTAATATGAATGGCGGCTACTTTCCTGGCAATGTAACTTGATGTCAGGTAAACTGCAAAGTGACATGCAAGGTTATAGCATGTGGTTCAAGCATCTTCTATTAATTGAAAGTAAAACAGATTTGTCTAAAGATATATTCGTTAGAGAGAGAGCCTATATTGTTCAGTGCTTTGCTCATCAAGCAGTTGTTACTATCTAAATGTAGCTGTAAACTTATAGTCAGTAATAATTCAAATATTACTTATATTCAGGGCAGGATAGGTCATAATGAACAATGAAAAGGAAATGATAAAATGAATAATAGACATCCTATGAGATTCTAAATGGCCATGAGGAAAAACAATGAGGGGGACTTTTAGGTATTATAGGAAGATGTTATACAAAAGGATTGCAAGGTATAAGCTAATTTATGATATGAGTATACATTCGTATTTTATATGTTTATATGTGTTCACATGTGACAGGAAGTCTGGAGGGAAACACATAAACATGAACCCACACATAGGCATGCACAAACACATAGGCATACATAAACACAAAGGCATGCACAAACACAAAGAAAAGAAAAAAGAAATAGTTGAAAAGGATATGCCTCAAGATACTATGAATGGTTGTTTTCCTAACCATTTATAAAGAAGTAAGAAAAGAAGGAAGGAAGGAGGGAGGGAAGAAATAAGGAAGAGAGAGAAAAGAAAGGAAAGAAAGGAAAAAAAGAAAGAGGGAGGGAGGGAGGAAGGAAAGAAGGAAGGAAGGAAGGAAGAAAAAAGAAAAGAAAAGAAAAAAAGAAAAAGAAAGAAAGAAAGAAAGAAAGAGGAGGGAGGGAGGAAAAATTGGGGAATTTGTACTGGCAAGAATATATAATACAAAAGAATTTTTAATGCTTTTCATCTGTGATCATAGCATTATAGTATTTTTTTAAGTTTTTTATCTTTTAGAAGTACATACACACTAAAATTATGGATGAAATCATGTAATGTGTGGGATTTGCTTGAAAATAATCCAGTGTGAAGACAGAGGTGGGGAGTAGAGGTGAACTAGGAGTGGAAGTATGTTGCTGATTGTTATAGAAGGTGATGAGGTGCATTGGGTTCACTATACTATTTTCTCTGCTTTGGTATATATTTGAAATTTTCCATTATGAAAAGTTAATAAGAAAGAGTGGATGCTTATAGGGACATAGGAGTAAGGCGTTTTCAATGCTCTTTTCCTTGGTTATATTTTCTTGCTTTTCTCTGTAGAACACACTTTGCATTTATAATATGACATACTAAATAAAAGATTAAGAAAGTTGTTGATAAAGCACATTTTACAATTCAGACTTACTTTCCTTATATAGGCAAATGTACTGCTTCCCTTCAAAGGGAGAAGCCAGAATACCATTGAAATCACAGAAACAATTTGCCAACTGCTATGCATAAAACAATTTAAGCTGACAAATTCCCTTCCAAAATACCACCTCTTTCACTATTGCCAGTGTTACTATAATGTGGTAAAGATCTTCCCATTCAAAAGGTAACTTGGGGAAATTATTAAGGGTGGGTTAAGTGGGGAAAAATAAACATTTTCTTAGAGAAGTAAAATCCTGAAAAACTCAAAGGGTTATTTTTGCATTTCAGGGCACATCTGTCAGTTGTTCCTATTTCAGCCCTAAGTATTTCTTTCCCATTTCATCTTGGGAAATGTTATAGTCACAGAGGAAGATTCAGAGTGATCCTCATCCAAAGGTCAATATATTTGTGTTCTATAGCATAAATGACCCATCCTCTGAGAAGAAAACAAAACAAAACAAAACAAGGTGCAGAAAACAAGGTTAGTCAGTCTGGTGGAACACTGTGAGTTTTGACCACCAGAAAAATATCTTTAATATGTCCAGAACCTGGCCTTTTGCAATCAAAAAATGAAATGGCTTTAATATGGTGGTGATGTAAAGATAGAAGAAGGGAAAATGGAAAATGTGCAGCTGAAAATGAAGAATGAGAAAAGTTTCCTCATTATTGGCTCACAACACAAATTGTTATGTTCCTTTGGGAGTTGCCAGAGCAGCACTGGGGAAAAAGTGTGACAGCAAAGGTAAATCAGGGATGATGGAATTGTTGGAATTCAACTTGAGGGAGTGGATACATTAATCTTGCCTATGTCAAAATTCATGAAACCATGAACCAGAGAGAGAAAGTGAAAGAAAGAGAAAAAGAAGTGAATTCTAATGCATACAAATTAAAAATATAATAAACATCAATTTAAAGCCCCAAACATGGTAAACATCATGGTTGCTAGCTGTATGGCCAATGTTCAAGAATTTTTGGATGGATTGCTAAATGAATAAATGGATGGATGAAACCATGAGTTAACAGGATTATTACTTTAAAAATGAAGATAGAGTAAATTATTGAAACATGCATTTTAAAATATACTAAATAAAAAGATAAAATTTATGTTTTAAGAAGAGGGCATTTTGGGGGAGGAGGGAGTCATGACTGGAAGGGGACATACAGGTGTTCAGGGATGCAAAGACATTCTAGGTTTTTTTCTGGGTACTGGTTACACAAATGTGCAAATAATTTAAGTCTATCCTATCTTTAAAACCATTTTACAAATGCCTTTTACAATTCAGTTGTAAGACAAAATTGCCTTTCCTGATAAACAAGTGTGCTTTTTTTTTTCTTCCTCCACCCCAACTTACCCCCCTCCCCCCCACAGCTAATGAGAATTAAGTAATCTATCATTTCTCCTTGCTGCTTTGGTTGCAACAGGGATCTGGGTAGGATCTCCTTCTCATCTCTAGGACCTCACTTATTCTGCTGGTCTATTTGGACCCCCCCCCCTCCCATGCATGACTTTTAACTTTGTAGTTCTATTTTAATGATGTTATTATATATACATGTGCCTTATATTATAAGCCAGTTCCAAATGCGTTTTGGAAGTAGATTGAGTATAAATTATAAGCTCAAATAAGCATGTACATTCTTATTTTAAGAGCTTTACAAGCGAATTTTAAAAGAAAAGAAAAAAAAAACACCTCCTGCATTAAAATGAAATGCTACTGATCATTAGCTCTTAGTTCTTCAACCCAGCACAATCCTGATTGTGCACTGAGGGAGAGCAGGTACCTATCTTTTTTAGATGAATACAGAGAATGGTAAAATTAAGTCCCAGCTCATATCCAAGGATATTGAAAAACATGTTATAGATGCCTAAGTATAGACAGAAAGTTAGAAAACTCCCAGAGTGGAGAGGAACAATTCAGACCTTAGACTTTGGAGCTCAGTATTAAAAAAAAAAAAAAAATAGCAGTCAAGTCTAATTTCATACATGAACTTTGCTAACTTAGAAGAAAATGAAGAGACTAGCAAAAGAATCTAAAACAAAGATAGCCATTTGCTCATGCCTGATAACTGGATTTTCCAGTTAGGAAATTCATTTCATTTTCAGTTTTCAAGCATACCGAGAATGGTCCCTTGTAGGTTCAATCCACACCTCAATACACTGACATAGAGTTTGCCTTTTTGGAAGAAAAACAAAAAAAGTATTAGGACTGATGCAATAAAGTCCAAGCCCTGTATGGTCTGGGCTATCCTGAAGCTGAAATGATAGAAATTTAAACCAGGAGATTCTTTAGGGATTGACAGAGCCAAAAATCCTCCCAAGACATTCCTATCCTTTCATGGCAAGTTACAGTTTATTCTACTCAGTTTGAGGAAATCACCTTCAGAGCTTGTCTGTGTTCTCATATAAAGATTAGGAAACTTAATCTTCAAATTCTTCTAAAATATACTATCATAAATAAAAAGCCAACTAAATATAACTCTACCTGACAAATGAGAGAAAAGAGAGAGAGAGAGAAAGAGAAGGTCTTTGGAACATATTTCAAAATCTAGATGGTGCCAGAGTTGTACTTAAAATAATGAAAAAAAGATCTGATGTTTCTCTCACTTGTTTCACTAGAATTCAGTGTGGTTTTTTAAGCTAAAGAAGTGCCAAGTACACAGCATTCACCCAAAGTGGATACTACCTGGTATCTGCAAATGCTCTGAATTTTAGGAAACTGGGTATCTCTTTTGGGGGTGGGGTGGGGAGGGCGATGTCAATTGTACCCAAAGATTAGCAGTTAGAGTAGCATTGCCAAACATCTCCAGAAAAAGTATACTTATTAATGATCCCCGCATATGGGACCAATGCCCAAGGTCTATAAATATCAGAAATGTGTCACAAGTAAAATCACATTTAGCTGCATCTTTTTGATTAGTTGAGATTCCAGAGAAACGTCAATGGAGTTTCGAGGGCCTTATGTTCTAAAAGCTATTCTGAGAACCAGGTGGGAGAGTGAAATTATTCAATTGCATGTTCATAAAATGTTGTCAAGGCATGATTCCAGTTAGAATAGGGTACACCATTCCCTGGACTAGTTTCCTAAGAGCAGAGAGAAACATGAGTGGGGGAGGGGAGGAGGCCAGGGAAACAGTGAAGGGGAGGGGAATTCAGAAGGGGGCTCTTCTATGAAGGCCCAAGGAACTGAAGTGTGGGCAGTGTGTGGCTTAGGTCGAATCAGTGCAGCCCATTTGAGGTTCATTGAGCAGATAAGGTTTCTTTATTGCAATTACTGAAATTGCTGGATTTTATAATTTCTCATGGAATGCTACTCTTCTACAGAACAGCTACGTCTATGAGAATTCTTGAGCTCTCTAGATCCTAGACTATTTTTCTTCCTTTGCCTTGAGTAGAGAATTTTAAAAAAGAAAATTAAGGAAAAATCTTCAGTGATTTTCCTAAGAAATATTCCTAAGTGACCACAGTAATCTTGAAATCTGTACATATACTCAAAGGGCTGTTGCAAACTCTTCCTACGATGACCCTGGTTTTATCCTCGGGGATACAAACCGAAAAAAAGAAAGCTTATTTTAATTAAGAATCAGACTGTTCTGCTTTGGCCATGCGAGGGCATAGTATGTTGCTCTTAAAATGCGATGTTCGTCTTGCTTTAGAATGACATGGACAAATATATACAGTCGATGGCTTACTGAAGAAATGAGATGCTGGAATGAACTATGCCAGAACAGTGTGGTGGTTTCAGTAATTGGCGATAGGGTATTTCTTTCTGTGCTCCCTCATGTTTGGCTTTTCAAAATTATTGAGTGAATATCTTTTCTTTTTGACTAACATCGTTTTGAAAAGTAGCCTTGTGGTTTTGATTTTGGTACTTCTCCGTTTATTGGTATAGGGATATTATTAGCTATCTTTTGTCATAATGTAATATGGATAAGCTGTCCTTATTTTTAATTCGAATGTTCTGTAAGCTTAAAATGGCTGTTCTTACAGTTACAATGTCCCCAGATGAAGTGTTCTTCCTGGGGCTCCATCTTACTTCCTCAGATTTTGTGTGTTGCTTTGATAGTTTGCTGAAATTGACGTATGCTCCATCAATTTCAGCAAGGTTGCCAGTGACTTTCTTTAGCAGAATCACTTTTCGGATTCAACTATAAAATTAATTTGGGGCTCCCGTGCATTTACGAAAAAAGGATATTATTTTTTAATTTTTTAAGATATTTATTTATTTATTTAGAGAGCATGCACAAATGGGGAGAGGGAGTAAGAGAGAGGGAGAGAGAAAATTCCACACAGACTCCACACTGAACATGGAGCCCAACGCAGGGCTCAATCTCACCACCCTGAGGTCGTGACCTGAGCCGAAATCAAGAGTCAGTCGCTTAACAGATGGAGTCACCTAGGTGCCCCAAAGGATATTATTTTTAAACGAAGAGCACACAGATTTTAGTTAAGGTAATATACTTGAAAGCAATATCAAAATCACCGTTAGTATAAACGAACTTATAAGGTAAGATTTCCACATTCAGTTCTTCTGAGAAATTAGCTAAATTACTCAGTAGTTCTTATTACATTGAATAAACTCTAGGTAGATTACAAGGAATGTCAGTGAAATTTGTTTTTTCTTTTCATATTCTGCTTTGTCAGGCATTAACTGTGAAAATTACACGTTAGAAAAGGTTAATTCTAAAGACTATTTTACTTTGCATGAGTATGTTACTGAAGGAATTATTTAATTATGGTTTTCATTGCAAATTTTAAAATAAAACAAAAGAAATTCTCTCTTGGTGGCTAATGGATTTATGATTTATAATAATGAACATCGATTTATGTAAGGGCTTAGAAAGTACTCATGCTGCCATTTCCAGGAGCCTTATCCTCTCCTCTTCTCTGGGGATTTGGGTGAATATACCCTTTCCATCAATATTTGTACATGGAAAGTCCCCTTTCCTATAGATTAAACTGGAAAAAGCTTGAATTTTGCAGAAGGGATGTTTACCTGGATACAACATTGTCATGTGATTCCACAGGATGTTAACAGCTGTTCATGCAAACAGTCGACTTCATGCATAGTCGAAGTAAGTGTGAGAAATATCATGTTAGAGTTGAACAGGGTTTATTATTATTATTTTTTTACTACAAAAGTTTTCAAAAAACTTAATATGATGATGTTGACTTTTGAATTCCAAGAAGAAAATATAGAATGCAGCATTTTCCCCAACTTGTTTGATCAAGTAACCCTTATAGGTTAGTGTTCTAAAAACATACTGTGAAAAACACTAAGTCAAGACATATTTGCAAGTTCAAATAAAGTCTCTTTTCCCCTATTCATTTTATTTTGCCTTCGAGACATCTGGCTCCTGCTGCTCTGTATATTTTATTTCATCACTTTGATATCTCCCAAACAAATGCCTTCTATAATCTGCTAAAGACAATGAGCACAATAAGCATTATTTAAGTTTTCTCCACTATCAAATCTTATAGAATCCTAATAGCTCACTAAGTTCCTTTTCTAAGTTAAACATATGTAATAATATAGAGTTTATACTTAAGATAAAGTTGAATATTTACAAGACAATTAGTAGAGTATGTTTTTCCATCAAAGTAAATGTCAAATTTCCAATAAATGAGGGAAAATTATCAAAAGGAACACATCTGTTAATGGATATATACCTGTAAAATAAGCCAAAGAAAAGAAACAAAGTTTGGGAAAAGCTATTTGAAAAGTAATTATTTCTGTCTCAACCTTCTTGACTTGGATAAATCCAAAAAGAAATCCAGAGATTATAGCCATGTGATTATTTTTCATTTCAAGGACATCCAAACTGTTTCCAGCTATCTGCAGGCTGCCAGATGTATAAACAGCACTGTGTTAAAAATAAAATAGTGGCTTCAGTAAGAAGTACTTCTGTATTGACTACTGAGACCTAGAATTATAGATCAAAATATACCGTAAGGGTTAAAGTACGTCAGCAGAATTTTTTAACTACCAGGTTTCTGAATATAGTATGCCAAGTCAGCAGGTGTAAGAAAAGATCACGATAATTGGTAGATATAAAAATACAATATGGTGAAATAGAATAGAGAGCCTGGAAATAGGCCTACATAAATATAGTCAACTGATCTTTGACAAAGGAGCAATGTCAATGCAATGGAGAAAAGATAGTCTTTTCAACAAATGGTGCAGCAACTGGATATCTACATGCAAAAAAACCAAATCTAGACATAGACCTTACCCCCTTCACAAAAATTAACTCAAAATGAATCACAGTCCTAAATAAATAAATAGATAGAATCATAGACCTATGTATAAAATGCAAAACTATGAAACTCCCAGAAAATAACACAGGAGAATACCTAGGTGACTTTGGGGTTGGAGGTGACATTTTAGATAGAACATCAATGGCACAATCCATGGAAAAAAGCATAAAGAGCTAGATTTCATTACAATTAAAACTTCCTGCTCTGCAAAAGACATCATTAAAAGAATAATAAGACAAACCACAGACTGGGAGGATATATTTGCAAATGACATATCTGATAAAGGTCTGTTATCCAAAATATACAAAGAACTTGAAACTCAATAAAAAGAAAATAATCCAATTAAAAAAATAGGCCAAAGACCTTAATGGACACCTCACCAAAGAAGATATACAGATGGCAAATAAGCATATGAAAAGATGTTTCACGTCATATATTATCATGGAACATTCAAATTAAAATGAGATACCACCACACATCTATTAGAATGGCCAAAATCTGGAACTCTGACAATACCACATGTTGGCAAGTACATAGGACAAGAGGAACTCTCATTCACTGCTGGTGGGAATTCAAAATGGTACAGCCATTTTGAAAGACAGTTTGGTAGTTTCTTACAAAACTAAATATACACTTACCATATGATCCAGCAGTTGTGTTCATTGGTATTTATCCAAAAAAGTTGAAAATGTATGACCATAGAAAAACATGGATATTTGTAGCAACACTATCCATAATCAACAAAACTTAGAAGCAACCAAGATGTCCTTCAGAAGGTGAATGGATAAATAAATTGTGGTATATCCAGACAATGGAATATTACTCAGCACTAAAAAGAAATGAAATACCAAGCCATGAAAAGACATAGAGGAAAGTTAAATGCATTTACTAAGAGAGAGAAGCCAATCTGAAAAGGCTAATACTGTATGATTCCACATGTATGACATTCTGGAAAAGGCAAAATTATGGAGACAGTAAAAAGATCAGTGGTTGCCAGGGATTACTGGGAGGGAAGGATGAATAAGTAGAGACAAAGGATTTTTAGGGCAGTAAAACTACTCTGTAGGATACAAATGTAGATACATTTGTCCAAACCCATAAAAGGTACAACACCAAGAGTGAACCCTAATGTAAACTATAGACTTTGGGTGGTAATGATGTGTCAATGTAGGTTCATCAGTTGTTATAAATGTATCACTATGGTGGGGGTGTTGATAATTGGGAAGGCATTATATGAATGGGGACAGGGGGCATATGGGAAATCTCTGTACCTTCCATTCAATTTCCCTATTACTCTAAAACTGCTATAAACAATAAAGCCTATTAAAATAAGTAAATATAATGTAAATATATAATAGTGTTAAATGATTAAAATATCTAGGTATCTTTATTCTCTACTTTACATGGAGTAGTACATATGTATTGATCCTCTGCTTTTTTTTTTTTTTTTTTTCCTGGCAACAGCCTCTACTTTTTTTATTTGGTACAAACCAATCATTACATCTCAAGCCAGAGTGGTAGTTTCAGGGATGGGCATGTGACCTAAACAGTTTAACCAGAGAAAATCTCAGGATTTTTGAGGAAGTCCAAAAGGATTCTCATACTTTCTTCCTAAACTTACACCTGAAAAGTTTTGAAGCTGGAGCTTCCATCTTGATACAGCTGAAAGCCAAGAGCCAACATGTAGTGGCTCAAAATAAAGCCAGCATGGATAATAACAGAATAGAGAAAGAGAAAGTGTGGGTACCAGTTGCATAGTTTGAGTTTTGAATCAAGCTGTAAGTGGAGCCAGTCCGTCTCCTGAACTTACCAGTTGCCAGAGCAAATTAGTTCCTTTTCTTGCTTGAGCTGGTCTGAGTTAGATTTTCAGTTGTTTATCACTAAATGATACATGAGAGTTAGTCATTCTATTTATTTTTTTTCCAGCAAGGCAGATTCCCAAACATATAAATCTGCTCAAGCATGCATATTAGAGAACTTCCTGCTCGGATTAGTTAAAACTCTGTTTCATAGTGCAAACTTGTATATGTAGCTATCATATACCACAGTAGCATTAATAAGAGGTTTATACTTTTGATCAACCAATGTGGAATTGAGGAATAGAACTATTCAGGTGAGAAGTTAACTAGAAGGTACTGCCTCATCCTTCCCTACAATTTTGGTCTGAGCTCTGTGTTGGAGGATTATTTGGGGGAAGTCATGTTCTGGCCAAGGCCTTCAGTAAGTTTGTTTTTCTACTTTCTCCCATGCTATGGTTATGACATGACAACAGAAGACCAGCAGCCCTGGATAGGGGGACCCTTTATACTTTTGGATTAAAAAATGCTAGCGTTCCCAAGCTCCAACCTGTATTCATGAGATGTAAGCTAGAAGTTGCTTCTGTTAACTTCAGCACCACGCCTATGGAGACTGACCTGGGTATCTGTGAAGGATTGGGGGAGAAACCACCTGTAGCTGCTTACTCACAGGAGTCCCAACATTGAGTCTGACAGTGAGGAAAACATTATTGTAGAAACAGTAATGCTTAGCCAAGATTTCATGCGCTATGTCATACTCCCCAACCTCCCATGCAGTTCAGTTGGAACCACATGGCTAGTTTTAGCCAAAGAGCCATAAGCAGAAGTAATGTATAGCATTTCTGGACAAAGCTGAAGTGCCCCTGTCATTGCTCTCTTCCTAAGCTACAGGGTCCCTAGAAGCCATATTCTAAGATGACAGCATCACAATGTAGATCATTTGTCTAGGTCACTGAGAAATGGTGTTGACTATATCCACTTGCTCCTTGCTCATTAGGGTTAGACATACAGAGAACAACAGATACAATTTTGTTATGTGGAGCCACTGAATATTCAGTGTTTGTTACGCAGTATGTCCTGGCCTACACTGACTAATACATCGATGTGGAAAGAAGAACAATGTGCTGTATGATGGTGTATCCTCCATCCTCAAGGCCTAAACCTGAGAAAGCTCCATTTTAGTGGGAAAGAAACACAAAGGGTGAGAGGTATGAGATTTCCTGAAAATCTAAATGGACTTTTAAAGTACATGCAAACGCTTGCCCTGATAGAGAAGTGAGAGGGAAGAGTGGGAAATGGCAAACCCATCAGAAAGGTAGGTTTTTCCTATACAAAACTTTAGAGCCAGAGCTGCAGGCCTTTGGCCCATATCCAGCTAAAGTTCAAATATACTAATATCTTTTTTAATTCTTCAGAATTCAAGAACTGGTAACACGGGCCTACTTAGCGTAGCCAGCACGGTGTTTTTTAAACAATTAAATTTTCCAATATTTAACACTCTGGAGAGTTCACACAAAAATCAGAACTCCCAGCTTCTCCTGACAGGTGAGACAAGATAAGTCTGAACCCACATTCTGAGCTGGGAACACCGATGAGCAGAGGCATGGGCTGCTCCTTTAAGGGTGCAACAGCTTTCCCTTATCCCTATTGTGAGTGTCACTCATGGGCCACCACCTGGCTCTTAAAGGTATTTGAGTTCATGACTTTTAAACAAACCCTCTAGGATGTAATTCTCCACTTCTTAAAAATTACCAGGCAACCTTGGCAGCGACATTAGGGCTCTTAAGTTGTCACCAGAGTATCCCTTAATGCACTACAGAAGTAAATCATTAAAAGGTATCCGGGAGTCTTGAAAGGGTTAAGACTCATAGACAATGTTCGTGATTTACCCCCAGAGTGGTTTATATACTGTGATAATCTGGTTCAAACTCCGATGTGTTTGTGGGAGTTATTTGCATTCTCTATTGTTCCCAGGTGCTGGAGCCGTTCTCCACATCCCATATGCTGGGCACCATGGAGACCATGTCTGCGGATTTCGCCCCACCTCCTGGAGTAAACGCGCCCCACGTGCACAGTCAGATATCTGCATCGGCTGGGTGGCTTACCTTCACTTTTCAATTATGTGACCTAATTCTTTTTCTCTTCATGAATGAAAGAGAATAATATTCTTTATATAATTCATAAAATGATAAAGCCTTAAATTATACTTGCCATTCATGAAAAAAATTCAAATATTTGTCTTCATAGTGAATTGAAACCAAGTATTTCTAACTAGGGTCAGTATATTTAAATAATTTTCTCGAAGAAAAACAAACCAGAAGAGGATAAAATGTTGAAAATGTATTTCTTTTGGGCATTAATTTGCCTAGTAAAATCACAAAGCACTTTAAAAAAGATCTAGCTAGCTTCAGAATTTGTCTTTATATTTTTCCACGATGAGAGTAATTTGAGATACAGAGCATACTTCTGTTTGCCAAACAGATAAGTGTAGGCAGATAATATTTTTATATAATACTGATATTAGGATAACTGTGAAAAGAAACAGTATAACTACGGTAAATTACTTGACAATTGCAAGAAAACTGCTCTGAATGTTAGTGGAGAAGCACAGATAAACAGCCGAACGTTTTGAGATAAGTGGCAGAGGGATGTTTATTCACACAAATGATTAACTGAAGGATATTTTATTGGCCTAAGCAATAAGATAGAAATGATGATAGGGTAAACTACTGGCAATGTCAAGGGTGGAACTCTCTTTTTTTTAGTTAAAAATATTTCCTCTTTTTATTTTATTTAAAGATTTTATTTATTTATTTGACAGAGAGAAAGAGATCACAAGTAGGCAGAGAGGCAGGCAGAGACAGAGGGGGAATCAAGCTCCCCACTGAGCAGAGAGCCCGACGCGGGGCTTGATCCCAGGACCCTGAGATCATGACCCGAGCAGAAGGCAGAGGCTTAACCCACTGAGCCACCCAGGCGCCCCATGTTTCCTCTTTTTAAAATTGAAGTGTAGTTGACACACAATGTTACAACAGTTTCAGGTATACAACGGAGCGATTCGACAAGTCTCTGTGACGCTCTGCTCACCATCAGTGTTGCCACCATCTGTCACCACACGACACTATCACAATAAGGCGTGCTCTCTTTTTAATGGCAAGGAATATGACAGTTGGGCAGAGTTAGAAGGAAGATGAGATTGAAAGAAACCCTAAACAGAGGTCCCAGTCAGATGATGAGGAGCATAAGCAGGGGGAGCAGTAGAAGGAGAGGAAGAAGCAGGCTCCCCACTGAGCAGAGAGCCCGATGTGGGACTCGATCCCAGGACCCTAAGAACCTGACCTGAGCCGAAGGCAGACCCTTAATCATCTGAGCCAGCCAGGAGCCGGGAAGTAATTTTCAAAACCAGGATTGTATTTCTTTTCATCAATGAGTCAACAGATACCAATGGAATATATTATCTTTAAGAACAAACTGGGGCATGGCAAGAACTTATTGAACTAATGACGTTTCTTTCCCTACCTTCACCCTGGCCTAAGCAGATGTGCATTGTTTTCCTGGCACTATGGTGCTGAAAGCAGCTTAGCCATCACCACCGGGCTGGATCACTTGATTTTACAGATATAACAAAGGAGGCCACGGGACTAATGAATGGCCAAAAAAGATTAGTGTTCTGATTCCCAGCTCCAAACATGGTGTTGCTTATATTATAGTGGACCACCAGCTTTTTGTCTTAAGACACTATTAAAAGAATACCAAGTAATATCCATGATTGATTTACTGCTCAGCTGACAATTCTACCTTCTAGATCTCAAGAAACTACACACAAAAGTATCTTATAGTTTGAAAGCATCTTGCACGGCTTGATATTTTATTTAATTGCCAAAATAATTATCTTAGGTGAACGTACACACTTATCATTTCAGACACTCCAAACTATTATCCATATAAGAAAATTTTACTATGAAGTAATTACCATACACCCGCGAAGTTTGGGGGACCTCATTTATGATTACATAAGTGTGTTTAATTACATCTGTGTGTTCAGTCTAAAAGTAACTTTAGATTGCTTACGTTTTCACATCTTTAGACTCTCAGAGATCTCTAGTGATTTATTTTCAGACGAACATTTGCATTTGAAATGCTTTCTGCTGGAGAATGTAAAATGCAGGTTGGTTACCAGAAAACCAGAAGCCTTTACAACAGAGCCTGCCAATGCAGGGACCATGGTATAGCTCCTGGCAGTGGGTTGCCCCAGAGTATCTTTAAAATATTGCATGGAGCACTAGTTGTTATACACAAACAATGAATCATGGAAGACTACATCAAAAACTAATGATGTATACTTTATGGTGACTAACATAACATAATAAAATAATAAGTAAAATAAAATACTGCATTTTTAAAAAGCAGCTTCATGATATTCCAGACTAAAGATTAATTGGAGATGGCAATTAAATGCAATAGATCCTGTACCTTGGTGGAAAAACTGACAAAATTTGAAGATGAATTGTGGATTAGACAACACTATAATATCAATTCTAAACTCCTAACATGATAGTTTTTCTGGGGTTAGGTAGGAAAACATTCTTGTACTTTGGAAACACTAAATTATTTAGAAGTAAAGGGGTATCATGTATACAACTTACTGTGAATTGTTCAGGGGAAATATAAATATAAATGTGTGTATAATATATATATGCATAAGTATATTATATATTTTATACATCCATACATATAAGTGGATAGAAGTATATATATATAATCTGGCAAATGTTTATCAGAGTTCTTGCCGCTATTGTTGCAACTTTTCCGTAAAATCGCGATTAAATCAAAACAAAAAGTTAGGGTTTTGAAAAGCAGCTTCATGGACCCATTTTATTTTCACCTCAAATCCTCCTTGTGCAGAAATTCCTTGTTTGTTAGCCCTGCTCTGTTTCCCATATTTGTTGACATGGTACCTACAATTGTCTACTAACACGCTTTTAAAACCAGCTGCGAAATGTGCTATAAGTAACGTCAGTAGGACAATAAAAAAGATCAAAAGTGGGAAGGGAGTAGCCTGGAAACACATTTTTCAACTTGCAAATGAAGGTGGGAAGGCAGAGACTGCAGACTTTTTAAACAGACATGAATGTACAATCTTTTTCATCGTGTAAAAATTCTTGATATTTTCCCCAACATATAACCAAAAAGTGACCTGCACGCATTTGCTGTCAGAAAGATATCGGTGTTACACTGTGTATAGCAACGTAGACAGATAGCAACAAAAATGTATGAAGGTTCTTAAATGCGCTATCTGAAAGTGAGGCTGGTTTGGGTTTGGATTTTAATATACTTACCCCAGCTATCTTCACTTTTACAGTAACGGTGATGCCAACTGACAGTGTAATTATCTTTCAAGGACTGAACTGGTCTAAGAAATATTCTTCTAGCGTGTCACACACTGTTGATATTAAGCTGGCAACATGAGAAACCATCTGGAAAAAATCTGGGCATAAGGAAGTTTAGGGGATCTAATCCAAGTGAGGTTTTGGCTGATTTACTTCAGTTCACTCAAATCTCATTTAATAACGTGAAATAACACACACGGAAAAAGGAAAGAAAAATGCTATCCTTTGTTCCAGGGTTGATTAAGTGGAATCATATGCAAGGAAAACAGTTAAAGGATCCCCTCGTCCGCACCCCTGCTTTCATTGATCATTTCATTTTCCCTGCTGGTAAGACAAACAATGTGCTATATCCATGTCTTTCAAACTACATTTTTAAAAGGTTTTTACAGGCATGTATATCCTGCAAAGCACCAGCAGAAGTGTGCAATAAAATATATTATTTTATTTCTCTGATCAATCCCTATCACACTCTGTTAACTCGTTTACCCTGCTAAGAAAATGCATTTTTCCGTTAAACTTAAAAAGAGAGAGATTTTCACAGCCATCTACTTAAGTGAAATATACACTTTAATCCTTCTTTAATAGGTTAAATGCCAAGGTAATTTATAGTCTTCCTTTTAAGATGGTTTGCTACATATTCTGTCTTTTTATGTCGAATGCTTACTAAGCTGACATGCAATCTGAATGCAAACATGAAGAGCAGGGAGACTTCTAGAGATCAGTCATTCTAAGGCCGTGGTGGAGCAAATGATGAAGGCAGCGTGATGCCACTGAACCGGCTGTGAGCAGCCTGGACAAGATATAAGGAAGGCTCAGGGGAAAAGAGGCATCTTCTAGCTCCCAAAGGTCAAAAAGTCTTGGATGAGAAGTCCATGGCCAACTAGATCAAAATCTCTCAGCCTTCTCCATCTTCTCTGATTGACATGGATACCAAGACATGAAAAGTACCTCTTTCTAACTTTCACTGTTAACAACCAGTCCAAAAGTGAGATTATTTTTCAGGTGGCCAACACGCCACCCCCCCACCCTGCCCAGGAATCAGCATTTGTGCACAGAGGCACGCATACGTGTATGTTTGGTTCATCCTCCTTGCTGGCCAGTCAGAGCAGTGGCAGTAAAGGTAAGCTGCTGATTCTCTCTGCTGCGTTCCTGTGTTCACCAGGATGCTGTATTCTGATCAAACTATATATGTTTCTACCCAAATATAACACGCATTATGGTATATTCTTAGCCTCTCTCTCTGTCACTGGCTTTCACTAGCTGCATCCCAATGCATTTATTTCCTTTTTAAGACCCTTTCCCCAAATTAGGCTGACTCATCTTATTTTATTCAACACAATTCAAAAAACTTATTTTGATCTCTACCATGGCGATAATTTCCATCAGAGAACATATAGATAAAATGCCAACTTGACATCAGCCTTGTTCTGGAGCTATTTTTTTTTTAAGCACTGCTTCATTAAGGCCTACCTTAAATAACATCTCAATGATTAAAGAGCTCAGAAAACTTGCTGTTGCTTAAAACATTTAGAAGGAAATAAATCACATTTATGTCCAGAAAGTATGGCGATGAACTCTAATAAGCCTATAATACACACACCCACACCCACACACACTCACTTTCTCTCTTCCTGGACTGATTCTCTTCTTGCCATGCATCTATCATATCACAGAAAGGGAGATTTTGGAATCTCTCTGCTCGGCTCTAGTTAAAAAAATATTAGGAGACCTGGAAAGTTTAAGTGCTTATAATCATAGCTGCTGGCAAGAAATGTGGTGGAAAATGGGTCATTTCATACTAATTAACTCTGTATTTACACATGGGTTTCATTTTCCACATCACATGCTTATATGAAGGCCCCACATCATAAGGGGGTCCAGATTCCATCAGAGATGAAGACAGCTGTCAAAGCCTTATACAGTTACTTCAATATGGATAGAACTAGAAATATACCGAAAACTGGGGCTGGATTGGGGAGTGAATGTGGGGCAGTGATAGAGCAGACAGCCATGAATAATAGATACAGCGATGCAATTGATTGTAACAATGGAAATGATCATGAAAACGTGAAAAGTACATTTTATAAGAACAAGTTTTCTATCTATACTAAATTCTTTTTTCTATATTCTAAGCTTCATCATGACTCTCTCATTTCCAATGGGAAGAGAGGGGCTGGTTCCTTCCAGAATAAGTCAGGTCTGACTTTTATGCTGACTCGGCATAATGTTGACAAAGCAGCGACGACTTTTCTGCCAGGAAAAAGTACATGCGTAATTGTTGGGAGCTACTAAATAGTCTTGTTCAACATGGGATATCAAGCAGAGATGTTGCAGTAGCTCAGATAAAACAGCAGTGTGCTCTGTTCTTATTTTAATTCCCTCGGCATCCCCCAGAGTTCATATGGCTACAGAAGAAAAAACAGCAGCTTTTCACCACAGTACAGCTTGTCTAATGATAATTACTGATAAATAACTTAGCATAAAATAACAAAAGCCGAAGGCACTATCTAAAAAGTCTACCCAAATCTTTTTGCTCCTTCTCAGTGCATCTCATTTATTCATTGATTCCTTGATTCATTTATTTAAAACCCGTGTTTGCTTCTCACCAAGGATAAGAGGCAATACCCTATTTGGGGCAGATGCCATCCCAAAGGTACTGAGGTTAGGCAATAGGGACAGGACAGTATTTAACTTACTCTAGTGGTACCTAGCAACATAGAAAAGTTCTCACAAGGCCTAAGCCTGAAACCACTCCATCTAATCAGACTTAGACCAAAATGTGAAACTTAAGTATTAAGAAGGCACAATGACAACCTCATTACAACTTGCCAGCACAGTTTCAAGGGTTGAACAAATGTACCGATGCTGGAGAAAAGATTTTTCCTTATCTTTCTGGTTCACTTTTCACATGTTGTTGGGAAATGGCAAAGCTGATTGCATAATTCATGCTTATTCCAATCAAATACATAATGAGAGTAAGCCCGTTTTACCAACACTTTGAAGAATAAGGATATCCCGACAAGGAAGGTGAAGGTGCTATAAATGGGCCATGAAGAAAATCATCGCACTGACATTCCCTTAGAACACTCACTGACTCCATGTTGGGAGGACCAAGCTCTGGTCTTCCCTAAGTACACTGAAAGTTATCACAGCATTTACTCTGCCAAGTCCTCTTAGGATCCTTAAAGTTTCTGCTTTTTTGGCTGATAATTTAAATAAGAGCTAATTTGTGGCCTTTTAGATCTAACCATCTTGAAAAAATTGACTTTGATCATTTGGCTTATTCTTTGCTCTCTGTCCAACCGATTCACCTTCTGTTTTAAACATAAAGCAGACTCATTTAAAGCAAAATTACTTGTCTAAGAAAGAAAAAAATATATTGACATATCCAGAAAAATCACTCCATCTTGCCTGAGCAGGTCATTTTTTAAAGGACAGCAACTAGCACTAGCATTATATTTTTTCCTTTTGATTAATTGTCATCATTATCATATGCTGATATCTGAAAGATAAAGGAATTCATTAATTCAGTCTTATTTAATGTACTAGTATCTTATAAAATAATTTTTATTTTCTTTACATTATAGATGAAGGCCTAAGAATCAGAGAGATTAAGAAATTCACCTAAATGAATTCAGTAGTTGACTGGGAGAGTTGGAAGTCAAATTTGGACCTCCTAATTTCATTCCAACATGCAAATAATTTTATTGCAACACACTTATTCTGGAATAAATAAAGGTGGAACTCACCTTTCAGAGTTATTCAGCCAGCCACAAAGCAGGAGAACAGGCATAAATGGTAAGATAAACTGGTTGTCTTTTTAAACTAGTCCTAGGAGGCTTTCACTGCCAACCATTTCTTCAGCCAAAAGTCTTGGAATTTGAGACAGAAAATGACTTGCATTATGCCTGCGGTGTCTTTAATTTTGATAAATTAAGTTGAAGCTATTGGAGTTTGAGTATGATAAACTATCCTATCCTTCCAATTTCCAAACCATGAGTCAGTTGAAAAATATATGCAAGAGTCAGATAAGGATTAGAGTACTAGCTTTCTTATTGGGAAGATTGAACTGGAAGATGAAGCTTTGACATAAGGTCAAAGGTTTTCTATCCATTGACTCATGTTTTAGCTTGGCAACCACAGGTGCTGAGGACTGGGTTTGCAAGATAGACACTTAAACGCAAACTTCATAGAAAATGCGATTTACCTCATTCCTTGTCAAGCACTGTGCGTCCAAGAGGATGGATTACATATGACCAGTGACCCCTTAACACATTGATTTCATTCAACAAAGAAACAAGGACTTTTGGATGTCAGCCTCTTGCCATTAAACTAATTATTTCTCTTCCAAGGAGAGAAGCCAGAGAATGACTGAGAGACTTCAATGTTTGTCCCTAATTCTTCTAACAGTTGGCAGAAGTTCTCAGTTTATGGGGTGGCAAGAATGTAGGAGATGGGAGAAAAGACAGAGTAGATAGTTTCTCTGCAAATAAAAGTCTACTTCTAAATGAGATTGCTGTTTTCACCATTTTAATTAAAAAGTAACGTCAATAGTATTATATGGTGACAGAGGGTAGCTACACTTGGAGTGTACATAGCATAATGTATAGACGTGTAGAATCACCATACTGAATGCCTGAAACTAATGTAACACTGTGTGTCAACTATACTTCAATTAAAAAAATTAACATTTGTTTGATGCAGTTAGTGATCTTAACCAAGAGAAAGATTTAATTGGAACTATTATTTATTTAATAGTTTTATTCACTATTGCAACCAAGTAGCTCTGAGCTCTTACCCACACCTCATCCCATGTGACAGAGTCAGTCTGAGAATATTTAGTGCATTACATCAAAAGACAAATGTGTTCCTAGTCTCATACTGAATGATTTGGCTAGAGCATCTAAGATCATTGTAATATTTGCAATAATTCACATATATAAATTTATATATCAAAGAAGTAATGCTATAAGACCTTCAGTAACATTGTTTGTGTAGCAAAAATTTTCAGGCCCAGAGTTGGAATTCATTGGACTGCCTGAAGTTTCCTAACCAAAACTTCTTGAGGTCAGCCAATAGGAGAAAGAGATATGTTGCCAGAGAACATACTTCTTTTGCTCTTTTCAGATATGGGTGAGACCCCAAAAGATGAGGAAAAAGAAAAGAAATAGCACACTTGAATGAAATTAACACACATTTCAATGATGCTGAAAGAACTCCCTTCATCAAGATGTGGGCAAGGGGAACTCCAGCATCTTTGGAAAGAGTTTTAGTGACTGTTCTCTGTCAGCCGGGGTGGAACAAAGAAGAAATGCCTCATGATTTTCAGGCAGAAGGGAAGATGCTGGGGTGGCAAGGCCCACATATTGGTAGTTAGGTAGTGGAGGCAGAATAGCACAGAGCCCAGTGGGCAACAGGGCAGCAAGGTAATCAGAATGGAATGACTCCCCAGCATCTTTGGTGGTGACAGAGTGGTCATAAGCTCTCTAGAACCAACATATGTGGGCAGCCTATGACAGTCTTGCTTGATTTGTGTCAGGATCTAAGGAATTTCAACTGATACAGTAGAATAACCTTGAGCATATTACTTGATTCATGATTCTTCTCATCTTTTTTATACCTTAATTATTCTCACCACATGAAATTGGTTAGAGTATACGAGATATTGGAATAGAGCCTCGGAGAGCGCCCAGTACATAGTAGACAGGCGCCCTTTAAGTGATTACTGTATGAGCCCATCCCAACTAAAAGTGCTTTTGCTGTAGTTAATTGTGTGAGGGAGGAGATGAGGGCTCCTACAAGACATGGCTGAGGATGAATAAAGAGCAAACGTCCTAGGCGGACCTACCATGGTAATGTGCTGAAGCTCAATAAGAAAAATTCAAACACATAGCTCAGAGACCAGGGGATGCTCTAATAACAGCTGTGCCAAATTAAGCCCAATTCCCCCTTCCACGTTCTCTGTGTTCCATCGTGAGCTCAGAAAGATAAAATCTGAGACTGCTTCAGAATGCTCTCTATAGTAAACATGTTTGACCACAACTGGGACTAAATTTCTAATTGGCCCTTTTGCTTAGGTCATAGAATGTCTGACTTGGCTGCTAGTGTCTTAGGCAACCGACGATTTTTAAAGCTCTGGTTTGGAGATGACCCAAGGGCCAATGGCAAGTTTCCGAAGCCTGTGTGGCAGGGAAAACCCAAAGATCAAGCTTACATTACATTGCTTTTCTTCTCTTTTGGTTTTCGTGCTTGCTATTTCTTCTTATTTTTAAAATGAAATTGAATGCTTTTTTTTTTTTTTTAATTTGAGAGAGAGAAAAGGAAGAGGGGCAGAGGGAGAAAATCTTCGAGCAGACTCCCTACTGAGCGCAGAGCCCAATCCAGGGCTCAATCTCACGACCCAAGAGATCATGACCTGAGCCAAAATCAAGTGTCAGACCCTTAAACAATTGAGCTACCCAGGAGCCTCCCAGCCTCTTTTTTTTTTTTTTTTAACTCCTCTCTCTGTATCTGAATAGGTATATTTCCCCATGCCATATCTCATTAATCAAGCACTACTACTACCTAATCAAAGATACATAAAAGACAGAAAAGGGTGTCCTAACTTGCATCTCATGTTCTATTCTGTATTTTACACCACTGGGCTAACTATTACTGAACACAGTTGTACCTAGAAAAACAGAATTTAGGGCGCCTGGGTGGCTCAGTGGGTTAAAGCCTCTGCCTTCGGCTCAGGTCATGATCTCATGGTCCTGGGATCGAGGCCCACATCGGGCTCTCTGCTCAGCGGGGAGTCTGCTTCCCCCTCTCTCTGCCTGCCTCTCTGCCTACTTGTGATCTCTCTCTCTGTCAAATAAGTAATTAAAATCTTAAAAAAAAAAAAAAAGAAAAACAGAATTCATTCTCTTAAGGGATTTCAAAATTCACCTACTTAAAATAGAGTGCCCTGTTGAATGCGTTTTTTGAATGAAGAGATGCAGAAAAGTAAATTGTTGTAATTTTTTCTCTAAAAGTGAACTTAACAATAAATGAATCAGCACCTGCTATTTGCATGTGAATTATATGTTGCTGCCAGTTCCCCTTCACTTATGATTGTACCTGTATGACTGCTCAGAACTTGCCTTACTTGCAGTGGTCAAGCTTGAATGCCAAGCTGATAGGAGCCTTAGTTGGGTAAAATTGAAATTCATGGAAAAAATTCCAAACAGTAAATAAAATTGGAAACTCTCCCTATCCCTATGGGAAAGAGTTCTTCCTTTTTTTTTTTTTTTTTTTTTGACAAGTATCAATCTCACAGTGTGGTCTGGATTCAAGTTCACCAGATGAAGCAAATCACTACCAATGAAAAGAGAAGTCAGAGCAGAAATGAAACTTACAACATATTCACTTCATACCAACATTTGTTCTTAATAAGAAAACTGTAATCACATGAAAAACAGAAACAGGGACAGTGATTCTTTTTGAGAATATCTCCCAAATGCTTTTCTTATGTTCTAAAAGAAGAACAAACATAGAGTTGGCCATGCGAGCTACATTGTAATATACAAGAGCTACAGTTCAAGCAGGTCCCTCCCAATATTTTGTCATTCAAGAACCCCAACACTATAAATAATGCATGCGATCTAACCAAAAATATTTTTAGAAAGTCGTAGATCACTGGTCACTAATAACTGGGTACCGTGAGCACCCAGAGCTTAGTTTATCTCTGGGTAAATGGCTTCAGTTTAAGCAACTGTTTCAGGGGAAAAAGGAGCCAGATGTCCCAGTACAAATCAAGAGATCCATGATTCTTTAAGTAAACACAATGCCCCCAATCCATCATTTATATTGGAGTAACCAGCATCCTGGAAACACGTATCATAATGAGAGAGCCTCTAGCACAACCCTGTACTCTGGGAAGCCAGAAGGTTTAATCCCCAAATAGATTAAACTAGACAGATGGGTAAAACTGTTTACGATGTTCCCAGAATGGCTGTTTTTGTGATATGCCTCAAAGAGGACACAGATGCATATGACCCATTTTAATTTTCCTTCTCTAAGCCTCTCTGCTTCAGTGAGCCAAGCACAGTTCAGAAACAGGTTTGAGTAAGTCAGGAATGCGTGAGTTCCAGAGAGCCCCTTTATGACCTGAGAGAGATAAAGATCAGGGCAATGAATCCTGAGTAAACTACCTTCAAACCAAATAAACATGTTCTTCATTTGAAGATTATGCCAAGCTATAAATGTCACACACTTTCAATTGCAGTTAATTTACAGTTATTTCTGATGTCAAATTTTCTTGATAAGTGGGATAAGCTCAGAGTATAAATTTTAAAATTCGTTGTCCCAACTGTCAACCTCTTACCTGTTGCTATAGACTTTCAGTGCTCTGTTTTGGACTAGCAAAGGGCAGAACCAATCCATCACTCCCCCTGATCAACAGTTACAGTATGTGCCTTTTTTATTTTCCTGGAAAATGCTAGATCATTCTGGAAGTATGCCTTTAAAAGTGTATTAAACTGTATTGATAAAATCATAAACAAGTTGCAAGAAGAAACTCAAAGGAAAACATCTGGTTCAAATGGCAGCCAACAGTAGGATAATTTTCAAATCTTATTTATGCCCCTCCATCTCCCTATTCCAAAAGAGGAACAAGAATGGATGAAATTAGGGCTGATTTGGGAATAGATACGGGAGGATAGGAGAGCTTCTCTATAACAGAGGTACAGCTGGCTCTGTGTGTGGGGGGGGGGAAGGTAAAAAACTCTTAGTTTGTGAGCCTCCACCCTCTGTCATCTCTCACTTTTGCCCCATCAGCCCACCGGAGGCCCCCCACCACCACCCACCAACTCCCTCCATCCCCCATTGATACACTCATACCCCTTTACACTCCCTGTCTTTAGAGATTTACTATAACCTAACCACATAAAATCACAAATAACTCACATTCTACTGGCACAAACACAGCTTCTGCATTTTAGCGGCAATACTACAAGAAGCAAGGGTTTCTCTGCCTTGAAGATTTGTATAGTTTGAAATGAGTAAAAGATAAGGAGTCTGTGAGCATGGGCATGAGGTTCATGAGATTAGTATGCATGTGGCTGTTTATTCCCTCCAAGGCTAAACAGCTAAAGTCATTTCCTTCCAAACAAAGGTCTTTTAGGACATTTTTATTCAGCGCTCAGAATTTAAACTCATGCCTTCTTTAAATGGCCCGGCTTGCTACTTCAGCTCCATTTAACCTTCTTACCCTCCCTCACATTTCCAAAAGAAGCAATTTCAAAATAATAAACTGCACCTAAAGGGCTATAATCAATTTCATTAAACCATTCCAACAAATAACTGTTCTGAACATCAAGTTTTATTTAAGAAAATGAATATTATATAGTTTGGGTTTTTTTGCCAGATGAGACTACAATGATTTATAGGTTTTAGTGTTAAAAATAAGATACTTATTTGGTAGGAAAAATTAACATTATACTAAATTTTTATCCAAATACATTCAGATTTATAGGGCTATAAATTATAAGTACATTTAAGTGACATATTTTGGATTTATCTTTTTTCACAAATAAATAATCCTTTTAAGTATCGATGGGCAGAGGGAAATGTAATATAGAACAACCTTGGCAAAACTTCCTTTCTTCTTTCAGCACCATCCTGGGTGAATTCCTTTCTCTTCACCTTCACCCTTCAACTCACTGCTGCTTCTGCAGCCCCAGATTTAGACAGCCATGCTGGGCAGAACTCTGGGAATTATCAGCACTGCCCCCACCCTCCCAACTTCTCGTACCCAAGGGCCAAGCCTCATCCATTCTGCCTCCACATCTCCTTCCAGCTCAGCCATGTCTCCACGGCCCCACTACCACTTGTGGATTTGGGACTAACCAGCATCGCTCACGTGGATTACAGCCCAGCTCTCTAACCGATTTGCCTGATCCCTGTTTGTCTGGCTCAGCTCCATTCTGCATCATGCCTGCAGGATGGGCGTTTTTGTAAAACTGCTATCTTGGTCCTGCCCCGTTAATGTTTAACACTTCCAGTGCTCTTGGGATAAAGTTCCCATTCCTAAACACAGTATTCAAGGCACTACAAGTCCTGACCCTTGCCTATCTCTCTACCTCTCCTTTACCTAGTATATTCTGGTCACACTGATCACGTTTGGAGTTCCTGAATATAACTCATAATTAAATATACCTCTTTTTATTCAAGAAATACTTCTGAAATTTCCACTCTGTTCTAGGTTTTATGATAGAGGTTGAGAAAGAGGGATGAACAAAAACAGACATTTTTTTTTTAAAGATGTCATTATTTATTTGAAAAAGACAGAACATAAGCAGGGTAAGAGGCAGAGGGAGAGAGAGGGAGACAAGCAGACTCTCCGCTGAGCATGGAGCCTAATGTGGGCTTGTTCCCAGGATCCCGAGATCATGACCTGAGGCAAATTCAGATGCTTAACCAACTGAACCACCCAGGCACCCCTGAAGACAGTCTTTCTGACCTCATTCATTACTCTAGTAATGAGACTTCCTCTACCATAGCATGTCCCAATCTGCATCATAATTGATTGTTTATTTGTCATATCACCACTAGAGTTTAAGCTCTATAATAGAGAGCAATGGGTATGCTTATTTTGTTCACTTGTGTATTCTCAGCCCCTAGCAGAAACCATGGCACACAGCACAATTCCAGAGATTTTTAAATATAAATTAATCCTTTTATATATACTATAAATTCACCAGTTGCCTGATAAAAGAAGGGTAATATGATCAATTTTTTTTAAAGGATAATTTCCCAAAGCAGAGTCAATTTCCAACAAAATGTGATAGTACTTTTTCTGGAACATTCTGAATCTTTGCAACAGTTTCCCCCAAAGTAGATCCTGAGACAGACTTAAGTGCAGTTAGTTTATTTGAAAAGTCATCCCAGGAAGTACAAGGGGAGGTAATAGGAAATAGGTGGAAAATGGAAAAATACAATTAAAAAGTATTAATAAGTTACAAATGTGGATAACTGGGGCTCAGATTTCTTCTGAGTGTGCACACGGGACACTCTTAGAACTGTCTCTGAGGGATTGAGATGCCAAGATACTTACTCCCTGATTCCTATCCCTTACTGATGCCCCTGGATACCCCTGGAGGGATGAAATTCTTATTATTTCCAGGCTACCCTTCACTGAAACTGAGAAAAACTCCCATGCCATTGAAAAAGTCTCTAGAAAAGGAAGCAGAGAGATAGATGTGTTTGAGATGGGAAGCTGCCTGAATATAGGGGCACTGTCCAGTGGGGCCAAAGATAGACTCAGAGTCAGGCCAAGGGCAAACAAATAAGCCAGCATCAGCATCTGCTGTGGCACATTATTACACAGTACATTTAAAAAAATCCCTAAAATCTGGAGTGTCTCCCACTTTTTACTTTTAGTATCCACTTAATAGCAGATTAGAGGATCATTGACTAATGAGAGGTTTCCAAGACATCAGAACTGGCTGACGACCAGATTCACAGTTAGGAGACCACTGGGTAGGAAAAAATTCGAACATTTCAGAGTGGTCTTTAAAGCTAAGCAAAGATTGTGAGAAGCTACACAAGCTTACAAGCTGTCAACAAAACAACCTGAGGATTATGCCAAAGGTCCAGATGCTGCTTCTGGCAAGGAAGTGCTGATTTCTTTAACTGTCTTCCAAGAAAGAAGAACTTCTAGTAAAAATGTAGAGGGAGGAAAATATAGGTTCTTCACTCCATATACTCACCAAACCTTCCTTAGGTCTGATTAATTAATAAAACAATTTTTTTAAAAAAAGAAAATAAGTCATAGATTTCCTTGAAGGAAAAAAAAATGTATATGTATATAAACTGAGGAAAAATGTTCTCCTTATATGAAAGTAACAAATGCTCATATAGTCATCATGAATAAAAAGGAAAAGTAATGTGGCCACACAGGGAGTAAATATTCTTGTACATGAAACAATGCAATGTGAATGGAGGTTTAAGGTATTTGTCTATGAAACTCAAAACTAAAAATACCAAAATACACAAGACATGAGGTTTTAAGTATTTTTTTCTCTCTTTTCTGAAAGTTCACTAAAGTGATGGTGAAATAATAATGATGATGAATAAAAGCCCAGAGGAACAAAGAGATTGAGAAGTGAGGTGACAGAAGAGAAGGAAAGCCAACATTTTTTTAAACACGTGGGATGAGAAGTAACAGAGTAAGGGAGAAAAATTAAAATATAGGAGCCTGCAGAGAAGGTAACTAGTAAGAAGCCAGTGACAGTTGTCAGAGAACTCTGGAGAAGATTCAGAAATGGAGACACCTGGTACCTATAAACTAAGGGACAAAGCTTGAGGCTGAACACAGGAGAGCTAGAGAAAGTCTATATGGAGGGCTATATATATGCCCTCACTATTCCACGTTGCTTGACATCCCTGCCCTTCTGTGAGTCTGCCCTGGCAGGAGATATCTATCTCTGATAGTAGATAGAAAGGTCACCATTTTGCAATCACCAATATAATAATTGATTCAGGTAAGTCTCAAGTAGTGGATGTTAAAACCATGGTATAAAAAAATCATGGGATGAGAAAACAATATTTACACAATCTCGAAGTGTCACTTCTTGGATCACTTGGAAATTATTAAAAGAAAAATATACCCATACAATGCAAAAAATATGAAGGACATCAACTTTACATTACAAATAACAAGACTAATGGATGACAAACACCTCCTCATGTGATGTCCTGGGAAGGAATAATATCATCTATAAATAGTCTTACCCAAAATTTATAACCTGAATTTAATAATGAAGACATAATAAGATAAATTCAAGTTGTGGAACATTCTAAAAATAATGGGACTTGACACTTTAAAAATGTCAATTTTACTGAACACATGAATAGATGGAGAAATCTTTCTAGATTATAGGAGGATAAAGAGACCTGACAACTAAATGAAATGCACTGGGTATTCTATTAAAAACAAAACTAGAAAAAAATCATTGGGACAACTAGAGAAATCTGAATATGGACTGTATATTGGGTATATTATTATACTAGAGCCAAGTTTCTTGTGTATGATGATAATGCCCTTGTGGTTATATATAAAAAAGTAATTTTTCTTAGAAGATATATGTTGAAGTATTTGTGAATGAAGTGTCAAAGTCTCCAACTTAATGCTTAATACTCAGAAATTCCACACACAAAAAAAATGATATGCACATATGTGACAAGTGAACAGACAATACCTTTTTGAGTTAACATATTCCCTGATGGTGAAAAGATCATCCAACACATACTAAATGGATGACATGGCAAGACTCATAGGGAAACTGCTTGGATTATATGACACGATCATTGAAGCTGGGGCAGACATGAGAAAAGTGAACTCTTTCTAAGAGGAGCTGGAGAATTGTGACAGCAATGCCAATACTCCCTATTGTCCACTGGAGATGAGACTTTGGGGTCAAAGTAAAACTTCAGTCTATATTGAATTGCATTACCCAATACTTAGAGACCACCTAGTGAGGTATATAGATGATATATGTGTGATGCACCACCCAATATGTAAATAAGACCTAACCTAGGAGTAAATAAATTGAAGTGGATGACCTAAAAATCGTTTTATTCCCTATCACATTGCAAACTCATGAAACTAAGGTCTTCTCTCCATATTTGTATATATGATATGGTCCTCTTGGGAAAACATATTGATAGACAGTCATTTTAGGTCTGTTTCTGTCTCAGTCTCTATCTAGCAAAGTTTACAAAATAAATATAGTTTAAAGTGGAAAGGTGAAAAGTAAAAAAAAAATTAGTCAATTTCTAAACAAAAAATGAAATGATCAGCATTCCTTTGAAGTCCTCAATAATTTACTAGTCAAATACTGTTTTTATATCAGTTATCATTAATTCAGACCAAATTAATCTAAAACTTAGCGGTTAACATATCCCTTTTATTATTCTCATGATTTTTTGGTTAATGGATTCAGGAAGGGCTTAGGTGGAAGTTCTTGCCCGGAGTTTGTCATGAGGATGAAGTTAGATATGGGTAGAGTTGGGATCACTTGAACACTGGACTTGTCTGGATATTCCAGACGGCTCACTTCCATGCCTGACAGTTGATGCTGGTTTTTGGCTGGTAGCTCAGCTAGACTGGTGGCCAGAATATCTATGTATGTTCTCTCCCTTGGTCTCAAAGCATTAGTACTTTTTGTGTGTTAACTGACTTCCCCCAGAGACAACAATCCAAGTAGAAGATACATGGCCTTTACTGATCTTGGCTTGGAAATTGCACATTAATTCTGCTTAATTCTATTAGTAAAAAAGCACTAAGTTTGGCTCAGATTCAAAGAAAGTGAACAAACACTTCTCTCAAAGGGAGGAGTGTTAAGGAATTGGTGATATGTTTTAGAACCACTATGTTTTGATTGTGGAGTTGCAAATATTTTTTGTTAGAGCTCTAAAAAAGAAGGCCGTATTGGATGAATTAAGAGTCTCATGCTCTACTGACCGAGCTATCCAGGCACTTTTCTGGATGAATTGTAACAGATAAAAGTTAGATTGCTTTCATATTATCAGACAACAAAGCAAAGCTAAGTTCTGAGACTATCTCCAAATATTAAGCAATATTAAATGACTAGATAGATGGACAGATAGATGAATAGACGAATGGTGAACGGATGGATTGGTAGACGGACACAGATAAATAAATGGATTGATGTAGATAGATGTTAAGGAAAGAAGAAATATTTGGATGGATTCAAAGCACAGTAGGTGGCTACTCTCAACACTGACCATTGCCTGCGGTTGCAAACATCTCTTGGAGGGTGCTTATACAAAAAACACAGTTCATTCAGGAACGATTACTAAACCGGGTGAAACCAGGGCAGAGGGCAGGTTCTTGAAATGAAGGACGTTTAATAGGCATGATGAGGAAATGAAGATTTACACAGGAGAAACTTCATTGGATCAACACAGAAATCCATCTGTCTTGGCCAGCTGCTCAATTCTGCTACAGAATCAGTAGCACCGTGTCAGCTCATGGCAGGAGACAGATCATCCTCTAAAAATGGGAGTAAAAAAAAAAAAAAACTGGCGGAGGAAAACAATTAGATGACTTATTCCGTCCTACAAATTTGTGATCGCATTGTATGTGTCCTTTAGTTTGCTCAGGGAAATTACGAAGGTACAAGGTACGAGAACCAGACTGAGATAAGTACTAAGATAATGGAAGGTAAGAGGAGAGGTCTGATTCCACTCACTCAGAAATCTAAAGGCTAGTCTTCCAGTTACAACATATGGCTTAGAGACATGATCTCTCATCAAGAAAATGGAATAGAACTTGTCATCATGGACAGATTGTTAGGGGGAAAAATGATGGCGGTGGGCATATTATGAGATAAGAACAGCTAGTACTGTTACATTTGGAACACTCTAAAAGCTGCTGTAGCATTTGTTTTGCTCCTGGATTTGTTCCATCTGTCTAGTACTGCTGAGAATATTTTGACAGTGGAAATTTGTGAGATGAGGCAACGTTCACCATGTAGTGACATTTATTAGTCAGATTATCCAGGAGCGAGGGAGGAAGCATTGGAGACATTGGTTTAAAGGAACTGGAAACAAAAGATGAAGGTCACACCAATGGAATTTAAGCAGACTTTTGGTGGTGGAGAATTTGATAGCATTTGCTAGGGTTTGAGATTGGGAGTGAGGGGTTTCCTTTGGTTTTGCCTCAACAACAAGCTGTCAAGATAGCTGACAAGTGAGATAATTATTAGCTCTCTGGCTCACTAATTAAAGGAGATGGAGAGTAATAGGGATATTAATTTTGTTCACTCACCTGAATCTCCTTTGGAAAAGGGAATTCCTTTTGAATCCTAAAAAAGATCAATTCACTGCTTGACATGCACCCAGGTGAGTATGGAAAATATGCCTTCAGGCTGAGTGATATATGAATCAGGTGTTGAGCTTCACATGGTAAAACAGTGATATTACCTTTTAATTGCTCTGGGAGGTAGAAAAGTCATCTAAAGTTGAAGTGCAGCAACCACGGAAGAAATGGCATCAAAAGGAATCATATTTCAAAACATGAGGGAGCAAAAAGGAAGATCAAATCTCCTCTGCCTCTCTCACCTTTGCATTGATGTGCTTTGTATATCCATCTCAGTATTTCTAACACTTTCTAAATTCAGGGAACCGAATTCTTTATTCTTGGGAGGTTTCCTGCAGGTATTCAGGATATAACATCTTCATTGTTAAATCCATTCCCAATTTTAGCTTAAGTGTGGATATCCCTGGAAGTCGAGCTGTCCAGGTTGTCATCCAGACTCTGACACTTAATAGCTGTGGAGCTTTGAGACTCTTTTCTCATCTCTACAATGCAAATATTATGAGAAGCTTCATGGGGTCGTTGAGAGAGCAAAGGAGAAGATCCACTTATAACCACTTATGCATTGCCTGGCACATGGTTAAAGTTGCAGAAGTACTAGTTAGCATTACGTTTCTCTTAGTCAGAAAGAGTCCTCTCTTTCTGTTAGGAATGCTATTTAGATAAGGGTGTGGTCAAAGACTGGGTAGAGATAGGTTGAACTGAATATGTCCTATTCCGCCCACTCCCCATGTCATAGTGTTCAATCTTCCATACAAAGCCTGTCCACCTCACTACCTTCCAGTGGAAGGAATTATCCTACCATCATCTTGATTTCTGGTGTGCATGGCCAGTTAGATTTTTCTTTCCTTCAAAACACAGTAAATCCAGGGATTTATTAAATCGAGGGTAAAAAAATGGCAAAGTGTGTCTACCAGCCAAGCTGTAAACTCTCTATCCCTTGAGTACAAAGCTTTGTCCCCTGGTCACAAACATTTCAGAAAACACAACAGAACAAGGTTTATTTCCAATACTATGTATGGTCAGAATAAAAAAAAAAAAAAAGGAAGATTGGGGATTTTAAAGGTGACCCCATGGTTCCAGAACCGTTTTTCATTCTCCCAGCGTAACAGCCTCGCTCCAAGATTACTGCATGTGCAGTATCTGTTTTCTGTGGGCTGCTGCCAACAGATGGCTTATTTTGAGTGGAGAGAAATATCATTAAGGAACAAAGAGAAATTAGGACTAAATAGGAAATTAAATATGTTCTTGGGATTACAACTGATGATCAAGGAGTTGCAAACCAGTGATTTGCAGCTTGATATTTTGCCTGCAGCCAATAACCCACTGGTTTAAGGAAACCTTAATATTAAGGAGGCTGTTCTCACATCATGCAATTTATTTGTCTTTCTGTCTTGCCAGCGCCTTTGCCAAGCATCATCATTTGCCCAGAATCCTGAATTGCAAGATGAACAAATAATATTCATTTCCTCCATGGAGAAAACATCCTTTGATTGAATTGTCTCCTTCCATCCCAGTCACTGCAGTGCGAGCTACATGTCAGAGATGTGAAATGGAGTTGAGCCTACTTGAAAGCAGAGTATAAATTAGCTTCTAAATGAAAACAGTTAGAAGGAAAACATTTTCAAATGACAGCCAAACTCTATCAGCTTCCTAAAAGTACTCGAGGCCTCTCTGAGGAATGCAGCATGAAAATGAGGGCAGGGAAGCCTAGAATGTGACCCCACCACCACTCAGTGGGTTAAGGAATTTCCCTGGAGGACTTGGCTGGGGAGGGCTGGAAGTCAAAGGGTAAAAGCAAGATATGTTTCCTCTAAAAACCAGCTGTTGTGGTTGGCTATTTGAGCTACATATACCTATTATTTTCCCAAACACTCATTAAATAAAATAACAAAGATGTACAATCGATACCAACAAAAGGAAGGACAGCTCTGTCCTAAGTTACATTAGAAACGCTCACACACATGCAGAAATGGGTTTAGTAGAAGGGGGTGTTTGGACACCCAGAGATTGTCAAACCCTCCAGCATGGCATTGATGTAGTCATGACCAAATTCACACTGAATTTGGCTCTTGGACCCAAGTCTGACTCTATTCACAGTGAAAGACAATGCCAGGAAATCTAATCTTGGATGGCTTCTCTGATGCTTAAAACAAATTAGTCTTACACATATCTCTATGGCATAATTCAGAGACTACACAGAAAATTGTAATCAACCCCCACCATCCTAGCTATTAAATCAGGGAGAACCTGTTCAAAACACTTAGGGATAATTTCTGCTACTGGCTAAAGAGTCTATATTCTTGAGATAAAAGGTCGAGTTATTTCTTTTAGCTCAGTCTGTGGCTATATGAGAATGACTGAGACATTCTGCTGTGCCGCTATTATTGATGGTATAGTCAGGTACTAAAGCAAACTATATGACTTCAGGGAAACAATCAATATTAGGGCAAACGTCTATTTCTCAGAATCTAGATGCTTTGAGGTGACGGGCCTATCGGCTATGTGTTACTCTAGAGCTGTGGTAGGTACAATGATGTCTTCACTTCTTTCCCCTACTCTGTGTCCACCCCCTTTTCAACAGGACTTTGCAGTAATCTCCCACTGTGGGGAGGGTGACCTCCTCTGCCTCTTGACTCTGTGCTCAGCCACATGACCTGCTTTGGCCAATAAGATGCTAGCAGATACGATACAAGTAGAGTCTTGCAATGCATTTGGGTTATTGGACTAGCCCAATCTTGTATGTCTGCCATCACCATGAGAATGTGCCTGGGCAGGCCATCTGTCCCAAAAGGAGGATGAAAGACAGGTGAAATAGAGATAGTTGACCGGCCAAGCCTTACCTAGATCAGCCAATAGCCAGCTGACTCCCAGACACACATAAGCAAGCACAGCTGAGACCAGCAGAGCCACTCAGCCAATCCTACAGATCCATATGCCAAATAAATGCTTATTCTCTTTAGCCAGCTGGTGGGGGGGGGGAGGGGGTTATTCATTGTTTTAAGCCACTTCTTAAAATTGTGGCAATAGAAAACTAAGCAATTCAAAAAAAAAAAAAAAAAAAGCTTTGCTTCATTGCATGGCTGGAAACCATTGTTTAAGTTTCCATTCGCTCTAGCAGGATGTCCCATCTTTCCTCTGTCATGACTTATAAGTCAAGGGAATGACATTCCTGGCAGCAGCAGCGTAAGCCCTCAATGGTTGTGACACTGAAAACTTGAACGTCTGCCTGCAGTACTGTTAAAATAATAGCAGCTACACTTTATTGAAGGCAAATTATGTGCCAAACATGTTTTGCAGCATATGCCATATCCTTAATATTGACTCTAACGTTCTAAGTGGGGCACTGTTACCCATTTCCATTGAACAGATGAGGAAACCCACACTCAGAAAAGCTAAGTAATTTGCTCAGGGAACTACAACTAATATATTTGCACCTGGGTTTAATGGATTCAAACCAAAAGTTAAGCTCATATGGCATGCTTCTCCTTGATCAGTTTAAAGCCCCGAAGGAGGGGTGCCTGGGTGGCTCAGATGTTAAGCGTCTGCCTTCGGATCGGGTCATGATCTCCAGGTCCTGGAATTGAGCCCCGACCCCCATGTGGGGGCTCCCAGCTCAGCAGGGAGTCTGCTTCTCCCTCTCCCCCTGCTTGTGTTCTCTCTGTCTCTCTCACTCTCTCAAATAAATACATAAAATCTTAAAAAAAAAAAAAATAACCCCAAGGATTTCGGTAGCAAGCAGTTTTCTATAAATAGAAAGCTATTGAAAGGGGTGAAAATTGCAGTTGGTTCTTAAAAGATCAAAAATTCTAAATCTCTGCATGTCCACGTTTATCCTACGTTGGTGCAGGTCAGGGACATCATCCCAGAAGCTCAGTCCCAGAAGGAGCTCCTCAGTGCCTTCCAGGTCCTCACCCTCTGCCAGCAGGCTGAGCTCCAAAGAAAGAGTCATTTGCTCTCATTTGAAGCGCTGTGCCTCAGAGAAAATGGGCGAGTCCATCACGTGAACTCCAGCCACAAGTCCTGGGCCGGCAAACAGAGTGGGTATTATCCACCAAAGAATGATTAAGTTCCCAGCCAAGGGAAAGGCAAAGGTCAAGGCCCCTATTTTTTAAGAAATCACTTGACTGTTTGATGAAGCTTACAATAGTAAATAAATATTGTGAGAACCAATGCATCTGTGGAAATTGTGTTGAGGAAAAGATTTCAGACAAGTCAAAATCAGTCAAGTGCCTGAAATAGTAGAATTCTGATAGTATATTATTATTCTGTCCTTTCAATCTTTTTAAAGCAATCTATCACTGAAGTGCCTTTGAAGTCTTACCTTCTTCCCAGATTGTATGAGCACCCACATCAGCCCCTCTCTAAATATTCAAGACAATTATGCTGTCATCTCCCTCTTGGTCCTACTTTCTTAGATGGTTTCTTAATAGGACTATGCAAGTGTACAGAGCTCTCAGACCTCTAATATAATGACAATTATGGTGACAATTCTGACAATAATATCTACTATTTCATGAACTTTTCTATAAGACCTAATCTCTTTACAGTCACTGAGCTCACAATAACCGTAAGAAGTAGGTATTATTATAATCTCCATGTTGTCAAGAAGAAACTGAGGCTTACAAAGTTCATATAACTTGCTCAAGGTCACAGAGTGGCTGAGTGGGATCTGAAGAGTAGTCTGACTCCCAACAATCTTAGCTTTTGACTGTCTCCATACCAGACACCATCTGATTAGGTTTCTTTTGTATAACCCCAAAGTGCCTGCCACATGGGGAGGCACAGAGTGGGCCTCATTTGCATGAATTACACTGGTCACAACTGTAGAGGTTTCCAACAATTATTTGGTGCTAAAAATAGAGCTCATGCCACTGGAAAGAAAAAGACTGAACACCCAAGATGGGCTCATTGGCTAGCATCACTTGGGCTTTTAAATGAACAAACACATTCCCACATGGCATGGAGGGGAAGGGAGAGCATTATATGACAGTCTGTGCAAACATTGCTTATAGGGATTCTTTTCAAAGACTGTCTCTCAAACATTTACACAACAGCCATTCCGCAACTGGATTTATTTAGCACCTACCACGTATGAGGTACTATGTCAGGCAATAGAGAATTATACATATAAAAAACAAATGTTTTCTCAGAAATGTTTTCCCTACCAACAGAAAATCTATTAAAGAAAAATATATTAAGGAATTAGATAAATGTTCCGAGCTTTCTGAAGAAAACTGTCAGGCAAAACCTCAATATCACATAAGATGTTGCTTTGAGACATATGGATATGTGTCAGCCATGTTACAGAATCAAAATATTCTGCAGAAAATCAAATACTCAGCTCTTTCCACCAAGTTTGGGCTGCTTTCCCATTAATCAAAACTCATGACATGAATGCCAAATTGTTGAAATTAATCTGGGAAGGGTCTTCTATATTTGTCTACTAGGCTCTTTCCTTCTGATTTTTCAAATTTCCAATTAATAATCAAATTTCTGCTCTTCTGTTAGTACAATTTAAATAAGTTTATATTGTATAGAGAGACATGAAAGAGATTATAGTAGGCAGTGAACTCAAATCCTCTCTTTTTAAGAGGCACTGGTTTCTGGGTTCCAGACTCATAAACCCAGTTCCAGAAAAAAATCACTACTTGAATATTCCCATGGTACCTCAAATTTAGTGTAACTATTGATGAATTTATCATCCCTTCCCACAAAAACTGGACTATATTTTTACATGAGTAGTACTCTGTTATGGATTGCATTGTGTCCCCTAAAACTCATATGTAGAAGTCCTAACCATCAGTACCTCAGAATATGACCTTATTTAGAAAAAGAATCATTGCAGATATAATTAGTGAAGATGAGAAGATACCAGAATGGCATGTTTGGCTAATGCCAAGCCCTCCATATCAAATTCCCTTTCAGCTATAGGTCTCTTTTGCCATTACTTTATGTCTCGTACCTCAAGTCTAGCACCATGAGCCATATGGAGTAGTTTCTAAGTAGGTGTTTACTGAGTGAATATGTAAAATCAGATTTTCATCTTGTTAAAATATGAGTCATCAATATGTTGGACAAGCCTGAAAAAAAAATCTTCCTTCTAACCAACAAGTCAGTGAAAATATCTCCAGACAAACAAGACCAATAAACCTTAGTGTATTAAATTCTACTGCAGTACTGAAATAATTTATTGAACAAAAAGCAAATGCAATTGCTAGACTAGACACCCGAAAAGCAATACCAGAGTTGGTACATTTCGATATTGCTGCACACTTGGCCCAAGTTTCATGTGATATTAAAGAGTTGGTTAGGCAAGATATGCTTAGATAATTCTGTGTGCATTTGTGGTACTGATGCACACCTGTGTCCTTCTACAGTTGGCTTAAGCCCCACATGCTTCTTCTTGTCACTGATTTGAATCTTTCTCATTTTAAAGAAAGCATTTGGCTCACACAATATACCATGGATTTATCTGGTTAGAGTTTCATGCCTCTTCTAGATCTCTTGAGATTTTAAAGCTTGCTGCAAAAGACATATTTATCACTATATTGGCTGGTTACACACATTTCTAAGTATTGCCTTAAAGGGAAAAATGCATGAGTTATATATTAAGAAGAAGAAATAAAAACACAGAACAAACTGTTCTATTGTATATTTAAAATGACAAAAGTATATTTTATATAACTTATATTTTATATTTATACAAATTTTGTCATTTTATTTAATATAAATATAAAATATAACATTATTATGTAAATATGTTTATAAAATATAATATATATCAAGATATAATATATAATATCAAGATTTAATATCACGACATATATTCTAAGGCATACAATTATCACAAACAGAAGCAGTCGGATTGCAAGTATCAATTTAATCTATTGCCGCTCAATAAGAATATTCTATTTATGTTTCTCTTTATGACTGTTCTATATTCAAACTACATTATCCATAAAATATATTTTTCAGCATTTCTGTGCCAAAAAAATCAATTGGTTTCATTCACTCATTCAAAATACACATATTCTAAAGGTCAAAGAAGAAACCATTGGTTTCAAGAAAAAACTATACTTTTATATTTTTAGGTATATATTTTATATATTTTATTTTAATAAAATAAAAATATTTTATTATTTTTAGTCACTTTACAGACCAACCTTCGAAATCAACCTCTTCATTGAACAGAGAAGCTTCCTTCTAGAAACTGTGACTGTACCAGTTGATACACTTGCAAATCTGGCAAGCGTCTCAAAACTCAACATGTTCAAACTTGTGCTTTCTGCCTTGTGTCTTGATTTGCTATTTTTCCTGAAGTCCTAACATAGGGTTAATAAAATCACCCTCTATTTAGTCACTGAGCTAGAAGCTTTATATTCCTCTTGAATTCCTTCTTCTATATCAAAACTTGCTTAGTGGGTCCCCTCAATTCTACCTCAAAAGGGCCTTCGGAATCCATCCCTTCCTTTCCATTTTCCAAACAGAGTTTTTTACTGCCTCAGCACCCAGCACAGTATCTGACACATACATTGTAAGCACTCAATAAATGTTTGGCAAGTCAGTCAATGGACAATAAAATGGACAGTTTATAAATATATATATAAATAGTATATATATAAATATATGTATATTTATATATATACTATTTATATATATAAATATATATTTTTTCTTTTTCTTTTCCTAGACAACTGTAATAGTTCCTTATACAAAATCCCTATTATTAATTGTTCCACTCTCCAATTTGACCTCCAGGCTTACTACAGGGTTATTTTTCTAAAGCATTGCCAACCATATCATTGTCTGCTCAAAAAATCTGATGGCTTTTATTGTCCATGATAAGCCAGGAAGGCACTCTGCTAAGTGCTAGGGATACAGTGATGAACAAACAATGGCCTCTATGTTGAAGGTGGACATTAATCATGTATTACTCTAAGGCACAGCTGTAAGATGCTTTGAAAGCCTATGACTGGGGTCATGATCCAGTTTGGGATATAGGGGTGGGCTTCCTAGAATGAGTTGTATGAGCTGCTATATATGGATATAGGGGTGGGCTTCCTAGAATGAGTTGTATGAGCTGGTATATAGTTGTATGAGCTGCTATATAGGGTGGGTATAGTTTCTCCAAGAAAGTGAAAAGGCTGTTCAGGTGAGCAACCTGTAGGAAGGCTACATGTGGAAAGGAGGGCAGTGGCTTTAGAACTCAGAGAGCAAGGGGTGAACAGTGTATGTCAAGGTCATAGGGATAAACAATGGTGAGATTTTGCATCTTTTGCTGAGCGTGCTCTGAAGAATCCATTGAAGGATTATAAACCAGAGGTTACATGATCACTTCCAAGGATTTCTTTTTATCAAATTCTGTAAAAAATACTAAAAAGGGAGAGGTATATCTTAGGATGAGCAGGATTGCATTATAGCCCTGGGTGGCTGGAAATGCACCAAACGGCAGCACTACAAATAACTATTCAAAAGTTGTTGGAGTGCGAATAAAGGATAAGTTTCATTCCATCAACAAATCTTCTGATGGGCATAACTCATTGCTTGGTGATTTCTCTTTTGTTTCTTAATCCATATTAATAATGAGCATTTTCAACATGCCAGAAAGGTCACTGCATTCTTTATAACATCCTATTCTGCAAACTGAAGATAGCAGCATAATTAATACATGTGATAAATGCATGAGCACCCGAGCTTTGTTTTTGATCTCACTTTTTAATCAACACTGAGGCCTTTTAACATTTAGCTTTCTTCTTTCTTGAATGCTTCTGAAGACATCCAATCCCCAGGGCCCGTGGAATAATGGAATCCACCTTTCTTTGTTTCAGTAGTTGACGAATGACTGCAGCCCCTACTCTCTTCATTTGTGCCAAGAAGACAACCCATGTGGAAGTGATAACAAGAATTTCACCATCTCTGCTCGCAGGCCTTCCAGGAAAGAACAAAACCGGGGGTGACATGTCTTTATCAAAAACTGCCAGCTCTCAACTGTTCTGTCTTGGGCAAATATATTAATCTGTGTACTTGCTGAGGCTGCTCGTTAGACTCAAGCCTCTGGAAACCAGAAGTGCTGATGAGGGGGAACAGTGTCACATGGAAGGCTGGCAAAACTGCATGGACCCTGCTGCCTGTTGTAGTTTTATTGTTCTTGTAATTGCAATAATAAATAAAACACCATGACCTTTGGTGTTCACAATGATGCCTCAAATCACTGCTTCAATTTCAGTCCTGTCACTCCTACTCTTCTGGGGGCAGTGCTTTTGGGGAGGTGCTCCTGTGTTGCCCCCCCAAGATTGCCAGATATTTACCAGTAGGCTTTTTGAAGGGGTGCTTCCTTATTTTCTGGTTGCCACTTTATTTCTCATCCTCAATTACTGAATACAAATTTATTTGAAATACTTAGACGGATGATCATTCTGAAAATAGATCCAGGGGGATGGAAGCCCCAGATCCAGGAGACAGAAGATCAGAAAATGTCCCATCGGGAAGTGTAAGGAAGGCTTGCCTTGTTTGTTCACTTGCACAATCACCTGCTGTGCTTTGCTGCTTTTTGTTTAGGGGTTCCTTGTGGATGCAGTCAAGGTAGAGATTGAGTTGTTACAGTCTCAGCCCAGTAATCTGGAAATCACCCTTTTCTTTGAAATAGCTCTTTAATTTCATAGTGTGAAACAGTGGTTCTCAATTATCTGGAGGGCTTGTTAAAAATCAAGTTTTTGGCCCTGTTTCAGAGTTTGTGATTCCGCAAGTCTGGGTGGGGCTTGAAAATTTGTATTTCTAAGAAGTTCCCAAGACCGTAGTTTGAGAACCACTGGTATAAGACTAAAGGGACTCTACATTGTCCCTAAGACCTCCTGGGAACAGAGTTTTCAAAATATTGTCATGGAAATATCTGGTTGTGTAAAATCAGTTAAAGAACAGCAGAATTTAGGGTTAGCAAGATACTTAGAGCACAGACATATCAGACCTTAGAGAATTTAACTGATATATCCAAGGTCACAAACCTGTTAGTGATAGAACTGAGGATCTAACACATTCTTAACTCTTATGACTTTGCTATGTCCTTCACTATGACATTTGCATATTAAGAGTTTAACTAACGTGGTTGAAATTGGTAAACATATATCAACCTTCCCACCTACCATCCTGTTGCACCCTTTTGAGACTCCCTTTGACTCCACAAACTTTTAAATTAAAAAAAAAAAAAAATTGGCATGTATTACTTTTGTATGGGTAAGAAAGAAGCCTGTAAGGGAGAAAGAATTGGATATGTGTATTTAGAAGAGCTGTTCTCAGGAAAAAAAGTTTGAATCCCATCAAATACTGTACTATTTTACAACCAACCAATGGAATTGGGTCAATCTGGATATTTTAAAATAAATAAATAACTCATAATACATTATTTAATGTAATTTAGGATTTAGTATGTTTTATTTTCTTCTACCAATTAATTTGTACATGGAGATAAAGTTTTAGTCATATATTTTTCAGAGTGATTTTGAAGAAATGTAATTTGAATGACTATGTTTGGAAGATTATGTGTCTACGTGCAGCAAACACAGTCACATAGGGTCCTGGAGGTCAGGGCACACTTCAAAGTTGATGAGGTCATGTCGATTCCATTGGCATGGTAAAATGCAAAACCCATCTAGATTTTCTGCTTCTATGGGCCTGAGTTTGAATCCTGCCTTTGGCAAATGGATGAAATGCTTTTTGGCCTTAGGGTTATCATCTGTACAATTGGGAAACAAACAAACAAACAAACACTCCCACCTCACAGGAAGCCCCAGAGCCAAAAATTGGCTTGGGAAAGATTTAGACCCTCCATAATGTCCATCAGATCCTTCAAAATCATGCAGCCATGCCTGTGTCATCAAGGTATACAATCAAACGACCTAAGTAGAAATAATGAACTTGAAATGCAAATGTGACTTCCAGACAAGTCTCCTACTCATTCCTTCCCCCAAGCTGCACTGCAGACCAGTTCCTTCTCTGATCCCACAGCCACACTGTCACTTCTAATATCCTTCTATAGCAGAAATTCCAGGACTTCCTGAGTTCACAGTGGGGCTATCATAAATTGTTGGGCTATGTCTGCAAAGGACCTGTCACATACTCCCTTTCTTTCCTTTACCAACTAATTTCCCATCAGCCAGGCATTGAGCTGCACTAGGGCTGAGTTTCTTCTCAAGGAAAAAGAAAAGAGGGTAGACTACCTCTAAAGTTTTTTTTCTTTTTCTTTCTTTTTTTATTTTTTAAAAAGATTTGTTTATTTATTTGAGAGAGAGACAGTGTGAGCATGTGAGTGTGTGGAGAGGCAGAGGGAGAGGGAGACAATCTCCAGCAGACTCCCCGCTGAGTGTTGAGCCTGATGTGGGGCTCGATCTCAGGACACTGAGATCATCACCTGAGCCAAAACCAAGAGTCAGACATTTAACTGACTGAGCCACCCAGGTGCCCCATTTCTTTCTTTAAAAAAAAAACCAAAAACTCCAAAGTATCAAAACTGTAGAGTGTCCAAGTAATATGAGTGAGAAAAATTGGGCAACCTAAAATATAAGTTATATATTATATATTATAGTAGATATTATATATATTATATATATATATAATATATATTATATATTATAGTAGATATTATAGTAGATATTATAGCATCTGTCTATGCAGCACTGTCTTAATACCTGAAATGACCATGTACATTTCTTTTTAACCTTCTGCAATTCTCTTCAAAAGATCGATCTACAATAGGGCTGCCACAATTGTTCTTCCCAAAGAAAATACCATTTTATTCTACCATTAAGGTTTCAGAATGCCTCAAACTCTGAAGGGAGAAATGTTGACTTCATTTAAAGGGCACGCCCAGTATCATAATGTGAATATTGCTGAGAAATTTCCTTTGGATTTAATTTTGAATTATTCCTTCATATGAATGACATCATTACATTCCATACAGAAAAAACTAAATCCACTTGGATAAAGATAAATGAAGAGGTAGAAATGGCACAGTTTAAAAAACAAGTGAAAAAAAAAAAAATTGCTAACCGAGAGCAGGCTCCACGAGTACCATCCATGCATAATTATTGTCCCAGAACTTGAAACTGAAATCATGGGCACCTATAACCTCATCTCTGGAAATGGCTACAGATAATAATCTTTTCACCCTCTTTAATTGACATATGAGAGCAGGGAATCATAGGAGGTGGAGTCAGAGACTTGCCCAGACCATAAGAACAAAGCCAGCACTAAAATTGAGATTTCCCAAGATCAAGGCCAATTTTTTTTTGTTTTCCTCCAGAAAAGAAGCTGCTTATGGAGGGTGATAAATTTGACATAAGGTAGAATGTTGGTTTGTAGCCTTCTCTGTTTTTTAGGTGTGCTTACTGTTTGTTTCGCCAAGCGTATATTAAATTGTACTTAGGAAATAAATTGTAATTGATGAGCAAAAAACAAAATTAAAATTGTGTATATGGTTGAGTAATTTTTTAAAGTTTCATTTTGCTATCTTCCTTATTGAACGTGCCAAGTTTGTTTATTCAACATATCAAATAGGTAGCTAAAACTTGCAAAATAGTCTTTTAATAAGCAGAGTGGCATAAAAGAAAAAGACAAAAAACAAACAAAACAAAACAAAAAAACACCACAGAACCAACCAAAAAGCTAGACAACTAGCATTTTACATGTTAGGCTCTGCTAGAGTTGCCAGATTTAACAAAGAAAAGTACATGACGTATCTGGTTAAATTTGAATTTCAGACGAGTAACAAAAAATTATTTAAATATAAGGGAGTCCCATGCAATAGTTGGATATACTTATATAAAAATAATTATTTGCCATTCATCTGACGTTAAATTTAACTGGGAATCCTACATTTTATCTGGCAGCCCTAGAACTCCCCACTTTAAAATGTTTAATTAAAATGTTACCTGCTGGTAAATTAATACTAACTTAAATTTATGCAAGCCTACTATGAGAACAACAAAACCATTCAATATTGAATACATATCAGTGCATTTATTTCCAGGGTGACTTATTTCCAAGGAATACAATGAAATAGTAATTTGTAAAGGATACATGGATTTTATTTATATATTAATGAAATATACTCCATGTAACACAAGGTAAACTGACCACAAAAACAGACTCTTCCTTATTATAGACTGTAATTAATTGATCTTTGCATGCAACCAATATTCATTTAAATTGATAATTCTTTGGTAAATAATTATTTTTGCTAAATTCTATTCATGTGGCAGACAGAACTATAAAGGAGACTTAAAAAAAAGGAGAAAAAGAACAGATAAAGAGCAATAAAAAGAAGCATTGTGCTAGCTACTCATCAGATCTAAGTCTGTGAGTCAATATTCTCTCCAATCTAGATTTTGTAGTGATTCTCCAAAGATATTACAATGTATCAAACCAATACCAATAGCATAATGAAGAAATAAAAAGTTGCATTATATTGGTTTTAGGGTTTTTTTTTCCCTATTTAACCATTTATCTATTCATACAACAAAGGAGTTTTTATTCTCTCAGGATATAACAGCTATTGAATCATGGAAGTTACACAGGTATTCATTGTTCTATTCTTTCAACCTTTTTCTGTTTGAAGATTTTTATCATAAGTTGGGAGAGAAGAAAAATGTGAAAAAGAGAAAAAGAATTAACAGCTATGTAATCTTTAAAATAGTTCAGGAAATAGCAAAATATAATGGGATCTAGAATATGTCATATTCTATTTTTCTTATTTAGAACACTGATTATTTTCACATTTCTCTAGATAGAGTCAACAAATACATTTATTGATTTCATCTGAATACATCTTTGCCACTTTTGCCAATAAATGGCAGTAACATTCTGTTTTTAATTCTCAATAAGTAAAATAAATTTTAATTCATCATTGATAAACAAATCCTTTAGCAGTTTTCATAAAATAAAGTTATTTTTTAACTTAGGTAAATCATCTACAACAACCCAAACAGAAAGACTTTGCTTTATTAAAAGCAATCTAGGGGTAAAAATAAATAAACTAATAAACAGTGCTGTCTTACTTTGTTCAGGCTGCTGTAACAAATATACCATAGACTGAGTGACTTATAAACAACAGAAATGTATTTTCACAGTTCTGGGGGCTGGATGTCTAGGATTAGCATTCCAGCATGGTTGGGTTCTACTGAGAACCCTCTACCAGGTTGCAGACTGCTGACTTCTTGTGTATCCTCACGTTACAGAAAGAGAGCTCTCTGGAGTCCCTTGTATAAGGGCACTAATACCATTCATAAAGGGTCCATCCTCATAATCTGATTAACTCCCAAAGTCTACCTCCTAATACCAACACCTTAGGGGTTAAGATTTCAACATATGTATTTTGAGGGGACACAAACATTCAGTCCATAACAAGTGCCAAGTAGATTTTTTCTTCAATAAACATAGTTCCAATAAACAGATCCAACCTGGCTAATCTTGTCAGAAGTATATTTGCTGAACTTTTCATTTGATGGAATATTATATAACCACGAAAAATGAGAGAGCATTGCATGCATATGAAAATAAAAATGTTAATAATATTTCAATAAGAAAAATGCATTTTATAAAAATAGATACGCCATTTATGTTGTTCAATAGTTATGCTATGGTAATCTTAGATTATGACATTAAATATAAACAAATCCAGAAAAACCATTCCATGTTTATAGTATCAGAGTCTAAGAATTAATTTGTAATACATTCACTTAACCTTTAGCCAAAAGCTTCCTGTCCCTTCATCCCATAGATCTTAATTGTGTTCCTGGGATGAGCTTTCATATTTCCACCTAAAGCTTTAGTTTCACTTTCATATCTGCCAGAGGAGCAACAGTCAATTCTGCATATGACTAAGGAAAGGCAAAATACAGCGATTAATAGGTAAATAATGAAACTTCAGGTCCAATTAACCAGGTTTATTACAAGTTATTTCAGCTTATATTTTTCATCTTCAAAGATAAGCTTTATTTTCTGTTCCCCTTTCATTTCTGTCTTGATAAATTTTCCTGTCCTCCCTCAAATTTCTTCTGCCTATTATTGATCTTCACACCTGTCTGAATACACAATTTGCCTTTATTTCCCTGCATTCTCTTCTACACAGTTTCATTCACTTTATATTGTGTGTTCCCTTTTCTTCTCCCAGTTCTCAAACTTAACTCTCATTTGCTAAATGTCAAAATCACTGGTCAAAGGGCAAAAATAAGTCAAGCTAGGAGTTTTAACTCTACAATGTCAAACACCTGATTTTCTTGATTTATTTTTTGAAAGGTAAGAAATATAAACATTACAGTTTAAAGATATATTTGAAGAGATAGTAATTTTGTTTTCAATTTACTTAAAATCCTAAATATGTTCCTTTTTTTTGTTGGGGGAGGCTTGCATTTCCAGTTATTGACTTATTCTTGTTTAAAAGAAATACCACGTAGCTTCCATTTGGCAATTCCCTACTTCCCTTGGCAGATCTTTCTATTTAATAATAAGTCTTAACAAATGAGTAACTCTAAAGTGGCCTACAGCTATGGGCATTCTGTGTTCAGTGTAAAATATTGCAAAAATATAGAAGAGCAAAAAAAATGAAAATTAAAAGTCACTTCCAGTCTACCTTCCAAAAACTGCTGTTAACATTTCACACATATGCACACACGTGCACACACGTACACACACTCACCATACCTACATAGCATATATCACAATTTAAAAGAAAATGCACACAAGACTGCCTCACTCTCCCCTTCTTTCAATCTGGAAAGCAAATATGTCTACTTCCAGATCCTCTAGTTTCTGGTTGACAACAACATTCCGAGACTAACAAGATGGAGGGAGCCTGAATCTGAACAATCATAGGGAGCAGAGCCATCCTACTGACTTTGACCTTGATGTTAAATTGGAGAGATATAAACTTCCCTCTTCTCTAAGCTATGGTATATAGGGCTATCTTTGTTAGGGAGCAACTCCATCTAATACATTGCTCTAATGGCCAAAACTTATGGTAAATATTCTAGGAATTCAGAGAAGAGAGAATGACGTATTGACTTGAGTTATATTGAAGGCTTCAGAGAAAATATCACACTTAAACAAGATAAGCATAATAGAATTTCAAGCTCAAAATGGCAGCTGAGCATAGGCATTTGCCTCTCCTTCAAGGAAGCACATTATAATGGCAGTGAAGGAATATAAAATGAAAAAAAATGGGAGATTTCAATTTCTAGATGACAAAAAGCAAACAGAAATGTTTGGTCAGGAGATGAGACAGAAAAAGACATAGTCCAGAAGATGTACCAGAGGGAGCCACAGGGGAGATGGCAGCCAACTTTCCTGTCAGAACTCTGGAGGATTCTATGTATAAGGATTTCTCAACCTCAGCACCACTGACAGTTAGGGCCAAATAATTCTTTGTTGTGAGGGGCTGTTCTGCACAATGTGGGATGTCAGAAACACTACTCTTTCCTGTAACCCCAATGATCAAAAATTTCTCCAGACTTTGCCAAATGTTCCCAGAAGGCAAAACTACCCTAGTTGAGAACTACCGTTCTATAGTATTCATTCTCCAAATATTTATTGAATACTTTTTGTGTGCCAGGCTCTGATCTAGGTACTGGAGATACAGAAGTGAACTAAATCATCAAAAATTCTTTTTTTCTTTAAATTTTATTCATTTATGTATTTATCTGAAAGAGAAAGAGAGAGCATGAGCATGAGGGTGGCAGGGCAGAGAGGGAGGGAGAAGGAGAGAGAATCCCAAGAAGACTGTGCTAAGTGTGGAGCTCAACATGGGGCTCGATCTCATGACCCATGAGATCATGATCTGAGCCCAAACCAAGTCCGATGCTTAACCAATGGAGCCTCCCAGGTGCCCCTCAAAATTCTTATCCTTTTTTTTTCTAGTGGGACTAGGTAAGTAACAAGAAACTAAATGAGTAAAGGATATAATTTGTCAAGCACTATGGAGATAATAGAGAAAAAAAATAGAAGACACTGAGGGGAAAAGGGAAAAGCAAGATGGAAAACATGCATTTCCAGAGCAGCTGTGCCAGTTGGCTTTCAAACCCCTTTCCCTCATTTCGTATTTTGGAGATCTCAAGTGCTGGGTTTTGCCTTTGGAAAACCGCTGGAGAGATATTTGCTAAACAGTGTGAATAGGCTGCAGGGAAGAATTGTGGATGTTGGTAATGGACCTTAGAGGATTCTGAGCCATACACTAATGAAACTCAGAAACCAGCATGGGCAAAGGGCCATCAGTGAGGGTTAAGAGGCAGAAGAGTGAGTGGTACTGGTAAAATGACATAGGGAGAAAAATGGCTGCAACAACTCAGGAATCTGACGCTGGGTGGTTAAAATAGAAGTAGATTTAGCTGAACCCACTGGCTATTAAATAGTGAACATACACACTTATTTTTTTTTTTAAAGATTTTATTTATTTATTCATCTGAGAGAGAGTGAGAGAGAGATCACAAGCAGGCGGAGAGGCAGAGGGAGAAGCAGGCTCCCCGCCGAGCAAGGAGCCCGATGTGGGACTCGATCCCAAGACCCTGGGATCATGACCTGAGCCAAAGGCAGCCGCCCAGCCAACTGAGCCACCCAGGCGTCCCATACACACTTATTTTTAATTCCTTCCCTCCATCAAACATTCAGCAATGGTGCTTTCTAAGGCTGTTGGAAATGAAATTTCCTTTCAGTTTATTTCATATGATTGCATTATGATGCTGAGTAGGACAGACAGTTGAATACAATTAACTAAGCTTTACTAATATTATTGTAGAAAAATGAATGAGGAGACTTTTTCTTGAATAAAATCTTTAGTCAAAAATTCACACTTTAAGACACATGGAAACCAAACACTTACAAATATTTACTGATATCTAGTGGGCTCATTTTATTTTCTCTGAGGAACACATGGAATTGTTGGTACAGTCCTAACAGCTTGAAGCTACAAGCACAGACAAGGGAATGGGAAGCTGAGATGGGAAGCTTATTTTCCCCTTACCTAAAGGTTTTATTTTACATAATATTTTGGCATTTTCCAACCACAACCATTACCACAAAGTCATCTCTTTGTGATTTCCAATATGTGGTAAGATATTTGCTTGCAAATATTTGTTATGAAACAGAGGATGAATGAACTATGCTTACAAAAAATTGATTATTTGGGGGGTACCCATGTTTCCTTAACTAAATATTCTCTTCTATTTGCTATCTGAGAAGGTCACTTTCTTTGATGGAGATTTGGGGGGGGGGTATGTACTAGTAAGGGAGGAGGAGGGCGCTCTTTAAAAACCAGATCAATGAAGCCAGCCTTGTCAAGCAAAAAAAAAAAAAGGTCAACTACCACAAGCAGAGCTCCACTCCTCCAATATGGTTTCCTAATTTCTGACTATGTATTTCTTTTTTTCCTATGAAGTCAAGTTGGTAGAATCAATTTCTGCACCATCATATACAATTAGTAGAAATCTGTCAACCCACATTTTCTCAGTGATAACCAGCCAAGTCAGAATTATTACTGTTCTATAAACATTTGATTATTCTTGCTTCTTTGCTCATTTCACACTCCAAAACTCCCCGGCTCCCCACTCCTACTCTAATGGCCTCCCTTCTACTCCTGTCTATCCAAAACTTTCTTTCTGTCAGTTTTCCTCACTTTCTTCTTAAAGCCCTTCCTGAAAAATTTACCCTAAAACGTTTTCTTCCTTCTCTTATCTCTTTAGGGCTTATGTTATATGTCTAGTCTACTAATTTTGGTGGTGTCAAATTATATGCTATTTTGAGATTGCCATCTAATTGTTGTGCAAGGTTAGATATCTTTTGGTCCAAAATACAAAATCCAATATCCAAAAGATATTAGATACCTTTTTTTTTTTTTTTTTTTGCCTAGATTATGGTCAAGGGCCGAAGGATACACTATTTTTGGTATCCACCTTGGCATCTGATATTCTGAAACTCTTATGAAAGAAATCTTACCAGACTGTCCTCTAGGACAGACACTCTAAGGATAGACACAAAACCAACCTTCTAAACTTTGAGTAGTTTATATTGATGACCTAGCTCTTTCTTTAAAAAAAAAAACAAACCCTCTATTTTCCCTTTTTGAATATTTAAAGAAAAACTCTTTCTTCTTCATCAGTCCCTTTTACTTGTCATCATCGCTCATAACTCATTAACTTGCCATAAGTACACTTCTCCTTGAGTGTGATGCTCACCTGCACAACCAGATGTCGAGTGGGAACTCTGAGTGCTCCTGACCCCCCTATATGTAGTATATAGTTATCTAGATTGCTGTGTAAACAGGGGAGATTTAGATTTATATAATGGGAAGTTAAATGGCTATGATACAAATAGGGATGATAAAAGGATAATTGGCCTACCCAAACTGCCCTTAAATATGAGTTGATTATCATTGACTTCTTGCCAGAGTGTTTTCACACAAAGTTTCGCTGGTTAGTTTTGACAGTGAAAAGAACACTTTAATGCTAGATAAATAAGAACATACAAGTTGGGTTGATCTTATTTGTGGTGGCAGTTCCACAATAAATTGCTTTGGGTACATTACTGTAAAAGAATAGGGGACCATGTGGGTCTGAATCACACTATGATACCTCATAAGCCTGTAGATAATGAAAATTGCTTCTTTGAGCTATGTCATTTTTCTTGTTGGGAATGGTGTTTTGCCCACACTGGATGCTGTTATTAAGGAAAATTATTCTACCCAGGGCCTAAGTTCATCTAATAACTATTGGCTGCCTACTCTGTGCCAGGAACTCTGCTAGGTGCAAGAGATAAAATGGCAATCACAAACATGATCCCTAGCCCTGTGACTCTTAGTGGAATTCTAGTGGAAAGAACCAGTCAAATATAGAATTGTAACTGTCATGAATGGTCTAAAGGAGAAGTGCAAGAGGTAACAAGAGTTTCTTTCTCCCTTAGTGTCAAAACATTCCATCTTCATGAGGTGACAGTGAGGCACCTGGGTATGGCCCAACACTGAGATATTTTTGGAGGAACAGAGAGACTGAGGCAATGCCCCTAAGGCAATCACAGTAGCTAAATGGCCAGTATCAGGAAGGCCATGCCAGACACCTATGACCAGAGAGGCTGCTCATAGTTCTATGAGGCAATGCAAAGTCAGAACATGGTTCAGGCACTTTGGTGAATACAGACAAGGGAAGGACCACAAGATGAGGAAATAAGCCATAATTCAAGACAGCCATAAGGAAATATCAGGTCGTGTAGCCATGATATAACTTGTACAGTTCATAAGAGACAAGCCTCCACCACTCTTTGAAGTACTCATGTGCAAGGCTATTTGTCAGCAAACGGGACTCAAAGAATTGACCCTCTGAAATGCACAAGACATCCACTGAAGAATATCTTTGGATAGCTAATTCATAGACTTGTGAGATGAGGTGTTATTTTATACATCTCCCTAGGACTGGGTAATTCTAGAGCACAAGTAACTCTTAACTAGATGGAAAGAAAAGAACATGCACAGGAATCGAGGGGCAGGAAAGGTAATAACACCTACCTCATTCTCAATGCTTCATAAATAAAGTACCTTTAGTGGTTCTCAGATATTGAGCAGCATTGGAATCACCTGGGGAGGATGTTAAACATATCGATCCATGACTTCACTATTTCCCACTGAATCAAGGTCTCCAAGATGAGGTTTGTATACAGTAAATATGCTCTTCAAGAAATTCTGCACAAAATGTTTGGGAACGACTCCATTATGTCCTTGAATACTCATGACCAATTACAGATGGAGATACCCAGGCTGAGAGAAGTTAAGCATCCTCTGGATACCCCATTATAGAAACTGGAGTTCCTCTGATTTAGGAACGGCAGTCACTCTAATAGATCTGCTCTGCCTTTTCCACATCCAGAGAAGCATTCAATTTTCCAACAGAGAACAAAGGGAAGGGAAGACTTGGATTCTGTCCTGCATGCAGAGGGAGCCCACTGGGTGGCCATAAAAGAAAAAAAAAATAGAATTAGAGGGCACGAACCATTGTTAGTTGCTCTGAGCCTCGTTGAGCAAAAGCCAAAGACCTCAACAACGGTCAATTTCCAGTGATGCTTTGGTGTTAAATCACCAAAGCAAAGATTGCTCCCAATCTTTGATGAACATTGGAATCACGGAGGATCTTTAAAAATACTGATTCTTGGCTCCCACGCCTAAATATTCTGATTGAGTTAGTATGTGACAACCTGAGCATCTGGGATTTTTAGAGTTCCCCATGTTTTTCTAATGTGCAACAAAGTTTGGGAGGCATTATAGTAAGTGAAAACTACTGATAGTAAAAAGCAAACAAACAAAACTACTGATGGTGTTTTGGGCCTGCTTTGAGTAAACTTATCAGGAAATTGATGTGACTTTACAGGGACTGTTGGTCATCTTGTGGATGTCAATGAGGCCTACACATGACCCTTTTCTGGTGTCACAGGCCAGGCTGTTAAGAGTTAACCTCAGTATGTTCATAGCTGCACTCACCAGCTTTCCACCTTAGGTTCCTCTTGTCTACTACTACCTGGTCCCTCTCATTACCTGTAGCCTGCCACCTGATGTGTCCTTATCTGGAGTCTTTTTGTTCTAAACCATGTCCTCTTCCCTCAGTGCAGAATGATAAGACCACCTGATATCCAAACCATGTTAATGTAACCCAGCATCTTGAACACTGGGAGGTTAAACAGGTCTCCCCAGATCCTGTTTTTAAGAGACCTGTGGCTTCCTGGAAGGGACTGGGAAGTACACATTGAGCTCCATGATCAGAGATGGACCCATTTCCAATTTTGCTCCATTAACAGCTATTTCCAATCTAGCACCTATGGTTTCAATGTAAAGCATGTCCCAGAGGCATTAAAAATGCAAAGGGCAGAGTTAACTTTAGGGGATCTCCAAAGAGTTGTGAACCAGCAGAAAACCTGACGATATAAATGTCAATGAAAGATCTGTCAGTCTTGAAAAAAAATTCTCTCTTTCTATTGAGGTAGATCAATACTGTTAGATTTCCTGGAATTTGCTCTACTAAGGTAACAACATAAATGGCCACCGAATTTTGTGGCGCAGAAGTTCAAATAAATATAGGCAGACTGTAGTCAAGATATCATTTGATTATGACCAAGTCCTTTGAGTACAGTGGTTCCTCTTATCCATGGTTTTGCAATAGTTTCAGTTATCTGCAGTCAACCACGATCAGGAAATAGATGATCCTCCTTCTGATGTATCATCAGAAGGCCAATAGTAGTCTAACACTACATCACAATGCCTACGTCATTCACCTCACTTCATCTCATCACATAGGTATTTTATCATCACAAGAAGGGTAAGTATGGTATAATAAGATATTCTGAGAAAAAAAAGCCATATTCACATAACTTTGATTATAGTATATTATTATTTTATTTTATTATTAGTTAGTTGTTAATCTCTTACTGTGCTTAGTTCACAAATTAAACTTTAACACAGGTATGTATGCATATATGAGGAAAAATATAGTATTTATAGGGTTTGGCACTATCTGCGGTTTTAAGCATACCCTGGGGGTCTTGGGACATATTCCCTGTGGATAAGGAAGGGAATACCCTATTCCCAAGGATGGAACAGACTGGCAAACTTGGTTTGCACTAATAGAGTAGTGCTTACCCAAAGGACTCTGTCAGGATCAACAAGGGACATCCTGAGGATCAAATATGGCTTAGCCCAACTCTCTGTAAGTATTGGAAAAGTAGGTATAAAGTATAACCCAAACACTTAAATTTTTAAAAATACCCTCAGATGACTTTAATGTAAAGATCACTGCAATGACTTGATGGCACTGACTAGCACTGCATCTCAGGAAAAATTATTGTATCACCATTCAAGGCAGTATTGGTATGGTGAGAATTCCAATCACATGGGTAAATAAGCCAGTTAAGAAATTTCTGAGAAAGCAAGCTACTCACTTTTTATGGAAGTTTTATCATGTGAGTATCCTCTTATGTTGCTTAGTCACAACATAGCCTGAGCTGCCAGTCTAAGAATCTGGAGCCAGAGTGTTCAATAGAAATTTCTGCAATGATGGAAACGTT
>CM052885.1:86288761-86294510 GCA_028534135.1 Potos flavus
TTCAATTCAGGTCATGATCTCAGAGTCCTGGGATCGAGTCCGGCATCAGGCTCCTTGCTCAAAGGAGAACCTGCTTCTCCCTTTCTGTGCTGCTCCCCCTGCTTGTTTTCTCTCTCTCTCTCCCTCTCTCTCTCTCTCTCTCTTTGACAAATAAATATTTTTTTAAAAAAATGGATTGGGATGCTTCTTTCTGACTCATCACTTCACCTAACTCCAACAGAATGGCCTCCTCTGCATTGTACACAGTTCCAGGCTTCTCCTCAACTTTGCCTCAAAAGCCTTTGCAGGTTAGCCCTGGGCAATAGTTCAGATAATGGAACTATTGTGAATACTGACCTCATTTCCACTCCATATCCCCACAGTCTTTAATTCCTGCCTCTAAGAGTGTCCCTCTCCAATCTAGCACAAACCAGAAAGAAGAAAAAAGGAGATCAAGCTTCTCTAAGTATGGAATACTTAATTCTTCCAGCCCATTTTAATTGCCTTCCAAACCAAGGTCACTTGGCACTTCACTGATTTTAGAGATAAGCCTCCATCTCTTTCTCTTTCCTAAACTAGAGCTAAGAATTAATTTTAATTCAATGCTTATGTACTCAAGGGTTTTCCTGAAATTGTGTTAATTGTATTTCTTAGCAAACTATAATACCGGAAACTGCTTCCACATGAAAGGCCTTTCAAAAATTGTTTCATGGAAAACCTCACACTCACTAAAGCGAGACAACATATTTCAAATGAGACTTTTAACTTTCTATCTGCCTCAGTTTCCTTATTGAAAAAAAATGGGGGAAAAATCCCCACATTCTGATAGTGTAGTGGTGAGGATTACACTTACTTAGCACAGTGTCTGGCACATAGCAAATAATAAATGCTGACTCTTATTCCGTATAAGCACTTCAGTGCCAAGCTTGTGATAGGTTCTTAATAAATGGTAGCTATTATATTATCCTAATTAGCCACAAACTAGAAAGGAATGGAAATATTTCTCATACAATGTTATGAGAATACGTGGAAGCTTCTTTCCTCTCCCAACTCTCCTTTCTCTTGCTTCCAGTCCCTTCTCTGCTTTCTTCTTCCCTCGTCTCCTTTTTGTTTTGTTTTCAAATCAAACATGCTAGAGATGGAGGAAAAGGAGAAAAGGAATGGGAGCACATACCACTTAGGTCTAAAAAAGAGGAATTATTGGAACTTATCTTGGTCTCTGCTTGGAAGTATGAAATTGCCAACACAGAGCAGAAAGAAATTTACGATATTTTCCCAGTGTTTTGTATTTAATTAGCGCTCTGCTATTGTCAGCTGGCTTCGCTGTCACGGGGATAAATCATTTGCAAGCGATTTTGGAGGCTCTTCCTGTCGCCACCACCATTTCATCAATCTTCTCATCAGCTTTGTCATTACGGATCTCAGCGATTTCTCACCTTTTCAGGAACTCTGCATGAATTTGACCTCAAGAAGTATTTGGCCACTATCATCTCAGCTATTAAATGTCAGATTCAGACATCTCAAACTGTGTGTCAAGACACTGCATTCTGGCAGCAATGAACCCATTAAATTCCCCCCCCCAAAAAAGCTTGCTCTCCGGGTACCCGGAATTGTGTGATACAAGTTCTCCCGAGATTGTCATTTTATCGTGGGTGTCTGTAAAAAGAATGTCTGTCACCAGCTACATGAATGTCCAGACTTTTGATAGTTTGTACATGTGCATTATGCAAATAATGTCTGCCCATCTTTTCTGGGTAAAGTAGGCAGCCAGGTCATATGAAAAGATATAGCTAAGCAACCCACTCCATTAGCATTTTTCAGGTGTATCTGTTAGGATCAGTGAATTCATCAAAAACTGTATTTTCTACTCTTTAAAAATAGTCACACTGAGCTTGCTTTATCCCTGCTAATGAGTCACAGGAGAGCAAGAAGGCCAATGGATACCGCCTACATGGCTGTGGGGATGTTTGCTATAAACACGTATCATCTCTTCACCCAGGCCTTGGTGGCCTGAGGCATGAGCATGCTGGGTGGGTTCAAAGACAGGGTCAGTGAGATTGGAGGGTGGGGAGCAAGGGAAGAAACAGTATGGCCACCACCAGAGAGATCTTTCTTGGCTGTCATGGACCCATTTAGCAGCTGAGTGGAGCCTCTAGATCCTTCTCAGAATATGTATCATGATTTTAAATAAGTAAAAGTACAAAAGATTACTAAGGAAATGATTTATCGAGATAACAATTACACAGAATCAGTGCATGCTACGGTAATGTGTGTGTTTCTTTACTGACATATTAAGACAAGATCTTTGAAGTTACAATGCATCAGTAGTGTTATTGTGATCTCTACAACTCCAGGGTGACAGGAAATATCCGTGATTTCTACGGATGACAAGGTCACAGGAACTGCTGATACCACTGTGGTTTGTGGCTACATAGCCGTGATGGGAGTCCTAAATTGCAATTGGAATTTAATGAAGATAACTGTATTTCCTTTCCCCAAGTTCACTGTTCCCCAATTCCTTGAGACCTCTTAAGAGTTTGTGACCACCAGGGTCCAGCTTGTAGGGGAGGCATTTGGATTCTACTCCCAGGGGAATAGAAGGCCAGGGAGGAGCTTACAGTCTCCAGTGTACTTGTTCATTTAAATCGGGAAGCACCTGGGGTCTCCCCTGTCTGTTTCCTCTACCTAGCAAACAGTGCTCTGGGCAACATTTGTCTTGGCATTCACTACTTCACCATGTGGTAACTTTACATGTTGTTCCTTCCAACAGAGTGTAAGGACGAGAACTACCCATCGACCATCTCTGTATCAACAGTGCACAAGACCTAAGATGTACCAGCTATTGAGTATTTGTTAAATAAATTAATCAAGACTGAGATGCTTTTGAAGGAATTGCCCATGAATCCACATGACCAAATTTTTCCGAAGAACATCTTTTCCTTTCTGAAAGGGATTATGTGTGGAAATACAAAACACTTTAAAAATGTTACCCTCAGACTTTAGAAGAGGAAATGGAAATATTGATGCCATCAGGGAAGTTAAAAAAAAATAATTTAAAAGTAGACTGAGGGACGCCTGGGTGGCTCAGTTGGTTAAGTGTCCAACTCTTGATTTCAGCTCAGGTCATGATCTCAGGGTCCTGGGATCCAGCAGGGAGTCTGCCTGAGGATTGTTTCTCTCTTCCTCTCCCTCTGCCCCTTCCCCTGCTTGCGTTTCCTCTCTCTAAAATAAATAAATCTTTAAAAATAAATAAATAAAAGTAGATTGATTGAAAAAAAAAAAAGATCATGTGGCTACCTAAAGACCAAGTCTCCCTTATGTTTAAAATTACAGGAGGCTTTGCAAGGAAAGAAAAGGCCAGATAGGCAGAGGTTAAGCATCGTATAGACCAGCCGTAGATCAACAGGTCAAAATTCAGCCAAGGTGAACTTCTAGGAATAGTCATTGTCTCTGGTTTGTTCCCAGAATAAGCTTTCCATTTTAGACAATACCTGACAGCTGCCTAACCCCAACACACTGCCATCCATCCACAGATAGAGGAAGGAGTATGGTAGAATTTCCCCCAGTCCTGGGTCACATCTGGGACCTGGCTGGAGCTCTGCAGGCTAGGGCTGGTTTCTAGCCCCTGTGTTTATCTGGGGTTGGGGATGGAGCTCAGGACTTGAATCTTAATTTGGAATCTACTGAAATACAGATAATAACCTATTTAGCATGCTTAAAATTGCACACTAAAAAGGTCTGTATGAGACAGATGTACTGGCTTCATGCATGGTCAGCTCCATCATTTTAAGAAACAACTAGTTGTTTCTTATGTAAAACATTAATTCAGTCAATACCTTCTTATTAAGGCTTTCTATTTTCCTGGCCCCATGAATTAAACACACACAAAACCCTGGGTGAAATTACACATTCCCTGTCCTTGCTTGAGTCAGTGGGAAAGCTGATAGGTACATCCACACCACAGTGAAAGCAGTGATACTTCTATGTCTACATGGAGAAGGGAGGAAAAAATTCACTGAAGATCCAATATTTGAACAGACATGATGGAAGTAAGTAAAGGAATGTGTCATCTCAAGAAGCATATGCTCCAAACAAAGACAGGGCTGATCCCTGAGAAACTGGAGCCATATCAAGGAGATTTCAAATGTTCCTGAACTTGTTTATCATTTGATAAGATTTAGCAAATTAATCCATGGCAAATATCCAGGGTTCAGAAATGGTTGTTTTGAACCAACAGGTTGTTGAGCTCATCACATGGAAGTCTTAGGAGACTATAAGAGGTGCAGATCAGCTAATAAAAGTCCCATCTGCTAACTCTCTCATCCAACTTGTAATGAGTTTGGGCATGACACTGTTCTGGGGGCAAGAAAACAAAAGTTGACCAAACTTGGATTCATAAATATCTTGGTTTCACAGAAAAATTAACAAGCGACTCTACATACGTCATGTGAGCAACCGCATGGGAGATACCATGGAATCAAGGCTGAAGAAATCAGAATTAGGCTATCATGTGATTTGTAAGCCTTGGAAAGATATCTCTGATACAGTAGTCTATTTGCATTATTAGGGGAAAAATACAGGACACTTTTGAAGATCATGGCTATGAACTTGGAATCCTGAGTTAAAATTCCAATTCTGCCATTTATTTGCTGTGTGGTCTTTAAAATTTTATTTACTTAATATTTCTAAGTCTCATTTTCCTCACTCATAATATGGGAGTGATTACAATGACTACTGCATGGAATTATTGTATTAAGTGAGGTCATCCAAGTGAGGCACTGACCCAAAGGAAGCACTCAATATCTCCATAGAATAGGCTAAAGAGAAGTTTCCTTTCATTTGTAATGGAGCAGTAGGCACCATGATATTTGATCCTCAACAGTAGTCCTGTTGAATTCAGTATGTAGAAGTACAAAATGCAGTGTAGAACAGAGTTCGAAATAAATCAAATTCTCTCTGTCTGTCAAACACACACACATACACACACACACACACCTATAACCTCTGCTTGCGCACTGTCAATGTTTCATATTTCCTTTAGTTCAAGGCTCTATGCTGCTGGGTAAACCAACTGCTCTAAGAGATTCACAGGTAAGGTACTGGTGAAGGGGACAACTTAAATCCCATCCCTGCTGCAGCCCCCTTATGGAATCTCTTTAATTACACCTTCGATAAATCTACTAATACATTCCAGAATATACATTTATCCCTGCCCTCTAAGGAAAACCATTTGCTGACTGTACTTAGAAAGTAGGGAACATGGATTTTCTTTTTCCTTTGCCTCCTGAACAGAACGTGACTATTTGGGGGGGCTCATTCCCTGCTGGCAAATGGCCATTTCCTGCCTCTAGACAGAAAGGCTTAAAAGAACTTATAAAAAGCAGTCAAAATCCTCTGTAGACATCCAATAACTTATGAAGAAAAGAAAGTTTTGATGAGTTAGTGCAAATGAATCAGGAACATATGGATCCTATTTCCCTTGAGTTTAAATTTGTAAAGAGAAAAACTTCTTAAAAAAATGAACTTTGTAGATGTCACTGAACCCAGGGGAAAAACATATGAGATGATTACTCAACTTAATACATTCCTAAGTTGCCCTGTGCTTAGCTGAAGCACAGTCAGGTCATTTGTAGCTCAATTTGGATTGTCAAACACATAGCTCATCATGCTCTAATTGTTTTCAGAGTAAAATTCCAGACAGCAGAAGATGTTAAGGTGGTTAATATTTTCAGCAATAAATTTTAGCATAGTGGTACCAGTTCCTTGAAGG
>CM052885.1:86295010-86433277 GCA_028534135.1 Potos flavus
AAAGCTTACTTCTCTCAACTTCTTGTCAAGTTCCTATATGATGGGACTTTGAAGGAGTTCACGAATAGAAATTAGTAGAATGTGTTCTGATTGAGAGGGGCATGTTACAAGTACTTCTTTCAGTGGGCTCACACTCCAGCTCCTCCAATTCAGCTTTTATCCATAATTAAACTGATGTTGTATGTCCAAATTCCTATGAAGCTTTTTCTAGTTTGTTTTCTGTTGAAGAGCCAAGAGATTGGATAAATGATGGCTTTGCCAGACCTACTCATGTTTCTTACCATGGGAAGTAGGAGTGTCATTATCAAAGGAGGTCTGGTTTCCATAGAGGCCACCTCTATGCCCAAATGCAATAGGAGAAACAAGGAAAAAGCTACTACATTCCATCGAAAACAGAGACCTGGCTGAGAACATTGCCTCTTAGAGGCAAATCGCTTTATTCCACTAGAATAAGAAAGTGACTTTTTTGTTCTTCCTTAAGTTGAGCTAGATGGCAGTGGCAAGACTACTGATTTTTCATTCAATTAGAGCAGCACTTGCACCCTACTCGATTAAAGTGGAGGATAAGACAAAGGCTATTTTTTTCCCTTCCTACCTGGGAAGAAGGAAGGCACATGCTTTCAGCTATAGAACATCCTTCAGTAGACCTCTCAGTGTCATTTTTATCCCTGTGTCAGATGTGGGTCTAACCACATGCCCAGAGGTTTATTTTCTATTTATAAAAATGTCACATCATTTGGATAATCAGCAGATTTAATTTCATAAGAAGTTTTAAAGGTTGGCTATTTTGAAACCACCTTATAATCCAAATCATTTACAGAAAAGCAACATGGGGGCCCTCCTCCTCCTACGCAAAATGGGTCAAGGTTGTTAATATTTACTCTAAGGACACACCCATATGGAAGTTGGGGACCGTCTTAAAGACATCAAGGCAGCATACGTATGTCACCTGGAGGGCCTAGAACAAAGCTCTCTATTGGTCTGATTGTGCTATGGTGACCTGGGCAAAGGCATAACCGGCTGCATCAGTGGGGTTACTCCAGAAGACAACACTGATGGTGGTGAATTCTGGAGCTGGAAGAGCCATGGCCTATGGAGCTAACTGTCCAAGGTTATACAAGACAGTGAAAGAAGCTGATTAAAGCCCAAATTTTCTGACTTTTAACCCAATGTTCTAATCTCACATTAAGCTTTTTCTTTGGGATAACAATATGCAGTGGTGAACTATACCCTGCCTCTTCCCACCCAGCTTCCAGGCACCATAATTCCCATTTTGGATGTGTGGTAGAGGATCTGAGCTACTGTTACATTTTGGCCTCACTGATATAATCTTGTAGGCTTGGACCTGTCCCATTATCTCACAGACTTCTAAACTATCTTTTGTAAAGGAATCCATTCTCTTTTAAACAACTATTCTGTGCTACTTATTCTTGGCTTTTATTCAGTACTGGCACCATTAAAACTTACATATTTCCTACCTTCAGGTTAGACTGAAGAAATAATAAAATATAGCCATTAGTTAGTAAGTAAATAAATAAACAGATAAAATTTTGATTTGCCCCCGCACAAAAATATATATTGAAAGACTGGATTTTTAAAAGAGCAATTACTCACTTTCCCATTAAGAACAGTGACTCTAAATTATTTTTTCCAATCTAGCATATTTGAAGGAACTGGAATACTTCCATCAAAAGCAGTGATTCAATATAGCAGGGTTCTCTGAAAGAACTACTTAAAACATGTAGTTTGGGCAGGGAAACACCCTCCAAATGATTCTCAACCCTCTCTTTCCTCTAGCTGAGAATTATTAGCTTGAGTTATTAAAACTAAAAATGGAAGGTGATTCTGTTTTGCTAAAATATAATATTTTGCCATAGTTTTGATTCTTCAGTCAAGCCGGCAGATAGGCTTGATGACTTTGCCACCTGCCCAACAATCAGTGACATCTTCAGCAAAATATCTTCCTAAAGCAGAGCCTCCCTCATCCACAAGACGGCAGGGAACATGGCCACTGGTGGCTCCTGTGCCCCAAATCTCTCAAGACCATCACCAAAGTAGCCTTAATTTTCCTTGCCCAACTCCACCTTGCAAAAATGTCCTAGAGAAAGACTATAATCAGCCTACTTTGGGTTCCATCCCCACAAACGTACTTCAAATGACTAAGTCTGGGTAAGATATCCAATTCTGGAGTAATCACCACTGACCACAGAAACAGAATTATAAGAACATGAAAAAAAAAAAAAAAGAATATGAAAATGCCCAATTAGTTACCCTCAGGAATTTCCTTTTCCTTGAACTTCAACACCACATATATAAAATTAAAGATCAAAACACCTCCCTTGAAAAAAGTTTTGTAAAGATATAACAAGATGTGTTACAGAAACAGGTAATAATGTGCATCCCAAACACAGGCCATAGGACACACCAGGAGCCAGAAAAATACTGCTTTTCCTTCTCTCTGTAACTATTTCACATACTTACTTTATATCTCCTAGAATTCTTTCTAGAGTCCCAGATATAGATCTGGGACTAAATATGAATTTTCCACACCTATTTAAATAATACCCCCACCAAGGCTGCGTATATTTATCTGAAAGTAATGGGACCATCATGGACACTGTGCTGGGCTAAGGATGGCTGACAGAGGAGGACATATGTCGATTATATGTCAATACAGAAATCAACAAGCCACCCTGAACTACATGGGACTGTAGGTTGGTGTCACTAGGGCACCCTGGGACCTTGATTATCCAGACATCCCCTGCTGGGAGAAAAAAAAAAAATCATTATATTTTACAGAGCTCTCTACACAAAGTAAGAATAGGGAAAAGGTACTTGGGCAACATTGCCTCAATGCCTAAAAGTTTTTGATGAAAACTCTCTGTACCCCAAGCACACTGGCTAACTGCAAGTGGGCTCACTTACTAAAGCAGCAAAATATATATTGTATCATATATTTTGCTTCTTATTGATGGGAATGGGGTTATGAAGGCAATAGCAGGGGTCTCTAACTTCTGGCTCTAAGAACTGGGGCAGGCCCATCGTGAATAGATACTAAAGCAGTGCAGGGATGGAGAGGTAAGTGGATTTGCCCACCTGGCAAGCTCTAATGTGGGGTGATCTATTGCGACACCAAGCACTTGAACACTCCCACCAAGAAAGGCAGAAGCTTCCTTTCACTCTAACAATGGGGACTGAGGTTCATAAGATAAAGAAATAAAAGTCACTTCTGACTACTGATGTAACTGCTTGGTGCAAATCTCAACAAAGACTATCTGAGAAAGGAAAAGTAGTGCATGCATGTGTGTGTGTGTGTGTGTGTGTGTGTGTGTGTGTGTGTGTGTGTGTGTGAAAGAGAAGGAGGGGAAAAGTGGTAGGGAAGAAAGAAGGGAAAGAAGGGAAGGAAGAAGGCAGGAATATAAATTGACGGGATGAAGAAAGAAAACAGTTTGCAAGTCATTGGGGTTTTGAAGAACGAAAGGAACATGGCATATGTGCAAAGTCTGGGAATAATTTTCTTCAATTATGTCACAGCCAATGAGCATCATGGTTTCCACCTGAAGATCATGCTTGAGCTAGGCAAAGGATACATTTTTATAGCAGCATATTAGGATGATGATTATTATTACCATAGCCACATTCTTACACAGAACCTGAATATTTTAAGATGGAATTTATTTTTCCAAACACACGTATTTTAACATTATATCACACCAACAACTAAAACCAGTATACATACCTAAATAATGTTTTATAGACCTAAAAAGACATTCCCCAGGGAAAACACTGAGCGCTTCATTTGCTGCTTTCAGATCTCTGGATGTTAACCACACCCCCGTGTTGTGTAGAATGGAAGGATGGTGTGTTATATGTGTTGCACTTCTGTAAATAGTTGACCACAGGAATTGAAACTTGGGGTGAGGGATGTAATTTTCTCATTAGAAATGGAAGCATCATTTCATGTTTTATTTAAGTCCCCCTTTGAAGAAAGATCCTAAGGTGTTCTGAGTCAGTGACATAAGGCAGGCCCCACACTGGGGTTTTTTTGGTGGTCCATAATGTGATTCTGAAATAAAAGTGACAATTTTTAACACTGCATATGTTCAAAGACCTCTGCCAAGAAGGGGAAAAAATAGTCTTGGCACCAGAGCTAAATGTGACGGTTCCTTTGTGATCCACGATGAGGAAACAAGTGGCCATGCCCCTGATCTTGTCCCATTAGCACGAGAAGAGCATGTGAACCTTTCCAGAGGCCGAACGTGCACTTCTTTAATGGATTCCCAGTTCTGTTTTCTGGGGTAGTCGAATCGGTTTACCTTTCTCACTGCTTTGTGGCTGTTGGTCGAAATGTTGGAAGGCAGAGGAGGGGGACCGTGTCACTGCTTCTATTCAGCAGAAATCAGTATCTTTACTTTTTTTTTTTTTTTTTTTAGTATCTTTACTTTTGAGGGGCACCAAATATGTGCCGAAAACTAATTTTTGTTTTCTGGGTTTTTTTTTTTTTTTATGACATAGTATCTGCTTATTTATTTTTAAAATTGTTTTATTTGACTATAGTTGGCACACAATTAGTTTCAGGTGCACAACACAGTGATTCAGCTTCTCTGTATGTTATGCTGTGCTCACCACGAATGTGGCTACCATCTGCCACCCTAAGATGCTATTACAATATCATCGAGTATATTTCCTATGTTTGCTTTTGGTTCTTGTGACTTGTTCATTCCATAACTGGAAGCCTGTACCTCCCACTCCCTTTCACCCATCTTGTCTATCCCCTTACCCTCTTCCCTTCTGGCAGCCATCAGTTTCTTCTCTGTATTTATAGGTCTAATTCTGCTTTTTGTATATTTATTCGTTTGTTTTGTTTCTTAGGTTCCACATATAGTGAAATCATATGGTATTTGTCTTTCTCAGTCTGACTTACTTCACTTAGCATAAACTCTAGGTCCATCATATTGTCACAAATGGCAAGATCTCATACTTTTTATGGCTCTGTAATATTCTTATAAATATATATATATATAATGTAATATATACTATATAATATATATCCTGTATAATGTTATATCCTATATAAATATATCATATATATACATATGCATACATATACAATATACCTCTCTTTCACATCTTTTTTATCAATTTATCTATTGATGGACACTTGCGTCTCTTCCATACCTTGGCTATTGTAAATAATGCTACAATAAACATAGAGGTGCATATATCTTTTCAAATTAGTGTTTTTGTTTTCTTTGAATAAATACCCTGTAGTAGAACTATTGGATCATATGGTATTCTATTGTTATTTTTGGGGGGAATCACCACATTGTTTTCCACAGTGGCTACGTCAATTTACACTCCTTCCAACAGTGCACAAGGGTTCCTTTTTTTCCCTATATCCTTGCCAACAGTTTTTCCTGTGTTTTTTATTTTAGCCATTCTAACAGGTGTGAGGAGATACCTCATTATGGTTTTGATTTGTATTTCCCTGGTGATTAGTGATGTTGATCATCTTTTCACATGCTTATTGGCCAGTTGTATGTCTTCTTTGGAAAAATGTCTATTGAGGTCCTCTGCCCATTTTTAACCAGATTATTTGTGGGGTTTTTTGGTGGTGAGTTGTATAAGTTCTTTATACATTTTGCATATTAACCCCTTATTGGGTATATCATGTACATATATCATCTACCAATCAGTAGATTGCCTTTTTGTTTTGTTGGTCATTTCCTCCACTGTGTGAAAGCTTTTTATTTTGATGTAGTAGCAATAATTCGTTTTTGTTTCCTTTGCCTTAGGAGACATATCTAGAAAAATGTTGCTTTGGCCAACATCAAAGAAATTACTGCTGTGTTCTCTTCTAGGGATTTTATTATTTCAGGTCTCACTTTAGATGTCTAAACCATTTTGAGTTTATTTTTATGTCTGGTGTTAGAAAGTGATCCAGTTTCATTCTTTTGCATCTAGCTGTCCAGTTTTCCCAGCACTGTTTATTTAAAATACAGTCTTTCCCCCATTGTATAATCTTTTCTCCTTCGTCATAGATTAACTGACTGTATAAGTGTGGGCTTATTTCTGGACTCTAGTCTGTCCCACTGATCTATGTGTCTATTTTTGTGCCAGGACCATACTATTTTGATTCCTACAGCTTTGTAGGATATCTTGAAATCTGGAATTGTGATACCTCCAGCTTTGTTCTTCTTTCTCAAATTGCTTAGCTTAAGACAAGTTTTGTTCTCTGGCTACTATCTGTTGACCTTGACATCTAGAGCTCACAGGGTAAGGTCTAGGAGCATGGCTAGCAATGAGTTGTGGAATAGGATATCTACCTCAATGGAACACTGCCACATACACACAGCATCTCATGATGCCCTGCCACATCCGTTGGCACAATGCTTAAAAAGATAAAACAGCAATACCACAGGTATCAAGTTTCCCTCAGAAGGCACAGCATTAACAATTTAAATGACAAGTAGATGATATTTAACCTTTTTAATAACAATCTGTGCTAAAAGCACAGTTAAAAAATATTATGTTAGGCAGAGAATTCTGCATGCAATGAGAGAAAATTTGTACCTTCCTCCTACAAAGAGAACTGATTTTGGTTTTGAGATTCCAGAGCTAGGGTTCTTCCTTGCCAGTGATATCTAAGTCACACCAGGTGCCCCCTCAGGGTCTTCAAAGATGAACCAAAGACTCCTCCATTGAATTGTTCCCACCCCAGAACAAAAGGGTCTGCTTGTGGAGGAGGGGGCTGTCAGCATGAGGAGGGAGATGAGGAACTTCCCTTGGAGTGGTTGAATGATAAAGATTTCTGGGAAATACCATCTTCAGAGATATGCAGAGATACAGCTGGGGTCTGGTCTTAGGTGGACCACAGGTGGTCCTGGTCTTAGGTGGACCACAGCCTCCCTTCTGTATATCTCCTCTCTATATCTACATATGCCATAGTTTTAATTAGAGCCTCCCAGAATGCTATGCTTCTGTCCATCTCTCTGCTGCTTTATAATTGTTGGGGATAAGGGGTGTTCAGGTTTATGCCATGCTATAACTGAGGCCTGATTAGTACTTTAGTGATTCCACATTTAAGAGTACCCAGAAAATTAACTGATCTTTCATCTCGGAATCTTCATCTTAGAGGCCTTACCCCCGAAGATGACTTCCCGGAAGATCTAACACAGGTGCTCTGTGCTGCAGGAGGCTTGCTCCTTTAGGGCATTTGAAATCACTGAACATGACCTCCATAATGGGGAAATCTCTTATATAATATCAGGATATTTGTAGCTTTTAGAGGGGAAAGGCAACCTGTTCTTCTGCTTTCTATGGAAAAAATTACAAATATGTACATTGCCCCAGAGACCAATCATCAGATGCCATATGAGTCTCCAGGGTGGAACAATAGAATAGGCACTGTAAAAACATTTCTTAGGCTAACTTCCAGATATGAAAGGGGTGCCTCAGAGCTGCGGAGGGAGAAAATCACTATTTCCCAAGGAATGATATTTTTAGACTGCATGAAAAATGAGGAATGCATGAAACTGCAGATGATAACACGGACCAGCCACCCCAAGTTGAGAGTCTGGGCTGCATTTCCGCTGCTCATTTCCATAACGGCCCCTTATTTTGCTTGCTTGTCTGTAATAAAGTTTCTACTTGAGAAAAATGGGTACTTATGGAAAGGTTATCATGCCACATGCTGTCATTTGTTTCAGAGTGAACTCTGATATTCTTTTCTTTTGATTTCCTGAACTCAGAAGCTCTTAATTCTTAATTTTACTGAAAATGCCAGTGGGTAATCTTCATCCCTTGCCTATCTCATACTTGATCCCTGGGTTTCTCTGCCACATGCCTTATCTCTTCAGTCATGATTTCCATTTCTTTGTATTTCTGTTTTGTAGGATAATTCAACTCTCTGGTTTTCTGAGAACAATAATTCAAGTCTTAGAAGGGAATATTCTTTTTTGTTTTGCAATCTTTCACTAAGAAGTCATTATGTTTCTCAATCCTGGTAAGTCATTTTTCTGCCCCAATTACATCCTCTTGAGATTTCTCCTTTTGCATCAAAGCACCGCTCTATCTCTTCCTCTAGAGCTGATGCAGTCAGAGCTAACTGTACTCTTCGTTGAGCTGGGCTCCCTCAGGTCCCTGAGTCCCCTTAAATATGTGGTGATATGTGAGGGTGATAGCAGCACCCTCACAGTTCAGATTTTGGGTAAACAAAACAAGTCAATGGTGGATGACAGAGCATATTTTCCCTAAGTCATGTCTATTGGGCCCAAGTGCTCCAGAGAAACCTCTCTGAATGTGGAAATGCCCAGCCACATAGGCTGGGGATGATTTGTGTAATTAAATAGAATCAAATCAATTATTGTTGAAAAAAATAGAAATGTCCCTTCCTGATGGTTTAGAAATTAGAGGGCAAATAAGTGGTGAAATGTGAAGGCTCACTAATCACATGACAGCATCAATTATCAATGATCAAAAATCATGAAATTTGAATTGGATACTTATCTGACTGAGAGAAGTATGGCCACTGATAGAAGTCACATTTACATGAATTCCCTATTTTTTTGAAAGGGAAATTTCAGGTGACATAACCAGTCAAAAGATCCAGAAGATGCAACTTTGCCCACTAACCTCAATCCCGGCTTTGCCTTGAGCTGGGCTCAATGACTCATGAGTGGGCCCAGTCATCATGTGGCCATAGTAAGCTGGTGAGTGGGTAGTGGAGAAAATGTGCCCAAACAAAACAAAACAAAACAAAACCCAAAATCAATGAAACAGAGAGATGACAGAGATTGAGAGAGAATGTAAATGAGCTCCCCTGCTTCTTGATGGATTTATAATTTGCAATTCTGGTCACTCATGATATACCCTGCTCTAGTTTTAGCTCTTGAATTTCAAGACTCTTTTTCATATAGTTCATTTATACCATATATCTTCCTTTATATAATTTAGCTTGAATATTTTCTATTTCTTGCAGCTAATCTCAAACTAAGACCCAAACCCAAGTTAAAGTTATAATAATCTGATCAATTTTACCATGTCCTTCCATCTGACTTCTTTCTTGAACTTTAGACTCAAGTGACCAACTTTCTATTGGAAAGCTTCATTGCATATCTAAGATCATCTCAGGCTTAACTATCTGCAACACAATTGTTTTCTTTCTGTTTCTCATCTAAACATTTTCCTCTACCTAATTGCTTAGTAAATGCACCAATATTTACCCAGGGGTTCAGGTCAAAACCTAGCTGTTATTTTGACTCTCCCATTTTTCCCATATACCACATTTGATTTACAGCTATGATAGACATTACTCCTGTTCATTGATATCCAGTTGCCTCTCTTCTGAACATATGAAAGAATTGCATTTCCTTGCTTTGGACAGTGAAATGTGAGAAAAAAGTTATATCCATCATTCCTTTGCAGAAGCATTTAAGAGGTATTGCTTGATTGTCTATCTTTTCCCGTCATGTGATAGATGATATTTCACATGGCAGAGTGTCTGTCAGCCTGGGTTCCTGACTAAGCCTGAGCCCTTTGCTGACTCAAGACATATAAATAGTGTGAGCAAAAAATAAACCTTCGCTGTTTTATGGCACTAAGATTTGTAAGTCGTTTGTAACTGCAGCATGAGCTAGCCTACTCTAAGATAATCCCCAAGTCCCGCTGGCTCTATTGTCAAAATATATTCCAAACTTGATGCTGTTACCTCCTTTTCTACCATTGCTGTATTTCAAAGAATCCTCATCTCTTGCCTGGATTTACTACAGGATCCTCTTCATCAGTCTTCCCTTTTCTATTCTGAGGTCTCTCAAAAGTCCCTTTTCCAAGAAGCAGCCAGCCTTTTGTCATTTTAAAGGTGAATCTCATCATGCCACTCCCTGTCCCAAACTCTCAACAACTTCCCAGTAGACTTAAAATAAAAATCCAAGTTTCTCCATGAACCACAACACTCTGTGATCTGACCCCTACCTATTTGTCTAAATTCATTTCCTGCCATTCTTTTATGTCTCTAATCCAACTGCATTGCTGTCTTACCATTAATTGCAAACAGTAAACTCATTTTCCCATCAGGGTTGTTATCTTGCTGTTCCCTCTATGTGGAATGTTCTACCTCAAGACCTCTTTGTGGTTGGCTTACCCCTTCCCATCATACAAATCTTTGTCCCAAGATTACATCCTCAGAGCCCTTTCTAAATAATCAAAAACCACATTCTCCAATAACTCACTATCAAATTACCCTGTTTTACTTTGCAAAGTACTCTCTGAACTACCTTATTTCTTTATTTGTTGATGTCTCTTTTCCTAGACTATGAATATCATAAGAAGAGGATTTTATTTTTCAGCATTCTATCCTTCAGATCTAGAAAAGTTCCAGGTGCTTAGTGAGATTCAGTAAATGCTTGTCAAATGAGTGAATTAATGAATAAATAGCTTAAACAATGAGAAAGTCAAAATCATACTACAGTGAAGAGACAACTGACTGAGAAACGATACTCTTTCATAAGTGCCTAACCTACTTTGCTTATTTTTTAACAGAGCAAAAAAATAAATCAAAATATTGCAAGATAATAAATTTATATAGCTTTTACCTATGCCCTACCACTTACAATTCATTTATTAAGTACAACCTGACTTGTTCAAACTAACTTATTTAAATTAGCCAATGCATGTTGAAACAAGAAGCCTTTAAAAAAAGAATTAGCACATGACTTGTTTAAAGTCACAATGGCAATAACTGAGTTATGTTCCTCAATTCAAAATACCTAAATTTTTATACAACAGACCAAGAAATGAGCAAGAAAAAGTTATGAAAGCAAAGGAACAGACTCAAAGACAGAGGAAGCTAACAAGGAGATCAGGGCACAAACCATTAAGTGGGAAACACGAAGTTAACACATTTCTATGGAAAATAACCTTCTGAATTGTTTAACTAGAGAAAATCCATCAGTAGGATTTGTCAATGAGCTGTAAATACAACCAACATGTTTGCTCTTCATAATCATCTCCTTGATGATTTTTGGGTGGATGTGTGTACTTCCCTCACATGCCAACATGACACATGTGAATCCATCAGTAGGGAATACTCTTGGATTATTAGTGGAAATAATGGGCTTACACCAATGTACTAGCTCCATTATCAACTTTTACTCATGAAACACTCTACATTTTTGCTAAGCAGATGGTCAAGGTGAGGAACTTTTACTGTACCAAAGAGATACATTAAAAATAGCCACTTTCAAAGGACTAAACTTCTCTCCCTTGCTCAGGATCACCCCAAGGAGGAATGGCTGCTGGAGTCAGGAGGACAGTCTGACTCTTGGCTCTGTGACTCTGAAGTCCTGAGAATGTCATTTAGACTTTTGATTCTAAATGAGAATAAGAATAACAATACCTATCCTAGACATTTCCTGAGATTGTTGTGAAAATAATACATGTCAAAGAAATGTTTTGGCTACTTTAACTATTTTTTTTTTAATTCTGCTTTTTTGTGGTTATTATAGTCATCCTCTAAATTGAAGTTATACATATCTTTCATAGTAAGAGGAGAAGAAAGAACAAGCACCAAAATGGATGTGTTTGGCCATTCTTTACTCCTACTGGAGATGAACAATTTCTGTATCTACTTAAGAAATGTTGAAATTATAACCATTAGCAGAAAATGACGCCGCAGTTTCTTCAAACACACGAAGCCACCAAGAACTACTCTCCTATTATAGCAAACTCCCATAGTCTGTTTCCACATCCAAACATTTCCAAATAATCAATGTCCTACCCAGGAAGAAAGCTAAATTCATGGTCTATCATAAATGGAACAATATTCTTTATAGCACTCACGTGAATATCTGAGGAGAAAAACAAAATCGGAAGAAAAACACAAAAGGCCGTCCACTGTATGAAACCTATTGTTGTTACAATCGGTTAGTTGCCAAAACTCTGAAATCTAAGCCTTCACAGTGTCTTTACTCATTGTGTTGCTTTGTTAACTTGAGTAATTCTGTTCATCACTAAATACAGCCTGAGGATTTTATTAAATGAGCAGAATAGGAGGCATGGTGAGAAGTCTGAGAGAAGCATTTAGTTTCATAAAAAATCCTGATCATGAGGATTTAGCTATCAATTATCCAGACCTACTCTAATCTTGCACTCAGAAGTTACTTTATGGAAATGATTAATTATAAATAAAGAACCTTAGGATACCAAAAAATTACCGTACACCGTGTCAACAAAGATAACTTAACATAAAAATGAGACTTAAAAACTTAATGTAAAAATGAAATCATGAAAAAATAAATAAATAAATAAAAAATAAAAACGAGATCATGGCTAAGTGAATCTGATCACTCTGCCTAATCACCACCAAAACTAATCAACAAAATCCCTTCAGTCAATTAGTTACAGGAAAATATTCAATCACCCATATTACCCCAACGAAGCATGGTCAGCTAGCTTCATCTCAATGATTATGTTTACTTGATATTTATGGATATAGTTTTCTGCTTTTTCTGAAATTGAGGATCAAATGATGCCATCTTAAAATGTTTGCTAATTATTTTGTTCCTCCTACCTCGTGATGATTCTTGGCCAGCCATTCCTTAATGGTGCTGAGGGCAATGACGGAAGCAGGCTCATTTGGGAAACCTATATGAAGAGCAAAATAAAACAAATTAACAAAGAAAGATGAGGACGAGAGAGAATTCAATCATGGTATGACACTAAATTTTTCTCATTTCAACAGGATTCAATTCAACCAATTACTACTGAGCAAGGCAGGCCTTAGTAAGGTATACATGGATGCGAGGCCTATGATCATACATACAAGGCATTAAGGCGGGCAGTCCTCTACCAGTCTAGGGCTAACAAGCAATAAAGGATTTAACTGTCTCTTTAATTCTACAACAGAATCAATTAAAAATGTATTTACATTTGCTTAATGGTTTTTAAAGCACTTTCATATAATATTGTCATAAGAAGTGTCAGATTAAGGTTTATTACCTTCAATTTACAAACCAAGTAAATATGGCTACAGAATACATGCGGTTGACCCAGGGTCATATGGCCAGCAGTACTCCAAGAATGAACTGACACAAGACAGGGCAAACAATTTGCAGAACAGCCATACAACTAAAAGTTACTATCAGCATTCAAAGAAGGTAATGCTTGCTCCATTTAGGGCCATTGGAAATTATGTTTGAGATTAAAAATACATGAACTGACCTGGTTTGGCACTACGGATTTGGTTTTTGAAGGACAGGAAGAATGACCCATATACTATGTCCTAGTGAACAGGAGCACACATAATCGTAATTCCCAAAACTCATCCGGAATATCCCTTTAGCTTATATAAACCAAACATATTCCTAAACTTGCAGAATCATCAGACATTCTGCCAATAGAGATGAACATTATGTGAAAGAATAACTTTACAAATTATATATTTACTGGGCAGAAAGAAGAAGAGATGGGAGTGACCATTCCTTTGAAACCATTCTCTTTAAGCTCACCACCGGCTTCCTAATCACCAGATTCCATACAGGCAATCATTCTTTCAATCAGTCTTCATCTTTTCCTGTATTGTATTAACTTGATTAGTTTTCCATGTTTCATTTCCTGAATTTTATTTTTTTATTATTTTTTTTTACTGTTTTAAAGTGTACAATGTAGTGATTTCTGATATGTCCACGAAGTTGTGCAACCATTACCACTAACTACAGAATATTTTCATCATCTTCCCAAAGACTCTGCACCCATTAACAGTCACTCCCCAATCTCCCTCTACTGCAGCCCCTGACAACTATGAATCTACTTTTTGTCTCTATAGATTTGCAAATTCTCCTCCTGGATTTTTCAACACTGCCTTCTATGTTTCCTCCTACCTATTTGAGCTCCCCTGCCTCCCTTTTCTAGGAGTATCCATTAAATGTATGCCATTCCCAACCTCTAAACTCAGCCTTCTTCTTCCTCTATACTCTGAGTGAGCCAGCTGCAGCATCAGCCACTGACATGCCTTCTAATCAGGGTGCTCCTGTGACATTGTGCTATACAGATGCAGAGAGAGGTATTGCTGAAATGGGGAGGCCTGGGATTTAAAAGACCCAGTTTTATTGGAAGGCAAATATATATTCCGGTAGTTCATACAGAAGGTTTAAATCTCATTAGACTTTCAGAGACAATGTGAGAGAGGAAGAGCAAGACAGAGGAGATGTTTGTCCCCACTTCCAAGAATAAATGTTGCTCTTTCTGATTAGGTTTCTACACACTTCATAGGAGAGTGTATTAGGAAAGGGGACACAATAAAGCAGGGCCCAGCTGCACTTGACCATAGGGAAAATGTGCACAACTTCCCAAACTTTGTAAATTCATCTGTGACATTTGGGATTATGGATTTGTTTTGAACTTTTCATCCCATTTCTTTTTTTTTCTTAAATGAAGCCTTCAAAATGTAAAACCCTTAAAATAAACCTGCTAATTAGCTAATTCATGAAGCAAATTATCACTGAACCAGAAAAGAAAAGATACATAGACACGCTTAATGAGTCCCTGTCCTCTAAAGCCCAAAGTCAGAGGGAGGAAATAGATATGAGGCAAGCATGACAAGTGCATCACGGCTGTGGGGACACAGATGAGAGGAACTAAGTAAGAAAGAGGCTTTCTAAGAAACCAGAGAATGTTTGGGGAAGAGAACAACAAAGCGGGGAGCTGAGGAGACACTGTCTTCAGAAGTAAGCTGGGAGCAACTAAAAATTAGTGGAAGAAGTCAGGGGAAGTGAAGGGAGAAGTTCCTGTGGACTGCAAAGAAAAAACAGGAGGCCAGGATGGGCATTTGTAGTTAGGGGTTAACAACAAGGGGCTTTTCCAGTCTACCTTTCCCAGAGTTTGGCACCTACATTTGTCATCACCTGGATACTTCTCCTTGATGCCCTCCAGAACTAGAAATGTAATGTGTATTCTTCCACAAAATGAACTTCTTCCTGGTTTTCTGGTGTCTGCCTATGGCTTTATCTCTCTCCTAGTCACTGCAGTACTTAATTGCTTTCCTGGCTGGTAAATGAGTCCCCTGAAATATTATATACCAGCCATTCCTTCCCTTCTTTGCCCACTGATCTCATTCAAAGCCCAATCAGCCCTCACCCTGACAACTGTAGTTGACTCATAACTGTGCTCTTTTGGTCTTCTCTCCTTTCTGTCTGTCCATCACACCACTTCCAAATGACCCTTCCTAAAGTATAGTTACCACAACCTTACACAACGCAATGGCGGCCTTCCGGATGCTCCAGCTCCTACAGAGGAAACTTTAGCACCTTAGTTGGCATAAGTCACCACAAGGGGCCTTCCTATACTTGTATCTTAGCTTTCCCTATTTATTCTCCTCCCATGAAATTCTTCTCCAACTTTTTGCTATGTTTAAGTACTTAAATCATAAGATTATAGGGCTATATAAAGCTAATAAATACTGTAATCATGCTCAATTGCAATGGCCATCAGCATTAACCTTTAGAAGATGTAATTCCCCACAGAGAAATTTTACAAAGTTCTTATAGAACCATGGCAACTATGGTCAGTTCTCAATTATTTGTGACCTGCTGGTCACTTTCCCACATTTATCAAAGCCTCTGGCACTGAATTATGGTTTTCATTTCCACCTCAAGCCTTGCCATAATTACAGGTGATTTCAATGTCCAATAAGATGACCCACCCAACACCTGGCCTGCCAGTTCCTTGACCTGGTCATTTTTGACAACTACCTCCACCATGCATCTTGATGTAACATTTCTATTCCCAAATTACTAATTTAAGCAGTGCTCTCTCAAAAACCTGTTCTCTCTTTAGTTTGATCTGCTACTTTCCAAATGCCTTTATAAGCATTTGAAGTCCAAATTAATGCTAACATTTCCCCCCTGAATGGTATGACTCTTTCCTACCTCTCTAGGCTCTTCTTACACTGTATCGCTCTTTGCTTTTTTAACTCCAGCTACACTGACCTTCCTTCTGTTCTTTGAATGTGGCATGTTTCCTTTTGCTTCCTGCCGCAAGGCCTTGCTCATGCTCTATCCTCTTCCTGAAATGACATTTCTTCCCTCTCTTCCTAGCTTATTTTAACTTTCATTTGTCCTTCGCTCAGTCATCATTTCTCGAGAGAAGGCTTCTCTGACGATGACGACTCCCTGTTTGATGCTTTCATAACATCATGTACCTTTCCCTGGTAGTTCATCAGAGTTTCATTTTTACATTTTGCATATTTTTATGTACACATTTGATTAATACCCCTAGTAGAGTGAAAGCCTAAGGAGGCAGATGCCACAAGTCTCTTATTTGCTTATCACTGTATCCCTAAAACTTTGGTGCACATAGAAGATGATCAATAAATGTGTGTTGAATGTGTGTGGATGTATGAATCATTGTATTGACAGCAGGAGAGGCCGAGCACTGGAGAACAGGGGTGTTTAGCTCCAGAGCATGGGAGGGCAAAGGGATTCTGAGACATCCAAGCAAAATGATATATCCACATTATCCCGTTTCATTCCTGAGGGGAAACCATTGAGAAGATGCATATGAGAGAACACAGTTCCTGGTGAAATAGTATGCTGTTATTAATTAAAAAGGGGGAAACAACAAGACAAATATCCCTGAAAATATGCCTGGTTTCAATGCGTGTGTGTGTGTATATGTGTGTGTATGTGTATATATACATACATACATACACAAGATAAAGTATGGTGTTCGAGGGACACAGCAATAGCACAATCCTTCGTCCACTTAACTGCAAGACCCCAATGGTTACAAGTAAAACCAATGAATAGACAGGATAGATTTTTTTTTGCCCGGGGATGGGCTCCCAATGACAGTAGGTCAGCCTTGGGAGGTCACAATAGCATTCTAGTCACCGAGGGCTTTTGTTCACAAAAGCAGGATGGCCACCCAGAGGGAAGGCTGCAGACAAGCTTTAGATGAATCATTGAATTAAATGACATAGAAAATCTCTTCCAAGTATGAGGGTCAATGAGGCTGAACAAGCCATTAATAATTTAGGGCCCAGCGTGCAGGGAATTGTATATGTGTGTGCCCAGGTGTGCACAGAATCTGTGCTTTCTGCTGGCATTCCACAGCTTAGTTCCTTATTCATTAAGAAAGATTATTAAGATGAACTTTTGTTGTGAATGTTGAAGTTGATTTACCAAACATAAATGTGATTTTTTCTTTTTATTTACTTTTGTATTGAAATTGCTTGCAAAATTTTTACATACGTGCGCACGCGCACACACACACACACACACACACACACATATACAGACATACATACATAATATAACCCTTATCCAAATCAAGATATAAAACATTTCTAGCACCTCAGAAAGCTGCCTTGTCCAAATCAATATCTACCCCGTGAGGAAACTGCTATTCTCTCTTCTATTGTCATAAGTTGGTTTTGTCTGTTTTTATACTTCAAATATACAGACGTACAACATGCATCCTTTTTTGTCCAAATTTTTCAACATGATGCCTGCCTGATTTATCCATGTTGTTACATAGAGCAGAAGCTCATTCTTTCTCTCTGCAGTGTTGTATTCTAGTGTATGAATATTCCACAATTTACTTAGCTGTTCTAGTGTTGATGGACAGTTGGATTTTTCCAGTTTGGAGCCAATAGGAATAAAGTTGCCATGAACATTCTCACACAGGTCATTTGGTGGACATAAGCACAGTTTCTGTGGAGTATTTACCCGGGACCTGGGGCTACCGGTCCAGAGTATATGCAGATGTTTAACTCTGGTAGATTCTGCCAGTTTTCCAAAGCAGTTATGCCAATTTACACTCCTGCCAGAAGTAGATGAAAGTTTAAAATAATGTATTTATCTATCTACTTAGTTAACACGTCAAGATACTAAATATATTTTCTTACCACATCTAAAGCCATTAAATACAGCTTTAGGCTAATCAATACCTTTTAGAGCTAGAAACACAGATATTTATGACTTTCCTACTTTCTCCCTACCAAGCAGGGAGTATTTCGGTCAAGACAGGACAAATTATATCAACAGAACATTAAAAAATTTAAACAAAAGAGGTAAAAACTGAAACAGCAAGTTGAATTTCAATAGTTTTTATTCATGGTACACCAAATAACTCATTAAACTGATATTTTTCTCTCACTCAGTTATTAAGCAGATATTTCTCTTTTAATCAAATTGCAGAAAGATATAACCATGAAGACTCATTCAAGGTTCTACCCACCCACTGAACTACTTGTTTGTTAGAACTGTTAAAAACCTGGAATGCTTTCAACCAATTAGAGTGAATTTGGTTTTGACGTTGCCATAGACAATGTTCCTCTCTAACTTTCATCCTTTTTTCTTTTGCTGTTGATAATTCTCCGATATCCTCAAGCCTGTCCATAGGTTCCAATGTAGAAACTAAATTTACGTCCCTGATATAAAAAACCATGTTCTACAAACTGGTCTTTGCCAAAGGAGAGGTGGGAGAGAGGAGTTGGGTGAAATAGGTGAAGGGGATAGGAGTATACTTATCACAATGAGCACTGAGGAACATATAGAATTGTTGAATCATTATATTGAACACCTGAAACTAATATAACACTGTATGTTAATTATATTCAAATTAAAAATAATAAAAATAAAATAAAACATCTTTACCGAAAATCTAGCCTATCCTACTGAAATAAAGATAGCTATAACTTTGCCAGTAAAACTACCCTTTTTGGAAGCAGAAACAATGGATCAGCTTTTGTTTTAAACTTAAAATAAGGGAATGCTTGTTGCTGTAGATTATCCTATCATAGAAAGGCATATGGTAATGCCTTAAGTCAATTATTTCAAAGTTCTTACTGAAAAAAAAAATCAAATTGAACATAATGGCAGGTATAATTACACCATGTGATAAAATGTTACCTCTCACCCTAATGTTCCTAGCAGCAATGGCCACAATCGCCGAACTGTGGAAAGAGCCAAGATGCCCTTCAACAGACAAATGGATAAAGAAAATGTGGTCCATATATACAATGGAATATTATGCCTCCATCAGAAAGGATTAATACCCAACTTTTGTATCAACATGGACGGGACTGGAAGAGATTATGCTGAGTGAAATAAGTCAAGCAGAGAGAGTCAGTTATCATATGGTTTCACTTACGTGTGGAGCATAAGGAAAAACATGGAGGACATTGGGAGAAGGAAAGGAAGGGTAAACTGGGGGAAATCAGAGGGGGAGATGAACCATGAGAGACTGTGGACTCTGAGCAACAAACTGAGGATTTTGGAGGGGAGGGGTGGGGGGTTTGGGTAAGCCCAGTGGTGGGTATTGAGGGCATGTATTGCATGGAGCACTGGGTGTGGTGCATGAACAAAGAATCTTGGAACACCAAAAAAAATAAAATTAATTGAGGAAAAAAAAAGTTACCTCTCTACCATTTACAGTCTAGCCAGAGCCTGTCTCTCTTGCATTGGCCCCAACATCGCCTTCCAGCCCAGGCACCAAGGCACCTCTGCTTCAACTGTGGATGCCTTTTTAGCAGTTGTAAGAAGAATGCAAAGTAGACATCAATGCCCAGGCAAAGCTCACAAGTATAAAAACCACTGTTTATGCACTGAACTGTTTTATTTTCAGCTGCACAAATAATTCTGGAGCGGTTCTCACTTCAAAGGGTGTTTAGCCCCTATTCGTGCCCCACCAAGTGGGGCACTTGGCTAAAGGTGTGATAAAATACTAGCAAATCTATGGAATCACAAATCCCCACATGACTGCATAGTTTTACACAGTGGTTGTCATACTAACCACCACTCAGTGACTATAAGCACCAAACTGGTACTGAATTTCCATAGATATTCAGAAGTTACATGCAACAATTAAAAAACAAAAAACTCCCTGGAACTCTGCACATTTAAGTCGCAACCACTTTTGAGTCCTCCCTTCCTATCAAGTCTTCAATGAGGAAAGCCGTCTGGTGCTTTTTTTTTTTTTCTTCCATTTACACACAAAGTCAAATAAAACATTGTGCAGGAATTAAACATGGGCTTTTCAGCACTGATAAAAATCTCTGTACTAAATGAGAAGGATGTATCACTGGGTTTATTGAAACGTTACCATCAATTGAACTGGGATTGTCAATGTTGACTATCAATGTGAAATTAGACTTTGCTTCAGTTTTGAGAGAGTATAACCATAATATTTTCCATCTTAGCACAGAAATTCTGGTGTGGGGACCAAACGGTCCTGCAACAGTATACTTTACAAACTCAGGTAAAAGGAAATAAAGTGTGAGATGAATTGTGTTTTTCTCAGAACATTCCTCTCCAGTCCCCCTTGAACACACGCACACACCTGTCCTGGGTTAGGAGGAGAGGTAAGGGGATATAGATGGAGGGTACATGGGGGTGTGGGGTATATGGGTGGGCACGGGGAAGTATAGGGCAATGAATTTATTTTTTCATCTCAAAATGGCTTTTGTCAACCTCTTCCCCCAGGTCTCCTTCCAAGCCATAAAAGCAATTCTGATAGCACGATGAAATCAAATTACTTGAGAGAAATGAGCTGAAGGAGGCTCACTGTTAAGCGATCGCTAGAGCAGCCACTCAGACAATTCTGGCTAAAGGCTGAGTTTCACAAAAGATAAAACAGGTGAAGTAATAAGAGTGACACTGGCCTCTGTCACTGCAGTGAGCACAGCAGCAGAATGCTAAAAAGGGTGTCACTGGCTTTCCTCAGGAGAGCAAAGGGCACCACAGTAGGTAAGAGTGAGGCATTCCCAGCCAGTCAGTAAGATGGCGGAGTCTTAGCTGGTGTTTAAAAGGACAAGGCAGATTTTTAAACACACACACACACATATGTATGTGTTTGTGTGTGTGTGTGTGTGTGTATATATAATATGGCGTATTAACAAATTCAATAGCCATAGCAGATGCTGACAACACCATATATATCCCTTTGGCCTGTGCCATTCTTGCACACTGGCTTGAATTACAGCTGCTAGCACTTCTGGCCGTTTAACTGAGGGCTCTCTCTGGTGTCCATAGCGATGCCACATGTAAGGTAGGTCCAAAGTGTCAGGAAATCCAGGCTACCACCAGCATGCATCAAGGAATGATTAATGAGAGTGGATAAATGCCCCAGCTCACTCACCTCTCAGGGGGGAACACTGAAGTGCATACTTTATACAGTTTCCTCGAGTTGCCCAGTGGGATTACCCACCAGCTGTCCATAATGGCAAATTGCTCAATAATGCACTCTTATTGGCTTCCTTTATCTATCTGTCTTCCCTACTCCCTTCCCTGAAATTATCTCCCCAATTAACTACTTGAATGTAAACCCTTGCCTCTGAATCTGCTTTTGGGAGGAAGCCAAACTATGACCACAATCAACAGGCATTCATGAACTTGAGAAAATGAGGGTCATGTCTTATCTTGAGAGCACCCATTCTTTCCACTTTTCTATTTGTAATCTCTGGCACATGCACAGTAGAGAAATGGTTTATAAATTACTTAGTGAGGTGGGGGGAGATAAGTTGGAGGTTGTCAGCATGAAAGTACAATAGTATTTTATTTTGGGAGAGTGTAGAGGTCATACAAGCTAGGCTCACATCCACAATGGGGAGTCTGCTTTTCCCACTCCCCCTGCTGCTCCCCTGCTTGTTCTCTATCAAATATATAAATAAATAAAATCTTTAAAAGATAAATAAATAAACCTGGCCCCACTTGGCAGAAATCTTGAAACAATAGTAAATTGTTTTTGCTGCTGCTGTTAATATTCATTGAGCGATTATTATGTGCAAGTCATTCTACTTAGCATCTATATGTTATCTTATTCTATCTTCACAACAACCCAATGAAAAGAACAAGGGAGAATTATGAAGATGAATTGGTCTGTAAATGGACAGTGACTTTAGTATATTGAGGGAGGCATCGGTCAAAGATAATTAATTTGGATTTATATTAAAAACTACCAAGAGGTGTGCAAAATACAGTCTGACTGTTATGTCAGTTTTAGTAGACTCAGTATCAATCACTAATGTGGTTTAGACCAACATCTGCTTGAACAGGGAGCACAGATACTGCATGTGGCTGGGTGGCATGGGTAGAAGTCCAGGTTGTCCCTAAGAGCCCTGCCACCTCTGGCTTCCTCATAAAATTGCTTAAACCCTCAAACTCCCTTGAAGATGTATATAATCTTTCCCATTTCATAGAAGAGAAAAAGAGACTCTCAGAAAAACTCAAGCAAGGGCAGGGCCCATACCCAAGCCTGGGTCTGCCTGACTTCTATCCATCCCCTAGCCGAGTGCCTGGTATATTGTTCATCTTCCCATCTCCAGGGAATGAACAGAATTTACCATAACCTCCTTCAGAGACTTCCATCCTGGTGCAACACTGTTTCAAACTCCAAAGAAAATAAATGAAACTGTAGGTACCTACGAGGAGAAAGCTTGTTTCAGAAGGCCTCCTGATGGCCACACCAATAGACCTGGGGTGACCCAGTCTGCCATCTAAAGTCTGCATTGTAGAGTACAGTTGGGGCCCAAGGAGCCCCTTGGGAATGTAGAAAAGCTGGTGGTTTGGATGCTACAATTACTCCTCAACATATAGGTACATTATGCTGGACACAATTGGAAACTATAAATTTGAAGCTCACCAGCTTGCAACGAAATTGTGCATCACACCTCTCCTCATGGTCCTGCCTTACCCCTGACTTTATTTTGTTCAGCTTAGCACTGATGTTCCTAGCAGGACCTCTAGGATTAGTCATATATAAAAGGGAGAAGGGAAATCCGGTACTTATCATTTTAATCTCTCCACACCCGTTCTTTCATTTCACTTGACATTCTGTGTGCCATAGCAAATGATACTCCATAAATTCTACTATATTCAGCCTCAGACTTGAATTACTTTTGCTTTCACCTACTTAAAAAATTGGGCAACATGAAGTTTTCCTTTCAGGTTGTCTTTCCTTTGCTCTGCAAAGCAGGGTTTGAATGAGCCGCACTTTTATGGGACACAAGGTTACAATCTATGCAAGCTTCATCAGCTTCTCAAACTTATGAGCTCCAGCTTCTATTTCTGAGGGTATTTTTAAAATCATCTTTTGTCTAAGGAATTATAATAATGACCTAAGAAATGGCTCGTGAAACAAATGCTATTCTATGCAAGCTGTTCCTACTAACCCTGAATAAGTCTCTTGAGAAAGGAGATGAAAGATCTCGTAGAGTCACCTGGAATAGGATTTTTCTAAAATTCTTTTAAGAGAACATTTTTTCTTACAGGGGTAATCAAGGGAGTTCATTGAGGACATCACATCTGAGCAGAAAAGATTTATCTTGGGATCTACCGAGAGATGAAAATGCAGTTTCTACTTTTGAACTGGTGGCACCCTATGGTGGGTGGACCTGGAAGCCCATGATCTCTATAAACATAAACCACATCGTGTCATGTCCACACTAAGAGATGCCAGTGGCTTGCTCCACACTGTGACCAAAGTCCAAACTCCTCATTTTTGGCTTTCAGAGCCCTTGTGCTGCCCTCATCACACTCTGAAATGCTATCTGTCCCATGTCCTGGGTTACCATGAGTAACCCTACTGGAATATAAGCTTGATGAGGCAGAGTCCTTGTCTGTCTTATGCACCTTTCCACCTTCAGTGGTCAAAGCAAAGGAGGTACTCAAAAACTTGTCATGCCCTATTAGGGAACATGGGAAATCTCTAGTTTCTCCAGTGTCCTGTGAAGCTTCCTAGCATCCTGAAATAACTTTATGCCACCTGAAGCCTAGAAAAAAATCAGAGCTGTCACTGGAGGGAAGGAAACGAACTAATTCTGTGTTTCTCTCTGGTGCCTACTGGCCAACACCCCCTGCAATGCATGTGACCTTGGCAGAACCTCAAGGCATGGCCTTAGGAGAATGAGAACCAGGTCGCCTTGGCTTTAGGTCCAATAAATACCTCTTGGACTTCTGTCACACTCAAGCTGGGGCAGAGCACAGGAGCTCTTTCAGGGACACATCATTGTAGAGGGTCTCTTAGCTTCAACTGTCACTGACTCACAGGCATGAAACCACATATGTCCTAAAAAGCTTTTATGTTCCCACTTGCACAGCTAGGTGCAAGATTCTCCTGAAGGAGCTGCATTGAATATTGTCATCACAGCTCCCAGCAACATTCACTGTGACACCACGACATGGAAGAAGAGGAGTTAGTCGCCAAAGGCCCTTCTTATTGGCTTGCACTCTCCAATGATTACCCAAGTTCCCTGGAAAGCCTACATTTGCAAAATGCCCTCATAATTCCAGGAATTCTTCTGGAGTTTCTCACTGGCCAACTCTTCTACAATAAACACTGAGCATGGAGAAACTCTCCTCTTCACGTTTGAATGTTAAGACAGGCCTTGGCTGCCACACTTTACATTCTGAAGTGTGTCTGAACCAGTCTCCAGATTTCAGCAGGTGGAGTTTTCTTAAATGGGCCAGTTGGTGAGAACTCTACTCTGTGGTTTCCTAAAATTCTCAATAGCAGCCACTACTTTGTTGAGCAATGCAGAGATTAATGCAATCTTAGGGACTAAGACTGTGATTAATACATTATTTGATATAATTATATAATTTTTATGATCAAAAATACATTTTTTATATAATTAAAGCTCACTGGAGTATATCATCCTGAAAGTCATGACAAAGATACTCTGAGGGGTGCCCGAGTGTCTCAGTTGGTTAAGTGTCTTCCTTTAGCTCAGGTCATGATCCTAAGGGTCCTGGAATCGAGCCCTCCATCAGGCTCCTTGCTCAGCAGGGAGTCTGCTTCTCCCTCTCCCTCTACCCCTCCCCCCCCGCTTGTACACTTGCTCTCTCTCTTTCTCTCACTCTTTCTCAAATAATTTTTTTTTTAAAGACACTCTGAAAGATCAGAAGTCAGAAGTTCTGAAAATTTCTGTGTTGAGACAGGACACAGCTTGATGTGGGCAGTAATGTCACCATTAGATTGCAGTGTCTCTTTTTGACAGCTTGGCTTCTGAGGGTGCTGGATTGGATTAGCATATCCAATTTTTCACTCCCCTTTGCTACACCCTTTGCCGTCTTACTTGGCAAAACTGTCTTGTGAGCGGAGCTTAGTTCCCTACATCACTGAGGCTGAGTTTGGTCATGTGACTTGCTTTGACCAATGGGAAGGGAGCAAATGTGAGGCCGTAAGAGCATTCACTGGCAGAAAAAGGGAATGCCCCAGGAGGCCACTGCCCTTTCAGACTGGCACGTGAAGTTCAGGTGGAACAGGTGGAACAGATTGAGCACTAACAGAAGCCTGGGATCCACGTCAGTCTGGCCAAGCCCAGCCTCAATCAGTTAAACCCAGCCAACCTGCAGAACCATGAACAAGAGGATAAATGCTACTTGGTCCCGGCCCCTGGGTTTTCGAGGTTGTCTGTAACGCAGAAAAATCTTACAGATACCTCGAGCAAGGACTGATATGCTTTTTGAAATCCCACTGAGGATGCAGAGCCCTCAGGGATAGTTTTTATTCTTATCTAGATCTTTGCCATCTTCGGAATATGGTTTCACCTATTGACCGTCTCTCCAGGGTAAAAAAAATCATACGCTTAATAAATTGTGCATACCAGTTCAAAGAACTCAAAGAGGCATGGGAATTGTTAAGAGGAATCCCGGAATAAGGAAAAGAGAACAGGTTTTGGAGTCAAACCTACCAGACATTGCGTCTTCCCGTGAAAACTGCAATTTGTGTGAGCACAGCATGTTTCTTTCTTCCTTCTTTCCTTCCTTTCTTTTTAAGATTTTGTTCTTAAGTACTATCTACATCCAACGTGGACACTCAAACGCACAACCCCGAGAGCAAGAGTCGCACACTCCTCCGACTGAGCCAGCCAGGCACCCAGCAGGGCACATTTCTATTCTTCAGTGTCCACACCTGTAATGCGGGGATAAGGCTACCTTCTTGTTTGCTCCTCACAGGTCTTCTTATTTAGGTCCCTCCTCCTACATTTACCTTATTTACTTAAAGATGTGAGAAAGCTGAAAGGTGTAAGGAAGCCTAAAGGCACGCACAGGAATGCTATTCAGTAACCGAGGCCTGGAAAACCAGCTGCGAGCATTAGGCTCTTTTTTTTTTTTAATTTTATTTATTAATTTGACAGAGAGTGAGAGAGACAGCAGAGCAGGGGTAGGGGCAGAGGGAGAGGAAGTAGACTCCCCACTGAGCAGGGAGCCTGATGTGGGGCTCGATTCCAGGACTCTGGGATCATGACCTGAGCCAAAGGCAGATGTTTAACCAACTGAGCTACCCAGGCGCCCCAATGCCAGGTCCTTTAACAGGCGCCGGAATCATAACCTCAAGTGAAGGTATTATCATTTTTCAAGATCCGGTAAGGTCTCACTGTTTCTCCTGAGAACCTGGAAATAGATTTACATTACCTATTTTTTTTCCAGAATCCCTTCCTGGTACTAGAAAATATAATTGTTTGGTAAAAGAAACAAGTAGAAGAACAGGTTTTCACAAAACGACTCCATTTATGGCTAAACCTCTGAATGAATTGTACCATATTGACTGTAGTCTAAAGTACCAACCTACAAAAGAAGCTTACCAATTAGATCCCTGAAATCACTACACTCTGGATTTCACAACATCCCAGTAATATGATAAATACGTGTCTGTAACGAATCTAAAATGAATTTGGAGTGGCCTGAGTAATTGACTCCGATTCACTGCATATATGACCTCTCAGTATTCTATCTGGAATATCCCCATCCTTGGCTTTTGGATTTCTAAGTTTTACCCAAACATAAGATACTGCTTCCGAAAATACCCAGAGAGATGTAATTGGAAGTGATGCATGTACCATTTCCCTCAAACAGACAGAAGCTGGCTCATTCCTCTTAACCACAGTGAGGTACTTGGGGGGATAGTAAGTGTTTGAGGAATGATAGGAGAATGAAGAGACCAAATAAGCCACAGAATTGTAAAGCAGGAAAACTGCATTTTAAAATGCATATTTCCCACAATGCTCATCATTGTCAGTCTTAATAATGAATGACAATATTTCAAAAACCATGAGCTCTAGGCTAAGTTTGTGGTAGAATAATGAAATCCTAGAAGGGCATATTTCTCATCAAAAATCAATTTGTTCTCCTGCTTGAGCCGTAGTAAGCAGACACAAGATAGTATGAAGTAGTAATATGCCATAAAAACCTGCCAGGACCAGGAAGGAGGTTAGGATGTGCTTTTAGTGGGAATAAATATCCATTTAAACATGTACATTGAAGATTTATTTTGACGGATCTCTGTAGGAAGTTGGAACTTTTGTGTACACTGAAAGATATTCCTGAGGGAAAAATAAAGTCGATGTTTGTACAGTATTTTACTTATGTGACACCTGACATTTTTTTTTTTTCTTCTTAAAAAGTAGAATGGCATTCTCACATGTTCGGAGCTTGGAAGTTGTCACTCCCTCCTCATAAGCGATAGACTGAACAAACAAAAAATCAGCAGCTTTTCTTAGATCTATCAGAGAAGTGAGGTCCCAGGGCCCCCAGTGGTGCTCCAAACTGGAGAAACTGGCAGGCGAACACAGAGAACCACAACCTCACAGAGCAGAAACCCCTGAACAGAAACCTCCACGGGAACCAGTACCAGGGAAGGAAAACCTCAACTATAATTGAGGAATTGCTGGAGCTTGGAGTAGACAAGGCTGAGAGTTGAAAACTCCAGAGGGGCCCAGTCTTAGGGTGCCCCTCACCCCAGTCCTTTAAGCTTTATCTTCAGAAGCTCCATCAGGTTCTCAGGATGAATATAAGGTGAATATAAAGAAAAACTCCCTCATGCTACCTGCCTAAGGGACTGTTGGGGCGGAGAGAGGAACTATTTTGAAATAAGCCACTCTGTTCTTAACAATGCAGGTCCGTTACCAGAACCTAACCTGCTGGGGGCAGGGCCATATTCTACTCCAGCCAGCTCTAGCCCTGCATCCATGCGGGGGAGGAAAACACGCAACTCCAGCCCATGCGAGTCATCCTCGCTCACCTGTGCGGGTAGAGACGAAATGAGAAGCACCTGTGATATTCACGGTTCAAAGAAACAGGCTCAGGAATGACTGAGACTCAAGCAGAGGGCCATAGCCTGCTTCTCCTCCCCTATACCTCACCACCCCATTACCAAAGGCCCGTTTACTACAGTTCCATTTACCAAGTACATGATGTTCAGCTATCAAGAAAAAAAATACAAAGCATACTAAAAGGCCCAAATCACAGCTCGAAGAGATAGTGCAAGCATCAAAACCAGATTCGGATATGGCAAAGGGGTTGGAATGATTCATATGCTCAATATTCTAATGGATAAAGTACATAGTATATACAAAAGATGGGCAATATAGGCAACGGGACAGAAATTCTAGGAAAGAATCAGAAAGAAATGCTGTTGATCAAAATCCTTGTAACAGAAATGAAGAATGCCTTTGATGGGCTCATTAGTAGACTAGACCCAGCTGAAGAAAGTACCTCTGTGCTTGAGGATGTAGAAAATTGGAAGTCAGTGGAAACTTCCAAAATGGAAAAACAAAAAGGCCTGAAGAAAACAAATCAGAATATCCAAGAACGGTGGGACAAAACTACATATAAATACTGGGAATACCAAAAGAGGGCATGTGGGAAATCTCTGTACCTTCCAGTCACCTCTGTTGTGAAACTGAAATTGCTTTAAAAAATAATCGATAAAATAAAATGAGATAAAATAAAATAAAATAAAATAAACCAAACCACTCTCAGTTTTGTCAGAGGAGCATTTCCAGTGCTATTTCTGGCATATTTTCTAAAAGACAGCTTACCCACCAGTGGCTTCAGTTTTCTTTTGGAATTCTAAATTCAAAAGCTTAATGTAGGAAATGATATTGAGGCAATTCCTGTGTGACAGCAAGCACGTAAAATTCCCACTCCGTCAAGCATAGAGTCCTGGGAATTACTAAAGAATGCTTTATCAGAGGCAAAGCCCTTCTTTGTGTGATAATGTAATAATAACATTAAAATCACCAAGCATCTTTCATGGACATTAGGAATTCCCTTTAGCACTGCCCATTGCACTTCCTGTCACAGTTACGCACAGGCACATTTCCTATATTATTATATATAATAATAAATATTATATTTTCATGAAAAAAATGCAGAATAGATTCACATGACATGAGTGAATCCCCAAAACAATACTTTGAACGAAAGAAGTCAGACACAAATGTGGATATACTGCCAAGATTCCACTGATACGAAGCTCAAGAACCAGCAAAACAACGGTTCAAAATCAGAGGGATAGTTGTTTAAGGAGGCTGGGAGTGACTGAAATGGGTCATGATGGAACTTTCTAGGGTGACAGAAATGTTCTACATCTTGACCCAGGAGTTGGTTACACAGGGATATACATTTGTTCAAATCTTCTCCCCTGACTCAAGAGAAACTGTGACAGAATTCCAAATGGTCTGAGTGCTCAAGTGTCTGTGCTAACTGCCTTTACGAATGCCTAGTGCTCACCCAAGGTGCACGGGCAAATAAAGTTTGAGAAGGGGACTCCTGCTTCTCTGATCTGTCTGCAGCAGATCTAATGCTGATAATTACCTTCAAAATACTTACTATCTTTGTAATACAGAGAGAGAGAGAGGAAAGAAAGATAGAGAAAAATTTCCCGGGGCAGATGGGAATACAGAGAGCAGAGAAGGTGAGAAAAATCAGTGTGGGAGCCATGGTGGCAACGGAAGAGGAGTGTCCAGCAATACTGTGGAGTCTGCCTAAGAGGGTGGGCAGGTAGAAACAGGAGGTGAATAACCTCTGCCCCTGGGGGGAGCGGAGAAAAGCAACCTAACCTGTTCACAATGGACCCTTTTGCAGGTTAGAAACAGCATATCAAGAACCGGGACCAATGCCATCTTGACCTGTTTCTTAAGCTTCACAATGCCCGTCTATGCTGAATTTTGATTGTACCAGGATGACTAGTAGAAAACCAGGAAAACCCAAAGAACCTGTGGGTTCCTCTTTAGAAATAAGAAGGAAATCAGGAATTGCAGAGATCTCCTGTCTCCTGATCCAGTGATGCAAGAGAGAAAGCCTGACAGGAACAGTTCCAGGCAATTTTGAGAGAATAGAGAAGAGGATAGTGGAGTAATCCATATGGCCTGAATTAAAGTAGAAAATGAGAGCATGAGCGGTTATATGTGGCCATGACAATTCGTCCTTTGCTCATTGTCCTCCCCGAAGTAAATAATGATTCATAAATCCCTCCACAGCTGCTCTGTTACTATTGTGATGCCTCTTGTTTTTAGATTATATCATTGGGTAGAAAATTATTTTAAACGTTTTTTAGTCACCAAAGGAGCCATCTCATAAAGAGACTTCTAGAAGGAGGGGGGAAAAGGAAGAAATTCAAGGTGTAGCAATAGTTTGGTAGTCACCATAATGTCACTGATTTAATTTTCTTCTCCTGAAGGGCAGAAGTAGCCCTATCTTTGAATTTATTTCTGCCTAGTCACCTGTTTTTTTAATCCCTGTCGATTCCTCAGCACCCACGTACTTATTTATACCCAATTTAAACTACATTCATTGTTATGCTGCTGCCTTATAAATATTAGCTTTTTAAAAGATGCCCACTTTCTCTAATCTGGGCCATACAGCAAGAACCTGAGAGCAGCCTTTTGCAGATTTTCTTTCTGGAACCACAGTATTTATGAATGTGCTACTTTCAGTTAACACTGAGCTTAAGCAGCACCACGCACAGTATTCATAGCTCAGAGTCTTTCTAGTATGTATGTGTGTATACATAAATAAATGAAAATATATAAAAATAAATATAATGCATACATACCGTGTTATTAAACATAAACACAATGTGACATTCACTTTATCTTAGCTTTTATTATCCAGACTGTAAGGACTTTGGACAGCTTCTGCCTTGTATTTAAGAAACACATGGGGGCGCCTGGGTGGCTCAGTTGGTTAAGTGTCTGCCTTTGGCTCAGGTCATGACTCTAGGGTTCTGGGATCAAGTCCTGCATTGCACCTATGGGCCTCTCTGCTCACTGGGGAGTCTGCTTTTCCTTCTCCCTCTGCCCCTCCCCCTGCTTGTGCATACTCTCTCTTATGAATCAATAAAATCTTAAAAAAAAAGAAAGAAAGAGAAAGAAAGAAAGAAAGAAGAAAGAAAGAAAGAAAGAAAGAAAGAAAGAAAGAAAGAAAGAAAGAAAGAAAGAAAGAAAGAAAGAAAGAAAGAAACACATGAGTCATTCAGCCACTTCCAGAGTGGTAGGTACCAAGGTACTCAGACACTAACCTAGTGGGCTACGATAGACACAGACCCCAGCTCTGCAGATACAGAATGGCATGTATACTTGAGCCCAAACCATGTTTGTAAGACGGCACCTTGTATTTTTGTTCTCTTACAAATGAATTTTTTAGTAGTGCACTAGCCAAACTATAACTATAACATTGCCATGTACCAACTTAAGCTATTTATAATTAAATATTAAATACGTATCTTCCTTACTTTCAAAGAATGCTATGGTCAAGGGATGTTTGAGATGGTTTACATAAAGAGATTTGATGAAAGGATCACTGGCAGAGACAGGGCAAGGTTAAAAGATAAGTGAGATATGCTGGGGCACCAAGAAACCAACAGCCCAGGAAAGCAACCAACACCCTTGGGGCAAGTGGTGGAAATAGTGTCACCATAGCCCTAGTGAAAGAAAGGGCTTTCCAGTGAACCAGTCATGGAGGCGCATAGCTATTGCCAGAAACATGTGCCAAAGTGGGAGGGCAGAGGTAGGGGGAGGGAGGAGTGGGGATTTGTCTGAGTTGGGGGAGAGGGAGCTGGGATAAGAAATATCCTGATCATTTCCTGCCATCTTTCCATTCTGCTATTTAACCAATCTCTCCCCTCTCCTATCAGCCAAACCCAAACGAAGACAGGCAGCAGGGAAGCTCAGGTAGGCTTGAATAGAGTAGGACAGAGAAGAGATGGGAGGGGACAAAATAGAGAACAGCCAATGAACAAGGGTGTTGTGCTATTATTAGAAATCATAACCCTCATGAAAGTTAATCCACTGGCTTACTACTTCTAAAGTGTTAATGACTTTAGATGTAGCTCCAAAGATCAGGCAATGCGTAGAAATGACATATAACCCCAGGTTTTGTCAGGGAGACAGGAAGAACTGGTGAAATGTGACTAGCCTTACGAGCCATAGGCCCAGGAACTCAAGTACACAGGTGCGAATGGTGTATCTCTGATCATGCCGACATTTGTCCAGTTTTAAGAGGGGCTCATCTTTCAGTTAGGAGGCAAGCTGGTTTCTAATAGAGTTCATATGAAGTTTCTGTTCTTCAACCTTACTGGTTTCTCAAGCTTATTATTAACAAGTTTGTATTCATGGTCCATAAATATGCACTGGACAGAGTTTCCTTCCTTGAGGCCTTTGACAACCCAGACCTTTACAGTATTAGCAAAATTTTGGACCCGTTGGAGTTTAATCATGTTCTATTCTACCCTAAAATTTCCTTCAGAAAATTTCTTTTTCTACAAGATCAGTTAATTTTAATATCATATCTTGTTTGCTATTGATTATTTTCAAATATTTTAGCCACAAAAATAGTCTTTAAAACACATCTAGGTATTTATGTGCATATGTGTTTATACACATAAAGAGCTTTTCTAATACCCAAGGGCCATTTTAACAGCCAATGTATGTTGATGAATTTAATCAAACACCATTCAAGGGCATTAAACATTTGTCTGACATGTTCAAATCAGGAAGAGCAGCTGGCATGGGAAATAAAAACTATTTTCTAGGTTTCTCTTAAACTAGAGACCCTCAGCTTTCATCTCGATATGTTCTAAAGGCTCATGTACCTGGGAGAGCTAACAGTAAAGATAGAAGACATATCTGCAAACACTTTCTAAAGTTCATTGCTAAAAGGAAAAACAAACAAAAACACGTCAGGGTAAGAAGAGAATCTAGTATTTAACCAAAAGTGCCCCCCTCAAAAGCTATGTCATGTTAGATACCTAGCAAAGGGAAGGCCATGCTGTCATTGATCACACTGTCCTCACCGAGCCCTTGTCAAGAGAAAACTGTCTCTCAGGTGTCAGAAAGATTTGTGAGAGTTAATCTGATTTTCCTTTCAGGACTAGGGATCCCAGCATTTTCATGAAGGAAGTCTTTAGTATACCTTACCAATATGCTCAATTTTCTGCCAGATACACGAAATGCCTGTTTGACATCAGCACGGCCTGCGATGCTCATCTCTTTTCCTATTGATTTATCTGCTAACCTTGACTGGGGAGTCTTAGATTGCAGGTTGGTTGTGCAACAGGAAAAGGCCAATTGCCTAGTGACAACTTGCGTTCCTGATTGACAGGACCTTGCACCCAAACTGCCCGGGGAGCTACAAAGTCTCTTGAATCTGTTTCCAAGGGCCATTTTTCCTCTTCTGCACAGGCTTAATTTGGGAATTAGAGAAAACATTGCTGTAAAATCGCCAGCTTCCTTATTTACTGTGACATTCGCAAGCTGTCACACTCTGTCACCCAATCCGTCAGAAAGTGTTTTTCCTTGATGCTAGGCACTGTGCTAGGTCCTCTGGTGAATGAGAGAATTTCTAGTCTCAGAGAACTTGATACAGGGGGAACAAGACACACAGGCACATGCATGCCCACATTGCACACATACCACGGCAGGTAATGTCCACCTGCACCCCTTTCCCTTGGCCCAAACTACTCATCACTTGCATTTTTGGTGGGCAGTCCTAGATATGCCTCTGAGTTCCTATTTCATGCATCTGCGTCTCTCTGACTCAGGGCTTTCTCTGGTTCCTGGAGGGAGCAGGAGGGTGCTTAGCTGAATAAATCAGACATAATGGAAAGTTAATGCTTCTAGGGACAATCCTTACCCAATGAGTATTGGGAGTCAGTTGGACAAACTCTAATTTCCTTGACCCTCAGTAGCACAATTGTTCAGCATGATCCATATGGTTTCTTAGAAGGTCCCTGTGTTGGTTCCTATTGCGGCTGAAACAAATTACCATAAACTTAATGACTTAAAACAACACACATTTATTATCTCACAGTTCTTGAGGCCCAAAGTCCAAAATAAATTTCGCTGAGCTAACATCAAGTGTTGGCAGAACTGCATTTCTTCTGGAGGTTCTAGGATGATTCCATTTCCTTGCTTTCTCCAGTTTTCAGAGGCTGCCTGTATTCCTTGGCTCCCAGCCTTCTTTGGCCATTCCTCACATCACTGTGACATCTGATTTCCATTGTCACATTTCCTTCCCTTGCTCTGCTTCTGTTGTCACACTGCCTTCTTTAACTCTGACCTTTCTGTTTTCTTTTTATAAGGACACTTGTGATGATACTGGCCCCACCAAAATAATCAGAAAATTTTCCTATCACATCTGAAAGACCCTTTTGCCATATAAGGTTCAAGGGACTAGCGTGAGGATCTCTCTGTGGGGCCATAATTCAGCCTACCGCAGCCTCTGATAAAAATAAACTTCACTTGCCCACAGCAGGAAGTCATTCATTAATGTCCCCTTTACTGGCTTTCTTCTCCTTCTGTCTTACTTTTTATTCCCTAACCTGTGTTTGTGGGGTTACTTCTCAAATTTCTCTCATCCAAATCCTTCTTTCAAATTAAAAGTTATTTAAGAGGTATCCAAAGGCAGAATCTGATAAATAAACAAAAGGACCTAAAGAGCTATAGAAATTCAAGATAGTGTGTGATTCTTCTAAATGGAATTCCAAAGGTGCTATAGAGAGAAAGAAGGGTTTAAGGTAGACTTCAAGGAATGAGCATATTGCTTATAGTGAAATGAGTAATTTGGGATTTCCCTCCCTTTCTTCTTAAGTATATGTATCAGAGACAGTTTCGGACCAAGAGAGATCTCTCCATCTTGAAATCAAGCACTTGTCAAAACTCTTTCAAGTTCCCAAGTAGAGGCATATGACCCAGATTTTTCTCAGACCTGAAAACATACAATTTTTTTCCTGCAGGACTCTAAAACTGGAGAAATATGTTGTAGGGAGGTCTTGCTGATTTTCTTTCTCTGCTACTGAGGTAGGCTGCAGTGATCCAGCTGAATGAATATGTATTGGGGATCAAATGCAGCCAAACACAACCCTCCTAGCTGAGGGAGATAGAACAATCCGGATGTGACAACTACACTCTCCTCAAGGAGTTTACAGACTTACTGTGGAAGCAAAACAGGAACATGGTTTTAAAATTGGAAAACAATATTATATGTTTTCAAAGAAAGGCCACACCACCAACCTTTTTGCCATCACAGAGGATGACGCTATGTGGAAAGAAAACCAACTATGGCTGATTGAATAGCACAGCGATTCCGAAGATTCGGACTTTGGGAAAAAGGTTGAGGAATACCTTAACTCATTTATTTCACTGTCATTTTCCTGTTGTGTGTGCAAGAGTGATATACCATAAAAGTCTATGTCTAAAGTAAATACAAAAGTACTCCTTTGGTAAGTTTAAAATACAAATTTTAAGGGATATTAAGACATGCTATCGTAGCTGATTGTTTCTCAAATTAAAAGGGTGTCTTGTAATTGCTAGAACTTTGGATTCCACAAAATACAGCATTTGTGAAATGCCAAATCAGTCCCAAACCTAAATGTATCATCCCTTTCCTGCAATTCTACGAAAGATGTTCTTGGTCACAAACGTTCGGCTTGACTCTCAACACTGAGCAGTAGAAAATTCACAGGAGAAAACAGGCGGCCCCTCCCCTCCTCTCCTCATCTTGTGTTCTCCTCTGTTTCCTGTTTTGTGACACATCTGCCTCAGAGAAGACAGTAAAGAGCATTTTTCTTGTCTATGATTTTGGAGGGCATGCAGAGTCTGAAAGCTGGAAGCAGAAATCGGGCTGATCGGGAGCCCTGGGACTGAGGGTTTTCTGCCTCAGGGGCCGTCGGCAGGTTGGCCAGCAGCCTGCCGGCCGCCAACGGAACCAATCTCCAAGGGCTACACAGATCCCTGGATGAGGACTCCTCCCTGAACTCCCTGTGAGTCACAGCACGTGCTGATTTCAACAGGGCAGCGGCTTCCCCTGGGCAGGCGGGTGGCAGGCGGCCAGGGTCTCTCCCACTGGCATGAGGGACATGTGACTGCGGGCATGGCTAAGGCAGAGTGCAGAGGTTTGCGGAGGGAACCCATTTACGACAGCGAATGCCACGAAATGCAGTTTTGTTTTTTCCCCTCCATAGGCTGCATTACTTTTTCTTCCATTAGAATACAGATTTCCTGAGCACTCTCATGCCTTTCTCTTGGAAAAGAATTGGTCCCCACACTTCATTCCTCTGCAAAGAAAGCTTGCCATAGCTTGGATGCCATCAGGAAAAAAAAAAGTTTCATTTGCATGGCTTTCAAAAGTTATTAGAGAGCCATCTTCCATTAAAAGCCAGAGAGAAGTAGCTGGATACCTGGGGGTGAGGAGGGCAGAGTGGCTACACTGCCTCCTGGTACAACAGGAATTGCCCGGGGCTGTAGGGTAGACAGATTCCTTGGCCCTGCAGAGCCTCCATGCAAGATGGCACTGAGCCAAGATGTAGGTCTGAATGAATTCCAGCCTGGGTCTGCCTATTCCTGAGAAGAGACAACTCTTCCTTGTACAAAAGAACCTTAATTGCCAAACCTTACACCTACAGGATGGCCTCTGTTCTGAAAGTGTTGCCTTTGTGTAAACACACATCTTTTTATCCATTCATCTATCCATGACGATGACGCTTGGGCTGCTTCCATATCTTGGCCATTGTAAATAATGCTGCAATAAACATAGGTGCCAACTATATTCAAATTAAAAAAATATTAAAAGATAAAATAAAAAGAAATAGTCACCTTTTCTTTTTTTTAAGATTTTATTTATTTATTTGACAGAGGGAGAGAAAGATCACAAGTAGGTAGAGAGGCAGGCAGAGAGAGAGCAGGAAGCAAACTCCTGGGCGAACAGAGAGCCCGATGCAGGGCTAGATCCCAGGACCCTGAGATCCTGACCTGAGCCGAAGGCAGAGGCTTTAACCCACTGAGCCACCCAGACACCCCGAGAGAGTCACCTTTTCTAACTTATACCAAATCACTGTGTGGGCTGGCAGTTGTCCTAGAACTTGGGGCGGGAGGGTGTTTGATTGTTTGTCTTTAATCTGTATCCCCATGAGAAGCAGTCAGTTACTGATACTGATGTATGTTAGATGAGCTGAAGGAGGAAAACAAAAAAAAAGTGGGGACCACTGAATTAGATGTTGGGAGAAGACCTCTAGTATAAAGTGTATAAAGGGTGATTTCCATCTATACCTTCTCGACCAAAGTACCTCAATTCAGACATCAAGGATGGGCAGGGAGGGTCATTAGGAAAACATCAAGCCTGACTCATTAAGTGAAATTTTCATCCTAAGAAATAATAAAGACAAGCCAACACAAAATAAACAAATAAACAACAACAAATCTAGAATGGATAAATGGAAATACAATCTCTGGAAAGCTAAAGCATAAAACCAACCATGAAGTTACTAGTTATAAAAGACTTATAATAAACTTAATATTAACAGCTAATATATATTGAGCTCTTCCTATGTGCTATTCACCGTTAAAAACTTTTAATTGCCTTATGTCATTAAAATTCTCCCAAAGACACAATTTAAGACAAATAGGTTTAATTCTTATGTCCATTTTATAGGGAAATAAACTGAAGTTCACAATAACACAAATTTACCCAAATTCACAAAGCTAAAAGTTGCTTAAGCCAGGATCAGATTTGAGTAGTCTGAACTTGAAAGCCGCATTCTGTAACCTGAAGACCCATTTCTATTTTATTTTATTTTATTTTATTTTATTTTTTAAAAGATTTTATTTATTTGAGAGAGAGAGAATGAGAGAGGGGAGGGTCAGAGGGAGAAGCAGACTCCCTGATGAGCAGGGAGTCCTATGTCATGCGGGACTTCATCCTGACACTCCAAGATTATGACCTGAGCCAAAGGCAGTTGCTTAACCAACTGAGCCACCCAGGCACCCTGACACATTTCTATTTTAGAAACCAAAAAGTTAAGTGATAATTTGGGCTTCTTTAACTGGAAGAGAAAGAAAACTATTAGTCTTGCAACTTAAACACGCTTCTTATAAAACATGCAAATCTAATCAATGAGCCCAAGTGGGTATCACTTGTGAAGGGAAAGGTAACTGAAGTAGAGAAAAGAAGTAAGTCAGGGAACTTTTCGAAGCTGGATGTGTTCGTATCAGCAGCGTTTGAAAGCTGAGGGAATTGACAAAGTCACTGTAGCACAACCAATAGCTATTATTTTTGAAAATGCATGCAAGGGCAGAATTCCCTCAAGCTTGGAAACAGTAAATGTAATGCTCACTCAGAAAATAGGACCAAGGATGGCTGTGGTCACTATAAATAGTTGAAATGCAATTTGAGAATGCTGGTGTCTAGTGTCTTGAGGGGATGTCTTCAGGCAGAAGTCACTCCCTGATAGATGATAAATGAGTCAGACTCCCACCCAGCCTAATTTTAGCCCTTCTCTGACTCCTGGTGGACATATTAGAAAACTGATGGGGAAATTGATAGCAGGCATTTGCCTACGATTCTAGCCCTTTTACTTGAAAATATTTCTTGAGTGCCTACTGCATGTCATTATTTGTACTCTGTAACATCTCACATTCTACTGAGAGAGACTTTTTTCATTGAATAAATACCTAATGAATAGCAACTCTGAGCCAAACACAATGTGAGGGTCTGTGCCATATGCTCCCAATACACTTGAAGGTATGGTCTTATTATTTTCATTACTTAGATGAATAAGATGAAGTCTAGAGATATTAAATAACTAGTTGAAGGCCACACATCTGGTAAATGATAGAGCTGGGTCATTTTGGGCAGACCAGACTCAGCAGTCCACATTCTTACTATACTTTTCTATAATGGGTTGGACAATATCCTGGAGGGATGAGATGATGTTTTAGGAGTTTAGGGGCAAGAAAAGTCCATACCAGATTAGGAAAAAAAGGCAGGTAATGTCGGATCAAGGAAACTTCCTGGAAGAAATGCATTTACAATAACCCTCAGAGAATAATGGGATTTCAACAAGAAATAGGGAGTAAAATTCTGCAAAGGTGATGTGAGTAAAAGCACAGGGGACCAGAATGTGTAAGACATGGACTTCACCATAGAAAGTCTTCTTATGGGGAAAAAAAAAAAAAAAAAGAAAGTCTTCTTATGGGAAAGAAGATTGGGGCATAAGGTAGGAAGCACGTTAGTAAAAGCAGGTAATGAAGAAATTGGAAATGGAATAAACTTGGATGATAGCAGGAGGGGAAGAAGAAGGAAATATTCAATAGATATGGAGAGAAAAAGACGTGAAAATGGTTGGCAACTAATTACATGTGGGAACAAGGGAAAAGAGATGGTTATAATGAACTGGGGATTTAAGCCTTAGATAATGGTATTGCCATTAATGAAAGAGAAAAAGAGCACAAGGAGAAAAAAGGAAAACAAGGTGATGGATTTAATTTCAGACAAAAAGAATTTAAACAACCTCTTCTGTACCTGGCTTCCAGGGACCCCTCTGCTTCTGCAACCACAAGGTCATTGCCTTTTTTGTGGCCCTCCATAAACTGGTTCCTCTCTACTTTCCTCTTGTAGTTCAATAATTTCACAAAGCATACACTTTGACTTCAATCACATCCCAGGCCTCCTTTTGTGCTTTATGTATTCCTACTCCCTTGCCTTTCCTTGTGGTGTTCCACCATTTTCCTTCCTTTCCATGAATGGATTCTATCTCTCATTTCAGATCAACTATAGTTTCCATCTCCTCCACTTAGACCATCCCTGATGATGCCAACTAATATGTGTTAAGATCAATTCTTTTCTCATGCCTATTATATGTCTCTCAGCCAGCAGTAGTCTCTTTTAGGGTCTTACTTTTTGTTCTTTTTTATCTCTCACAGAATGTCAGAATGTATGCCAGTGTTAAATACATAGTTGTCAATCAATGGTTATAAGCAATTGGCTTTAGGGTTCATTTCTTTAATTCCTGAATATTCTTCTATATTCTAGAGATCTCGGTGAAAAGGAAATGTACTGTTTAGGAATGTGGTTCAAAAATCCCTTCCCTACCTTTGGAGGCCTTGCAAAGCACCTGAAATTCCACTATTATTCACCATTTTGAACAAAGATGGCACCTCTGTTGTCAGGTGACCTTTTGAGGTCCCCTTGCTCTGTGACTGCAGAGTTCTGTGACTGCACTGAGCTCCTCTTCATGTCTACAGAGTATCCTTTTTTAGAGCCAAACTTTTTCATAGATTATGCTCTAATACATCCTAAGTAATTTGAAGCAAGGTGCAAATCACTAGTCAACTGTGAAATCATCAGAGCACTCAGAATGGAACAATACCAGGATATTGGTTTCATTTGTAGTTAAGATGCCAACAAGGCTAAACACCAGTTTCTTCCCACTGATTTAAATCAATTGCTTCTCTCTCTCTCTCTCTCTCTCTCCTTTTAATTGAATGAAAGTATAGGGAAAATAACTTCTCAACATGTTCAATACCTCTTAGTACAGATACTTTCTAAGGGGGTCCTGTATCCAATTTTGTAAGTTGATGTGGATCCTCCATTTATATTCAGATTTTGGTCATTACTCCTCATTCAAATTCAATGCAGTGGCAGAAATATTCATTACCTACAAAAGGCACTTAGACTCTAGTGAAGAAAAACATAAAACAAACAGGTCTATCCAAACAGTAATAAAGAGAGAAACTGGTTTCTGCTTTTTGACACACAGCCACCTAATTGGCATCTGAGTAGATGCTTGAAATCAGTTTGCCATTTCTGAACATTTCTTGAATAGTAGCCTGAGATCTCAACATCACAAAAACCTCTAATACCATAGTCAGAACTTTCACAAATTAGTATGCATTCAGCTGAGAAGAGGGTATCTTCTCTTTTGCCACTGTACTCTCAGGAAGGAACAGAGTGTTTAGGTCTTGGGAGGAGAAAATAAATATTTGTAGAATGAATGAACAAAATTCCACCTCTTGCATTTTTGACCATGACTGCACCAATTTGAGTCAATAAATATTTGATTTATTATTCTGCTGCAAAATTCATTAACCACGTGGTTGCACAATCCTAAAAGACCATGCCTTGGTCAGCCCATTTACAATGAACTAGAAAGGAAAGGGGATTTGGAATAAGACAGCAAGCTGAATAACTTCTCTGAACCCTGGTTTCTTTACCTGTAAAATGAGGATAGTAACATTTCCCTTGGAGAGGTCATAAAGAATAACTGAGATGATGTGTGCCATGTAACTGGCTCCCCCAGAAGCCGACCTTGAGACTGAGACAGGGATTTGAATGCAAGTAATTTACTTGAAGACCAATCACAGAAACAGATAGGGAAGTGGGAAGTGAGAGACAGAAGAGAAGGAAACTGATAAAGGATGGTTATCAAACCAGTTACCACGATGGGCAGTCGTGGCACAATCTGGCTGGGGAACTTTGGGAGTGGTGTAGAACATACACATCAGAGTTATCTTGTCTGAGGAGTGAAGGAGGTGAGAGGTATCCATCAAATTTGTATCCATCAAATCCCATCACTCATGGATTGCAGGTGGCTAGTATGTGTGTGGGGATATTGATTCTTTCCATTCTGGCCTGCACTGGCCCTCAGAAGATCAGATTCTAGAAGCCGGATAATATCCTCAGAGGAAGAGACAGGGGCTGTTGGGTGGATGTCAGGCTGGCTATATGGATGGTGAGTTTGGAGAAGAGGAGCGTGGGCAGGGCAGGGGATGCATCTGCCACAGTGCCTACCTTTGCACTTGGCCCCCATCACGTGTTCAATACATAGCTGCAAATCATCAACACATCTGTAAAGACTTGCTGGGCCTCTAAGAAATACTCTTCTTCAGAAGTAAAAATTCTAATTTCATTTCTTATAGGATCCAGGGAGACCTCAGAGTTTTCAAGAGCTTGTCTAGTCTAGCCCATGAAATATACTCACTATCAAAACTAAAACCGGGGGCTCCTGGGTGGCTCAGGTCATGATCCCTGAGTCCCGGGATCGAGCCCTGCATTAGCCTTCCTGCTCAGTGGGTGGTCTGCTTCTCCTTCTGCCCCCTCACCCTGCTCATTCTCCCTCCCCCTCTAATGAAAAAATAAAATCTTTAAAAATAATAATAAATTTAAAAAGAACTAAAACTATTTGGGACGGCTGCTCACAGAGTCAGACAATGAGTTTAAATGAATAAAATTCATTTTCTACTTATAATATAATCTCTTTTTTCTTTAGCATTTCTCCAAGCCCTTGCTCTTAAGGTTTTCACAATAAGTAGTTGGAGAAAAAGTTATCTTGAAATTCTTATGACCTAAATGTAACTCAAAGGGGAAGGGATGGCAAAGAATGATGAGCACATTGTGCCAATGATATGTCCATGGGTCAAATCACATTTTCCAGAGCTTAACAATTTTGAACACTTTAACAGATGCTGATTCGTAAATACGCCAGAGTTGACTTGGTTAAGATTCTAGGTGAATCACACCACACTGTGTTCTCTTCACCAAACTTTACCCCTTACTAATGGCTGTGTCCAGGTAAAATTGCCAACATACTATCTGAATGAATGAGTGAATTAATTAATTAATTGACTAGAATGAATGCATATAATTCCAGGGCTGAAATATTTTGGTTGGCTGCCTACTCAGTGGATCATAATAATTCCAGGCAAGAAGTTTAAACAGATGAATGCGTTCATGATGATGGATTCAATGAATGGATGAATGAGAGAATAAACACATAAAGACAAAGACTATATAGACCTGCCCAGAACTTCACTCTTTCTGACCAATCACATCTTGGATCAAATTTAAAATAGCCCCTCCCCACCAAATCTATTCCCTAATAGTCACTCTCTATTCAAAAATCACTAAAGAAGAAGTTGGCCAATTCATATGGTAAGTCACAAAGTATCTCTATAATTCTCTTCTATTTCCTTTATAGTACATGGATCTTAATGAAATAATGTCACTTACTAGTCTACCTACGTTGTTCCTCAATGGAGTGAAAGTGCTATGAGAGCTGGAGCCATATGTTTCTTATTCATACTGTGTCTACAGTGCCTTGGATAATGTCTGACACACAGTATGGGCTCAGTAAATATTTCTGGATGTAATAAACATAAAAGTGGCCACCAAGGGCACCTTGATAGGATAAAAAGAAGAGAAACCATGAAAGGTGAGGTGGGCAATTGGAAGTACATGTGGGTGCAGGTGAATGTGAGCGATAGAGTTTCATGTGAGGTCTTCGAATATTGATAATATGACCATCTACTCTTGTTCAGGACCAGCCTGGTGTCCACCCCTCTTCTGGGTGTGTCCTGTTTTCTCATGTCTCACCAGCCAAGAGAAAAGTTTTAAGCACAATCCTGCCTGCTGATATATTACAGACAACTCTGATCAGAACCTCCCCTCAAGTTGCCCAGAGGAATATACATTCATCTGTTCTTGGACTTATCAGGGAAAATTCTGGATCTTCTAAGAAACTCATCCCAAGATTGCCAAGCACTTTTCTGACACCTGGCTAGAACCTCACTGAAGCCCCGTCATCTGAAGATTCTTAGCACAGACAAAAATATGGCCAAAACGCCACTTCTACCTTGCCTGGCTACCCTTCAGGGGTATGTTTTAAGTCTTGTTTTCATGTTAAAAGTCAAAGCCAATTCTCAAGATATGATATATAAGGCCAGTAAATATATCTATATCTATATGTATCTATATATCTTTATATAGGTATGATATATAAGGCCAGTAATTATATATATACACACACACATATATATATTAGCATCTGCACTTTAAGTATGTAATAAAAGAAGGTCCCATTGTTCTTATGAGGGGACTTCATTCTAAGGTGTTTCAAAAAATTTATATATAATTATGGCAAATCTCTTTCACCTCAGTTATCTTTATGATTCTGATTATGGAGTACAAAAAAAGCGCTACACATCCCCCAGAAAAATGGGGGAAAGGAGGATCAAGAAAAGGAAAAAAATAGTAACTAGCTTTCAGTGGGAAATATGCTGAGGGTAGAAAGGGAGTCAAAGAATCAAATCAAGTCTCTCTCCACTGAGAGATAATGGCTTATGAGAGTGTCAGTCTTAACCAGTGCTTCTAAAGCATTTAACATTAGACATTTATACTTCTAGGCATTTGGGATACAGTTATGACTAAGACAGGTACCCTGCCCTCAAGGAGCCCAGGTGAAAAATATACTTTTCAAGAAGAGAAATAAAGAAGAGAGAAACAAAGACAGCCTGGAGGCAGAGTGATCAATTTTCAGCAATGGCAAAGGAGGTGATAGGATGAATTTTTGAAAGATTATTAGTGGCTGAACAGGTACATAAGGCATAGAGAGAGAGCGCATTTTTCAGAAAAGCAGGGCAATTATGATGAGTTCAGGACTGGAAGAAAAGCACAGTAAAACAATAAAAAAAATGATGTGATTATGTTCATTGTTTTTAACATACTCAGAGTGGAATAAAGCTAAGCAGAAGAGTTTAAGAAGGAACTAGGAGATTCTAGAAATGGTAGACCTATGAATTAAATATATCATTGGCATCTATTTTTTTTATCTAAAGATATTTGAAAAATCAGTAGAGAAGAAGGGTTGGATAGTTCATTTGGTAAGTTCCCTAAACAACTAGGGAAATTCAATTCTATAAATAAATGTAGCAATGTGCCACATACTTTTCTCCATATCCCCATCCACTCCTGTGTCTGAGTAAATGGTCTCCGTGGATGACTTGTCTTTCAAGACAAGAATGGCCAATAGGAATAAGCCAAGCACCAACAAGCTATGTGGGGTGGCTGTATCACCAGTATCGGTTGATGGGTAGCAAAAGTCCCCTATCAAATGACTAAAATAAAAAAATAATAATATTCAATTTTTCTTGAGAGGAAACAGATTTTCTCAAGTAGAGGGAATAAGAACAAGGTGATTAATAGCAGGGCAAATTTGGCATGAACCCTCCAGTAAGTTTAACCTGTTCTTAAATGTATTTTTTAAAGTAAACTTTGTTTTTTAGAGCAGTTTTCAATGAGTTTTTACAATAAGTGACTCTTTGTGCTGCCCTTTCCTGGAATAAGCTCAATCAAATGATTCACACAGTCTAAGCCAGGCATGGCAAATATTTGGATCTTGCAGACCGAGTCCCTCCTTCTCTGGCAGACATCACTAATTGAAAACCACACTCTTTTGCTCTGAACCCATACTTGGACTTAGAATCCTTTTCGACAAAGCTCAATAAGCAGCCATTCTTCTCCACTGGCATTGACACATGAGGTATACAGCATATCGGCCACCCTTGGTTGTGCCAAAGACTCTTGACCTGTTCATTAGTTATGAGCTCGTAAGGGACGGTGGGGTTATTTCAAGAGTTTTTGGGGGAAAAATGTTTTATAAATCCACAGGTGTATCAAGACTTGCCATTAGCATGAATAGTATGCTTCATACATGAATAGGTTACTACTTTAAAAACGTATGCATTCATTGCAATTAATAAGATATCAAAAAACTGCAAAACATTACAGAATTCATAGTTGTCAGTTTATTATAGAATAGAGATCTGTGACCTTTATTTTGACATTACAAAAAAATACTTTTATTGTGTAAATTTGGGAACCACTGACTCCTGGTGGTACTTGCCATGGACCATCAATGTTCATTGCGTGAAAGCTGCCCAAAGTAGCAATTATAGCACCCATAAAGCAGGCATCAGTCTCCCTTTTTTTGTTTTTTTATTTTTATTTTTTTAAAGATTTTACTTATTTATTTGACAGAGAGAGATTACAAGTAGGCAGAGTGGCAGGCAGAGAGAGAGGAGGAAGTGGCTCCCTGCTGAGCAGAGAGCCCGATGTGGGGCTCGATCCAGGACCCCAAGACCACGACCTGAGCCGAAGGCAGAGGCTTAACCCACTGAGCCACCCAGGCACCCCGGCATCAGTCTCTCTTATAAAAACAGAATTGTGACACAAATTTGTTGAACTCTATTCAGTCGGTAAATATTGTCCTCCTTTTTACCAAACTTTAGGTTAAATAAAAGTTCAAGCGACTTTCAAACCAACAAATACACCAAAACATCAGTGGAACCAAAATACCTCTTGTGTATTTAAAATGGCAGAATTATCATATTTATTTGCTTCTTTATCCAAATATCATAGTAATAGCACTTTCTTTTCCTAGCTTACGAATTTTCTTTTCTTTTTCTTATTTTTTTTCTTACAATTTTTCTTTTGAGAATTATAGTTGTGGGGTCATGCCACGTTTTGAAAAGTAAACATGCTATATAGATGTAAGGGGTTTTCATCACTTCTGATTACAGGTTGTTTGCGATTACCTTACAGTAAAAACATCATTTTGAAATATATACGTTTGGTGCAATTAAGTTTTGGTGGTCTCTACTTCTTAGAAAAGACCAGACACAATGAGCGCTTGCATTATTATTAGATATCCCAAAGGCAGTCATAAAATATCTGTGAATGTGTACACTGTCCATACGAAAGTCATACCTTCACATTTCACAAGCATTCTCTCCAATAATTTTCCAAGAGTATATTTTCACTTCACCTAGATAGTTTCTAAGGGGAAACTCTTTGGAACAGATCCAAAATTGGCAAGAAGGAAACTCCATCTGGAAACTAGATTTCATGTAGCTCTTACAGACATATCATTTTCACCTAGCAGGATCCCAACATAATTTGAGGGGTGTTTGTGATTTTGATTTGTTCATAGAGCAAAAGAAAAAAAATGCCAGCAGTTGTGAGTATACTCAATAAAAGATGTAAATAAGTCGATCTAGTTCTAGTACTAAAAAAAAAAAATCTTATTTTTACACAGCAAGTTTACTCAAAGAGGTCTATAGCTTGGTTGCTTTCACATAAAGAAGGCTTCATTTATGGCTTTAATGCATAAACAAAACATATAGCAATTCAGGAAAAATCCTAAGGTTGCTGTTTGAAGCCACCAACTTTTAGGATGGTTTGTTATGCAGCAATAGTAACTAGAAAGTTCGTTTGCTTCTATAGCCATTAACTGAGGGCCAACGGCCTGGAAGGGCTGGGTTATATAGAGTGGGGAGATTTGCAAAACTAATAATAAAAATAAGCGGTATTTCATTTAAGCTTCAAATGATCATACACTTTGTATAAGATAGGTATTGTTATCCCTGCATTAAAATAAAACAACAGGATACAGGAGGGTTAATCAAACTATGATAGTCCAGCAAGTATGGACAATACTGTAAGTCTAAGGACTTTTATGCCCCAGAACAAGGCTCTTTGATGGCACAGTGCTGCGTCTTGCCTTCCTGGAGGGAACAGTCTGGTAGAGAAGAAAAAAATGTAACATATAACCCTATTATTAAGTAGAACATAATGAATGTGTTAAGAAAAATACAAACAGGGGTGCCTGGGTGGCTCCGTGGGTTAAAGCCTCTACCTTCGGCTCAGGTCATGATCTCAGGGTCCTGGGATCGAGCCCCGCATCGGGCTCTCTGCTCAGCGGGGAGCCTGCTTCCTCCTCTCTCTCTGCCTGTCTCTCTGCCTACTTGTGATCTCTCTCTGTCAAATAAATAAATAAACTCTTAAAAAAAGAAAAATACAAGCAAAATTTATTTTTTTTTTAAAGATTGTGTTTATTTATTTTAGAGAGAGTGAGTGAGAGAGAGAGCAGGAGCAGGCAGAAAGGAAGAGGGAGAGGGAGAAGCAGACTCCCTGCTGAGCAGGCAGCCTCACAACTTGGGCTCAACCCCAGGACCCTGGGATCATGACCTGAGCCAAAGGCAAACCCTTAAGAGACCAAGCCACCCAAGCACCCCATAAACAAAATTTATTGACACACAGAGCAGGGAGAATTTATTTCTGGCTGGAGTAGAAAAAGACAACTTCAATCAAATAGCTAGACAATGATACCTTACTACATTCCTCCAAAGTAACTCCATCATGTATGGAGAACATCTTTGGCACCCTTTAGCATAAATCTAATGCAAAAACACATTATGTAAAAAGTTAAAGGGAAGCTATCGGTAGAGAAGAAGAGTGAGGTTTTCTTGCTCATCATGTCTGCATCTACCTTCAATCCCCATCACACATAGACGGTTTGCTCTGGAACACACAGAGCTCATTGTGAAAATCATTGATTTGGTGGACAGGACCACCAATCATATGCAAATTTCAGAAAGTCCGCAGCAGTTTGAGAGACATGCAAATTCACTCTTTTGAGTGCTGTGTGGGTCAGGATCCAGCCAAGCAAACAGCAAACGCTAGTTATTTTAATCAAAAATGCAATAGAGGGATTGGTTAAACAGGTTTTGGAGGACCTAAAGGTAAGATATGCATTTCAAGCAGGAGGCAGCTACCACTCAAAGGGCTAGTGGACAAAGGGTACAGGTTTTGGTTATTGGAACTTGGAAGCTTGGAAGAGTGTCCCCTGCAGAGCAGACACCTCAACTTTTAGGAACAGCACTGCTCATTTGGCCCTGGCGGCTCAGGAGCTTGGAAGGGGCAAACCCAGGGAAGGGTTTGAAGGGTGGCAGGATTGATCACCCCCAAATATGCTACTTTGCCATAAGGATTATCCTGAGCAAAGGGCACTTCAACAAACAGCAGGTGCAAAAAGGGCATTCCACTCTCCCCTTTTCCTCCTGAAAATGGAGATGAAGATTGCCATGTTAAAGATGCTTCCCTGTACCAGAAGAAGAGAAGCACCCTTCAACAAGAAGTCAAAGCTGAGAGAATTCTGCGTGAACCGACTCGTTAAAAGAATTCTTATCTTCTTTCAGTCTCTTTTAGTTACTTTTCCACAACTGCCTCTTTCTGTTCAACCTAATATAAAAGTACTTAGGTTTTGCCACTTCTCCAGGTCTTCATTTCCTTATGAGGGCTCCTGTGTCATGTAGAACTTACATAAATTTGTGCGCTTTTTCTCCTGTTGATTTTTTTTTCTTTTTTTTAATATTTTATTTATTTATTTGTCAGAGAGAAGAGAGAGAGCGCGCGCGCACAAGCAGGGGGAGAGGCAGAGGGAGAAGCAGACTCCCCGCTGAGCAGGGAGTCTGACGTGGGACTGGATCCCAGGACCTGGGATCATGACCTGAGCTGAATGCAGACACTTAACTGGCTGAGCCACCCAGGCATCCCTCCTGTTGATCTGTCTTATAGCAGTTTAATGCTCAGGCCCAATTGAACAGTCCTGGAGGGTAGAGATAAGATCTTGCCTCCTTCACAGGTGCTGTTGTTTCTTAGGAGAAACCACGGCCCAGTTCCGATGTGCCAAGGGACAGGGAAGGTGGGCTGAGCGCCACTGGCAAGGTAAACGATGCTTCTGGTGATAGCAACAGGAGGAATAAGAAGCAGATAAGGAGCACAGATACTAAAAAGCAATATGCAACCCTGCACCCCCTTCCCCTGCCCTACTACCTTGCTCACACATCCCTGCCCTCCAAATGGGGACCAAAGAAGCATCCACCCAAAGGAGCCATTCTACTGGAGAAGCAAAATGGAAAACAGACCATCCAGTCAGATGTGGTTCTAGACTCTCCAATACCAGCCCAGCCGGCCATAGAAAGAGACTAGTTTCTATGAAAGCATTTAGAGCATAGAATCCTTATACCTTAAAAGTATAAATTCCATTTCCAATATTGCCCACTTCCTATGATCAAGTCCATCCACGCACAAGGATAACTATGCCACACTGCCTCCTGGCTGACAGCAAACATTAAGATACTATCATGCAGCAAGATTAACATTTTCTGTGAGACATGGTACTGTCAAGAGGTGTGAAAAGGTGAAAAAAATGTATTTTATATTCAGTGAGGTGCAATATATCTTCACAACCACATAGCCCAATGGCAGGGTCTATGACTTGTTCATATTATTTTCTCTTTGATCTCAACAGCTTGGTATGTAGATTCACAGCCAGTTTGCGGAATTAAATTAAATTTAGTAAGACAGTTGGATTAAAGGAGAGATACAATACAAAGTGAATCATCCAGGAAGAGGTCATGCACATTGCCTTCTAATATTTGCATAGCTTTCAACGGCATTGTCTTCCTCTGATTTTTGAGGTAAATGCAGTAGAAATTGTCAACCCTATTTTAAATTTGAGGAAACTGGGGCTCAGAAACATTAAAATGATGTTTCCAGGAACACAGGAACGTATGACAGGTAAACTGCAGAGTCAGTCAGTCTTGGCAAGTGGAGAACGTGTGCTGTGGCCACAGGGTGAGTAACACCAAACACTCCAGAGTGGCCAAACCAGGAACTAGAGAATTAATCAAGTCAAGAAACAGCTTGCCTCCTCTCTCTATTCCTCTCTCTCTCCCTCTAGTAGAGTCATACATCTTGTACTATGAAGACCCTGAACATCTTTAAAGAGGACCCAAAAGAGTAAAAAGAAAATGCCCCAAGTGGTTAAGATTGATAAAACAGGTATTGCTTTGTTTTGCTTCTTTGATTTATAGAAATAAAGAATAAGTAAAATATGAAGAAAGGGAAGTGATTGTTTTCTGTTTATTTATGGGCTTGAATGAGACCTCCATGTTCAATTTAAGAAAGAGGAAATAGGGGCGCCTGGGTGGCTCAGTGGGCTAAGCCTCTGCCTTCAGCTCAGGTCATGATCTCAGGGCCGTGGGATGGAGCCCCGCATCGGGCTCTCTGCTCAGCGGGGAGCCTGCTTCCCCCTTTCCCTCTCTGCCTGCCTCTCTGCCTACTTGTGATCTCTTTCTCTCTGTCAAATAAAGAAATAAAATCTTTAAAAAAAAAAAAAGAAAGAGGAAATGCATACATCTCAGGAAAACTTCCTTAAAATTTTTCTTCACAGAACTTGTTTTTATCAAGATTGAAAATCAATTCTAAAATTAATAAGGGGGAAAATATTTATTATTCTCCAATTTTGCCCCTCTATAAAACTGATGATTATAGTTTTGTATGTAAATTTCACAATCTCTTCTATGCTTTTGTGTTTCTTTGCTTTTATTTTTTTATTTTTTATTTTTTTAAGATTTTATTTATTTATTTGACAGAGAGAGAGAGAGAGAGTAGGCAGAGAGGCAGGCAGAGGGAGAGGGGGAAGCAGGCTCCCTGCTGAGCAGAGAGCCCGATGCGGGGGTTGATCCCAGGACCCTAAGATCCTGACTTGAGCCGAAGGCAGAGGCTTTAACCCACTGAGCCACCCAGGTGCCCGTTTCTTTGCTTTCAATTTAAAAATATATCGTGGACACTCTTCCATGTCAATATGCATACATATGACTCACTGTTTTATTTTTTCATAAAAAAAAAACCTATTATGTATACTTCATAATTTATGCAATCATTTTACTACCCATGGAAATTGAGACTTTAACCACTACTAACAAAGTTGCAGTAACAATCCTTATACACATATTCTTAAATATTGATGTTTCTATTTCCATAAGAAAGATTCCCCAAAGTGGGATTACTGATTTAAAGGGATATGCAAATTTTAACTTTTAGAAGCTAGTGTTTAATTATTTTCCCAAAAAAGGCGGTCAAAATTCACATTCCCACCTGCATGATATAATACTGCTAATTTCTCCATATCTTTGCTAGCTTTTTTGTTTTTGTTTCTGTTTTTCTTTCTTCTTTTTTTTTTCTTTTTCTTTTTTTCTTTGGCCAGTCAAGTGCATGGAAAATAAAATTACATTTTATTTTTATTTTTGTTTTCCTGATAACTGGAGATCCTTCCATATGTCTACTGGTCTTTCGTATTTCCTTTATTATCACTTTTCTATTTATGTTCTTTGTCCATTTTTCTATAGAACTGCTTATGTTTTTTCTAAGAATTTTTACATACTAGAATGTTAACCCTCTAATTGTCAAGTACGTTATTTTTCTCCCATTTGCCATATTTTAGTCAATTCTAATATCTATCCAAAATTTTCCTATTCACATAATTATACAAGTATTACCCTAAAATTTACTCTAATATTTTTTAAATATAGGTTTTTAATCCACATGTACTTAATTTTTCTGCTTTAATATGAGACAGACTTACTTCTCATGATTTATTACAGTTATATCAACATAATTCATTAAGTAAGTATTTTTGGAACATCTGAACTCACATTGTTTCCAACTATACATTAAGCGCATTTATGAACTACCTACTCAGTGAGGGAACTGTTTGATGCATTGAGACTGCTTTACAACATTAATTAAAGGAGGCCATGGAATAGGGGGATGTTGTTTCTGGTAAACTGCTCTCAACAATTTTGAATTTGTTTTAGAAGGTACACAAAACCTTGGAAACGAGAGCCTTTAATTTTGGAATTATGAAACATAGAGTAGGTGTTTAATAATGAAAGCAGTAAAACAAATAAATAATGACAACAAATGCTTCCCTAATGGACATAATGGATCTTCATAATGGGAAGAATAAATTGAATATCAGACATTTGCCAAAATATTTTTGTTTTGTTTTTATTTGAACACTATGGGAAGCCATCTTCACAACTAGAACAATAATACAATCGACATGTAAAGGTTCTTTGGATGATAATTTTGTACCATTTGGGACTATTTAGGTTGCAAGTGATAAACGAAGCAACTCAAACTTGCAAGGTTTTCTATTGACATACATAACTAGAAAGTTCGAGAGTTGCCTCACTTTGGGAATGGCTCAGCCCAGGGATCCTTATGATATCACCTGAAAGTAGACCTTTTTCATCTCTAGGATTTTCTTTCATCTATGCTGGCATCACTCTTGAGTTCAAATAGTATAATAACTGCGAGCAACTACAAGTCTACATTCTCACAGGTTCGATTTCAGCAGAAATGATAGTGGTGACTCTTTCTGGTACCTCCCAAAAACTTACCACTCTACTGTGATCAGTGATCATGTGCCCATGCCTGAATCAACCTCTGTAGCCAGAAGAGTAGAATCAATCTATTTTCCAGAATTCTGCCATCTCCCCTTCCTAGATCAGTCAGTATGTCCTATCCTAGGTTATAAACTATACCCATGTGGCTAGAGATGGAAACCAATGAGAACTCTTTGGACTAAGGGTATAGGTGTGGCCTCAAAAAATTTAAAAAAAGAAAAGAAAAAAGAAAAAGAAAAAAAATGGTACTGCTATGTCTTATTTGAAGAAATAAGAAGAAATGATGAAAAACCGAAACAAAAATATCTACCATATGGATTATCTTTATATCCTAATAATAACCTAAAAGTCTCACTGTCTATAAACTTCCAGGAAAGGTAAACTATACAGAAAATGATTAAGAAGTCACTAGGTGAGAGAGACCCTCTCTCACCTTATACTCTACTTCTGATTCACCTTGCCCAGCTTCTTACACAGCTGTTTAAAACTTGACAGGCAGGTGTAATCCTAGCCAGTTTAGAGAATCAAGACTGAAAAGTGTCTTGGATAATTATTAAATAATAATCAGAATGGAGAGCATTTAGCTTCATTGCAAGATCAAGGAAACTTCTATAAAAGGATAGTGGGGGGGGGAAGCCTGACATTAATATAACATGTGTTAAGAAGCTGCTTCAGATGTTGACTATGCAGCACAGAGCTTCTAGCCTCCTTCTTCTGCTTTAAGTGTCTTCACCTTGGATAATTACGTCCTTCCTGCAAATGAGCATCTATAATAACTCCGCATCTAATGCAGTGAGCGGGGAGGGGGGATGCACAGTGGATAAAAACGACTTGGACAGATAGTAGTGCTAATGTATAGACCGTAATGAAAAAGAAATTACAGATAAGAGATTTTATTCTCTCTCTACAAATTTTCATCACTGGAAAAAAAGGCTAGTTTCCCAGCTCTAAATTTTAGCAATGGTTTTGAGATATTGTACCCTCAAGCTCATCAGACCTATAAATTGCCTTCTGATACTATTTTATCCTCCATGCTTCTGATCAACTAGGCTCTGGGCAGCTCTGAGAACCTCCTGGAATATCTGTATTTGGTCACAAATGAAAGTTCCACTTGCCCTTCAAGATGATGGCAGGCAGACCTTGGACCTCTGCCAAAGGATCTAGGACTCCTCAATGTTTACCCAGCATGAATCGCAGAGGGGCTGAAAGTGAAAGGCCAGGAGCAGGTGATGGAGCATTTTTCTGCACTGGACTGAAGCTAACCTCCTTCAGCCTGGCTCACATCTGCCAAGCTCCTTGTACACAAGGAGGCAGGGACTCGGGATATTTGTGGAACTCTGAAAGAACTAAATGAATATCATCAATTTCAGTCTTGTAATAGCAGGCAGTGGGCATCTATTCAATAAATGGTACAATCTTTTTTTAACAGTTCATCATCTTTATCAGAAGAATCTTATAATATTTATAATCTTACTAATATTATCTGATTCAATGTCAAACAAGTCTATAAGAATATTGTTGTTCACTGGGTATGTTTTAATTCTAAATCCATGTTTTTATCACTGATGATGATTTTTTGGTTTATATTGCAGTAGCTCCATGAAAACGAAGTTATCTTCCTTGGGAAATCCAAACATCTTCCCAAGTTTGACCATGAAAATGAGGCTCTGTTGTAATTATTATTACTCAGGATCTTCTATGAAAAAGAAGGCAGAATACATTTCCTTTTTATGAGTTAGCTTCTATACAATTTGTCTGAATGCTGTGGACATCCTTGGTTTGCAAGGAAATGGTTTCTGAAAACACGTGGATTCTCTATTATCCAAATTGTCTTTGGAAATGCTCAGAATGGTTGAAACCAAGCCCTTTGTGGCAGGTTTCAGCTTTTATAGCCCAAATTTCCTTTTATTGGTGGAAATAACTGGAAAAATGTAACTTGAGAATTGAGGGTTTAGAAAATAGAACTAAACAATGTCTGCCATTTATTATGGAAGGATCTTCGTGAATCAGATGTGGCATTAAGCACTTAGGTATATTTTTTCATTTAATGCAGAGCAGGTCTACTAGGTTATATTCTATTATCTCCATTTTACAGAGTAGGAGAAACCACAGCTTATGAGATCAAATAATTAGAGCAAGAGATAGGATGTGAATCCTGGTCTAAGCAACTTCAAAGGCCTGAATTGTCACAGGACACCAGACACGTCGTAGGACCTGAAACTTATTTAAACTTCAACTAAAGTATGTCTTAAAGTGGTCAAATAATGCAGAGCATTAGCCATAAGACACAAGTGACCAATAAGAGATTCCTACAACAAAGACAGAGGACTTTGTCAACAAATTTTCTATTAGCATTAAAATAGTTGAATCATATTCTGGCTGTGGTCATCATAGTTATCAGAGTAATGCTCAGATAAAACTGCATTTCAAAGAAATGAATGGGACTGCCGATTCCCCAAATAGGCAAAACCAGTTGCTTTACATTTCAATCTGAAATATTTTAGTTAATCCATATTCTTGGGATCCAATTACATGAAACAAATTTGTAACATTGCAAGATTATGCTACAAGTAGGTATCAGGAAGAATATGGAGATGATAGTCAATTCGGTATGTTGAGTTGGACAACAAAAGGTTTTATGGACTTTTCATATCTATCATTGCATAGTTTGAGTTTCTCAAAATAGAAATATCTTAGACGCATAATAGGCCAGAAATCCTTGTCAAATTCTAAATCATCTAATAAAATCAAAAGTAACAGAAAAATTAATTTGAGCACTAGAATTGCAGACTATATACAGTAACTACAGGACAACCATAATTATTTTAATTAATCCTTACATCCAACCTAAAGGATGTCCAAAGTCAGACTTTTTTTTTTAAAGAAAAGAAATAATGAATTCCATTCTCCTTCCATGGTTTCAGTATTTGTAGGTGCTAGTTTATCTGCCCAAGACCAAGACAAAAATGAAGAGGTATGATGTCAGTTGCACACTATAAAAACTGAGAGCTAAAGATAAAACTATAAAGTCTATGGTAGGCAAGCAAACTTCACTTCTACCATCCCAGTAGATCTCAGCCCTGGATACACATTAAAATTCCCCAAGACACTGAACAAATCCTGATGCCCAGGTCACATCTAAGATCAATTACCTCAGAATTTCTAGGGACAGGATGGAAGCAATGGCATTTTTTTAAGTTTTCTGGGTGATTCCAAAAGGCAGCCAAGGTTGAAAAACCACTGTACTAGGGAACACGTGGAAAGGAGAAATCAGTATCAGACCTTCTTCTGGGTCTGTTTCTAGGCTTCATGCAAATTAACTAAACCTGGCAGTAAGAATCTGTAGCCTTGCCTAAAGACTCAGTTCAGGTCAACCTGAATTTACCTACTGAGGCAAAGACCATACATAACCCTGCCCTCAGCGAGTTTGTTCTCAGTTGCAGGATGTAATTTGTAACCACAAATAACTGATTGTGATGGAATTCAATGAGAGTAGTCAAACTTGTGTCCTCAAACAGAAAACCACAATGGTAATACAAAAGAAAGACACATTCCTGGACGTGATGGTCAGCGGAAGAGATATCCCAAAGCACTCTCATGGAAGAGATAATGTCTAGGGAAAGGTAATCCCAAGGGCAGGAAGCATGTAAGCAAAGACCCAGAAGTACAGAAACAGGAGGCACATTTTAGGAAGAGCTGGAACACGGGTAATATAAGGAGAGTTGGATCATATAGTTCTAGAAGATTCTTTTCTGTTTCAGATGCCCAAAGACTCCTGTGATTCCCAGTATCTGCTTCTAGGATTCTAGTTGTCCTAGCAATTACTGTCAGACAACACAATTATCACTTAATACACATAGTTCCCCAAAAGGGGATGGTTAAAAGCACATTTTTGTAGAGATATCCTGCTGCACGCAACCTGATGAGGTCAACAGAACTATCCCTCAGGCTTGTCTAGGTCTCTATTAAGCTCATAAAAGAGAGATTTCACAAAGCAGAAAGCTCATTTTTAGTTTATGGATTTATGAAAGGAGCCAGTTTGGTGAAAATGTCAATCAATTCTTGTCTTAAAAAAGTGAGCTGAAATGAGAGAACAGTCAGCCTCTAAAAGGTTGTAACCCACGTAGGAAAATTGAGCAGGGAGGTTACAGTAGAGTGAAAAACTGATAATGAAAGCAAATCTGCAGTAAAAGCTTAATAAATTCTTCTTTAAAATATGCATCAAATTTCACAATTAAAATTTCATAGGCTGCCTCTATGAAAAGATTTTGACAGACCTGACTGTTATTTGCTCAAAGCCACATGATATTTCGCAAACAGAATTCTTAAATATAAAGTCATCAGTATTTTATATAAGGATTGCTTTGTAGATTTTATGGTAAGTGCAGTCACCCAAGGGTATGTACATAAATCACACATCTGAAGGGCCCTGATGGTGTCATTTATCACTTGTTGAATGTTCTTGGTCGCTCAGATGTTAGAGATACTTTTATTCCTGCCCCTGATTACCTATACCTAATAAAACAGTGACAACTCATTAATCAGTCTGCAAAATCGCCACCAACTGGAATCCCCATTAAATCGATGACAAAGAAGTAGGACCAATATGTACACTCATTATCTACATCATGGCTGACATTGCTAGTTTGGAAGGAGAGGTTCTATTAAATGGGTCCACTGCTGAATGGTAAAATATTTCTCTACTGCCAGGAAGCCCAGCGTCTCAGAAAATGCACAGGAGGAAAGCCTCTAAAATTATCATTCTTGCTGTTGGCTAAGCAAATACAATCTGAGGTTGGGATGCCTGGGTCCAGTCACCATTTTGACACTGGTGGTCTCTGCATGAGCTTGAGCTCAGTGCTTAGGTGTTTTGAGTTTCCTCATCAATGACAATAACAGATTATGCCACAGATTGTTTTGGATATTAAATGGATTACTATACATAAAGCAACTGACAGACGAGCAGGCAGAAGGTACAAGGTAAGTGTCAATAACTATCCACCATCACTGTTACTCCTCAGTTCCTCTCCATGACAGGTCACTTGTACAGTTCAAAGCATTTCTTTGAAGGAACTTGGCCTGGAATGTTGGGCTGCTTCTCATGGAATTGCAAAAGGAATTGTTAAGAATATTTGTGATACATGAAAAAGTGCTCAACATCACTTGGCATCAGGGAGATACAAATCAAAACCACAGTGAGATACCACCTCACACCAGTCAGAATGGCTAAAATTAACAAGTCAGGAAATGACAGATGTTGGCGAGGATGCGGAGAAAGGGGAACCCTCCTACACTGTTGGTGGGAATGTAAGCTGGTGCAGACACTCTGGGAAACACTATGGAGGTTCCTCAAAAAGTTGAAAATAGAGCTACCCTATGATCCAGCAAGTGCACTACTGGGTATTTACCTTAAAGATACAAATACAGTGATCTGAAGGGGCACATGAACCCCAATGTTTATAGCAGTGATGTCCACAATAGCCAAACTATGGAAAGAGCCTAGATGTCCATCAACAGATGAATGGATAAAGATGTGGTATATATACACAATGGAATACTATGCAGCCATCAAAAAGCCCCCAAAATCTTGCCATTTGCAATGACGTGGATGGAACTAGAGGGTATTATGCTAAACGAAATAAGTCAATCAGAGAAAGACAATTATCATATGATCTCTCTGATATGAGGAATTTGAGAAACAAGACAGGATCATAAGAGAAGGGAGGGAAAAATGAAACAAGATGAAACCAGAGAGGGAGACAAATCATAAGAGACTCTTATCCTCAGGAAACAAACTGAGGGTTACTGGAGGGGAGAGGGATGGGAGGGATAGGGTGGCTGAGTGATGGACATTGGGGAGGGTATGTGCAATGCTGAGTGCTATGAATTGTGTAAGACTGATGATTCACAGACCTGTACCCCTGAAACAAATAATACATTATATGTTAATTTAAAAAAAGAAAAAAAAGAATATTTGTGATAAATACACATGCATAGATATATGTGTGTATATATATATAACTGTACTCATATATATGTAAATATACCTAATATGTATATGAATACCCAAAATCATATCTGATGGATAAATAAGACTTAAAAAGAGAGAGAAGATCTTCATAACAACCCATCAATTTTCCTAACCTAAAACATCTAGAAAAACATGGCAGCCCTGTGACTAATAGTTGCATAATGAATGTGTGTGTGCACATGCATGCGCACATGTGAGTTGAAGGAGGAGGAGACAGCATTTGTTAGGGAGAGGGCAGACAGAGAGGGCAATGTTAAGGCAGGATGCTTACGACCTACAACTTCGAATGCTTTAAAAACTATTAACCTAATAACGCTGTGTTCTTATTAAAGACAGCTGAACAAACATGATTAATTAAGGCAACAAAAATAATTTTAAAACTTTGGTCATAACTGTGTGTCAGTTGAAAACATCATCTAAAGCTCACAGCCTCTACTGACAATTGGCTAGGGACACACCTTCCCAACTGTTCAGCTTTCTCCAGAAACCCACAATTCATTTTTTAAAAAAAGATTTTATTTATTTATTTGAGAGAGAGAGAAAGAGAGAGAGAAAGCACAAGCAGGGGGAAAGGCAGTGGGAGAGGGAAAGGGAAGCAGATTCTCCACTGAGCAGGGAGCCCAACGTGGGGCTCAATCCCAGGACTCTGAGATCATGACCCAAGCAGAAGGCAGACACTTGAAAGGATTGAGCCATGCAGGTACCCCCTTCCCCTACAATTCATTTTCAAAGCGGAGTAATGGTGTGGTACATAAAGCTGGGATTGTGTAGATACCACAGGTCAGTGTTCGAACAGTCAGTGGCTTCAGTCCAATATCCAGATTTCAGCACAACCATCACAGTTGCATATGGATTTCCCATTCTTATGTCTTCAAGCACCTCGCTGATGAAAAAGCTAGAGAGGCTGGGATACACCCAGAAAAAGAGAATGTGAATTCTTCAGACCAAATGCTTGCTGTAGACTTGAGAACTGATGAATGTGTACTAGGATCACAATGATATATACTGCATCAGACACCATGAACCTTTTTAGAACAGAAGAATGTTTCCCTGAGTACTGTTCTTTAACATGAAGAAGTAAGGACTGCTTTCAGAGGCACCTCTGAAGAATCAGGCTGAGTTTTTATCCCCACCTCTGCCATTTCCTTAGTTAGTTAGCTAACCTCCCTTCAGCTGTACTGTGGGGACAATCGTACTGACCTATTAAGATTGTTGTGAAGGTTCGAAATAGCACATAATACATCAGGCACAATTACAAGTAACCAAGAAATAGGAACCAATATTATTGACTTAAAGGTGCACCTCAATTCAGTGAGTGCATAACCATTTTCATCTAAATTGAAAAATCCAACATGATTTTAATAAAAGCATTTTTGTATTTTTAGGAATTAACCAAAATAACTGAATTTGAGGAATGGCTAAATTAGTTGCACTTCCTGGTAAAATTTTATTGGGACAAGAGGTAAGAAAGGGGGAGGGGGGAGGGGAAGAGATGAAAATAATGATTCCATGATTCAGTGAGCACTGGAATCTTTAGGTTGCTGGGATTAGGTTTAGGAAAGTATTATGTCTTTCTCAGAGAGAGAGTGAGGAGAAAATAGCAACTTATGTACATACTTTCAGATATATACTTTTTCCCCCTGCAAAACAAAACGAAACAAAACACTAATCATCAGGAGAATGTCAAATTATGTACCTCTGAGGAAAAACTAAAGCGTATGTCCTAGATACTGTGTTCGTGTCTGGCTTCTATATGACTTTGCACAAGACACTGATACCCTCAGTCTCGTGCTGGGAAATGCTCTGCTATAATTTGGACCTCAGATAGCCTCCATTTTTTAAATGAACTTACGTTAATAAGTAGAATCTCTAATCCTAAATATATAGGGGAAAAGGTGTCTTTCTAAGTTAGTACTAGAGATAAGTTATAAATGCAACATTTTCACTATATTTATACTCAGTCTGAGAAAGCTGGATTGGAAAATTTAAAGACAATGCTACACGATTCTATAGTCTGAAAAATGATCATTTTTTCCCCCAGGAATTAAAACATTCCACTACCTACCCATAAGACCCCGGCCCTGATTTTTGTGAAAGCCTATGGCACAGCTGTGAATATCACTGCCCACAGTTAGAAGAAGCAGGGGTAAACTTGATTAGAAAAGAGAAGGCATTGTGATTCTTGTTTGATTTGATTCAGCTACATACCACCTCTTGAGCATTTCAGTGGAGACCTGAGAGAACAGAGACTCTTACTTTGATGGCTACTTAACATCACAAGCATCCCGATACACCTATCGGCAGTCTTTTACAAACAGCACGTGTCTCCAAATAGGATTTTCTCTTCTGCTCTACTGGCCAGGCAGGGAAGCAAACTTGGCTTATTATTTTATTTTATTTTATTTTTGTTGGTATATTCTTAACTGTCAGCATCTACCTCTTAGGACCTTCCTGCCATCTGGTGATTTCCTATGGGCTGAGGAATATTTGTTAGAATTATGTCTAAAATAAGAGTGATTAGGCAGGCCCTCAGTAAGGGCCCAAGAAGCTTTCCTATGGGTAAAACTTAACGAACTTTATTACAGGGACTGGGCATATTTGTGAAGACTATTTTTAAAGGTATTTTCAGTTTCCTGTTTATAGGACTAGAAAAAGTGGCCCAGTAAGTGAATTCTCATCAGGGAGTGGAAAGGGCGAGATTGTCTCGTTACCTGGAGTTCCCGGATGACAGACAATAGCTAAGCAGGGAGCACAGACAGACAACTCTCATTTGGAGCCTCCTGTAGCCTCCACCAACTTCCAAATAATGGTCAGAAGAGGATCACTGTTCAGGGTTCCGCCGGGCCAGGCTGTCCTCACCAATCTTACGCGCCACTGCCCGGGGCCGCCCCCACCGCAGGACGGAGCCCTGCTCTTTTCTCTGCAGCACTGATTGATCGGGTCTCCCGTGGGCCCCGAGGAAGCCCCGATCGCATTAGCCAGGCTCCGAGATGCAGAGCGAACGGTTTGTATATGGGTGGTGGTAGTGACAGGCAAACCGCAGTGTCCCCTTGTTCAGCCTAATGGGGTGAGTTGAAAGATTCGGCTGTCAGACCAGCGTGAAGCCTCATTTTTCTTCCCTGCCGCATAGGGTGCACCTCGCTGCAGCTAACATTTGATTGTGATTAATTTGTCAGGGATGGTTGTACAGTGGAAATGGAGAAATGGATTGCCAATTATAGCTAGTCTTCTCTCAGCCTGCTTGGCAAATGAGGGCCTTTCTGCCGGGCTGACAGCCCCAGAACGCACTGGATTTAGCCTGGGAGGGAAGGAACCCATTCTCAAGTGTGTTTTAAAGATGAGGAAGAGGTCAAAGGTTCCCCTCTCCCCCGCCTTTTTTTTTTATTTACCACCCTTCAAGAGACTTGCTGACCTGTGTTCCTGGCCTTCTTGGCGAGCACCATGGGAGGCAAAGCCACTCTGAGGTTTGCTTTTCATTCTGTTGATTTAAAATGCTTTGTACTTCTGATTTAAGTCTTAACAGCACAAATGAAAGGTGAGAAAGAGTTGTTCCAGGCTCCGCACTGAAAATGCCCAAAGGGAAGTATATCTCTTGACGCCCTCTGAGATGTTTAGAACATGCTAATTGTGGGCAAATGGAAACCGCATTTAGACGAGCCATCTTTTTTTTCTTCTGTTTCCAAAAGACAATAAATAATTTCACATTGATAGCTATGAGAAAATAACTTTTGTTACTTGTTCCCTCATAGAAGAGATGACCTTTTGTAATTTTAACAATATCCCAAAGGAATGGATTAGTAAACATTGAAATGTCTTTAGCTGCCAAGCCTGGTATGTCTCCTAATCAGATTTGCTTTCAGATGGTGAATGACACGGATGCAATAACATTGTGCACTTGGAGAAAATCATTGACAAACTGACATCGATATTTATAATTCTAAGAAATCTCACTGCACCTCAGAAATACCTGAGCTCCAACTCCTGAAGGACAGCACTGTTAATTTATTGTCATATTAAATGATTTGCTCTATTTATGGAGGTGGAAGTAGGTGAAATAGATCTTCTGATAGTGTGGAAAAACTCATTGTCATTATTTTATAAAGAATAGATGAAAAAATGAACACAATTATTCAATAACAAGAAGATTAAAAAAATCTTAATATTTTAAAACTTTCCTAGAGTTTGAGATATAAACAACATGCACATCACATTCTCTTATATTCATACACAAAACACATACACATAACAAATAATATATTTTCTATTATATATACACATTTAAAATATACTATTATATTACACATATATATACATACACAGAGAGAATATATAACATTATATGTACCTATAAATATTATATATACCTATAAATAATAAGTAATAATAGAAAAGTATTACCTTGCAATTATTGGGTTGAAAGAAATAAGAACAACAGGGATTATTTGTGAAAGAAATAGATAAAAATTAATTAGATGCCTGTTTAAAATTATGTATATCTCCCAACTCTTTTTTTAAACAGTTCATATTTTCCTTGAAACCAGTATGCATACATAGGAACAAACATATATTTATATTTTTATAGTAAAATATATGCTATTTCACATTCAGTGATGTAAACATATAAAGCCTTTATTATATGTATATGATATACATATATACACATTTACACACATATATATTATATATGGATACTTATAAATGCATTATATAATACATAGTATATATGTGTATGATATATAGTATATATGTACATATATATAAACAAATATACTATATATAATGTGTATACATATGCATATTAATATATATATATATATATATATATATAAATGGTTTAACATATGTATGTATGTGTGTTTAAAATGTGACTTAGGTCACCAGAAGAAAATGTGAGAGAACTTTTACAAATAATCTTGAAGTGGGAAGGCCTTCCTAAGTTGGAAACCATGCAGACAAAAGACTGATAAATTTGGTTACATTTATAGGCTAATAAATGCAGTGACTATTTCTTTTTTTGGAAAACTGCACAAGAAACTCAACAATGGTTTCTTCTCAAGAGGGATACTGGTAGTTGTAGGTAGGAAGAGACCAAAAAAAAAAAAAAAACTTTATGACATTTTATAGTGTTTTATTATTTTTTACCATGTGCATATATTACTTTAACAATTAAAAACACAACAGTATTTACAATAGCCAAACTATGGAAGCAGCCAAGTGTACGCTGATAGATAAATGAAATAAATGGATAAAGATGATGTGGTATATATATACATATATACATATATGTACATATGTGTGTATATACATGTATTCATGTACACACACAACATGGAATATTATTCGGCCATAAAAAGGACGAAATTTTGACATTTGCAACAGCATGGATGAATCCAGAAAGTATAATGCTAAGAAAAATAAGCCAATCAGAGAAAGACAAATACCATATGACTTCACTCATATGTGGAATTTAAGAAAAAAAAACAAATGAACAGAGAAAAAAAGAAAGTAAGAAAGAGAGACAAACCAAAAACAGACTCTTAGCTATAGAGAACAAACGGATGGTTACCAGAGGGGAGGTGGGGGGTTTGGGGGGTGGGTGAAATAGGTGAAGGGGTTTAAAAGTACACTTATGATGAGCACTGATTAATGCACAGAATTGTTGAATCACTATATTGCACACCTGAAACTAATGTAACACTGTATGTTAACTATACTGGAATTAAAATAAATAATAATAAAAAAGCACAACTTTTAAAAAGTGTACCTCAATCTCCTATTCTCCTTGGTAACATTCGTGCTATGTAAGTGTTCAGATGCTTGAGTCATATTTTATTAAATAGGAGTCTTCTCGAGGCTGGGCTGTGATCATGACCCTCCAATCAATTACTAGCCAAGGCAAAGTGGGGGATATATGTGATTAATTTCAATGCTGTGGATATTCATTCGGCATGTTCCATTATTAGACAGTAAGGAGACAGGGATGCCACATGGTTCTAATCCTCCAGTAACTCAGAGTTTAGACACCAGCGAAGACACTAGTGGGAGTGGGGATGAAAAATTAATGAGTGCATCTCATGATTGAATTTTATAGATAAGTCCTAAAGTATAAACGATCTGCCACTAGGCAGTTTGATTATCTATTTTGAGCCATCCAGCAGTCTTAGGGATGGTCCTCCAAGAGGAAAGATGACCATCTGCAGAAATATTACCTATGGCGACTGCAAGGGGGATAAATACAAATATCAAAAAGCCTTGTTTTTTATAATAAGAAAATATACTTATTTGACTGCATGTACTATAAAAAAGAAGGGAAAAAATTCCTAGAATAAAATATAAGAACTATAACTACAAGTTGTCCATGTTCCCAAACTGCTATTTCCCATTTGGTTATCTGTAACTTATGATTCAAATTTCAATGAGAAAATACTGTACATTGTATTTCTCTTGTCTGGACTTGCCCCAAACTTATTTCGTTTGTAATGAAGGTAGAAAATACAGCATTACAAGAAAATTCATGCATTCATTCAACAAGAATTTACTGACTCTAACCTGCATCAGACATGGTGTTGGGGACTGGGAAAACAGGGGTGTACAAAACCAGACACTACCACTGGTAAAATAATAACCCCACTAAACGTGAGCTGCAGTTATAATGAATGCTGTGAAGGAGAGCCACATAGTGCCTTGAGAACTGGTGATAAGAAGGTTTGATCTGATCAGGGAGGTCAGAGAGAGCATCGCTCCAGAGACCATGTTTGTGGTGATTAACTAACTGAAGGGGAGGAGGTAAGGGCTCAAATAGCAGAACAGAGGCCTGGTAGGAAGGATGGAAAGGGAGACAGTGGGGGTGGGTGCAAAAAGCTAGAAGAAGCCAGGCACAAGATGAGGGCAGGCAAGGGCTCCAAGATCATGTTGATAGCTTTGTCTTTATCCGTGAAAATGTGCTCAGAATTCTGGATTGAGTTCCCAGAAATACATCTCTACTTCAGAGGACTCTCCTGCCTTCTAATCTTCCAAGCAATAGGAATGGAAATTCTGTAACTCTACATTGCTCATGGTGAGTTCCAATCCTATAATAGGGTATTTCAAGGAAAAGGGTGGAGGACAGGGCAGCAGAGTAGAAACACAAGGAGTTCTAGGGTAGGGAATTAGAAGAACATTGAGGTCATGGCCTCTTACTAATGAAAATCCTTGGGATTTTTTTCCAGTTTAATGAGAAGTAATTGATCTAGAACACTGTGTACGTTTAAGAGGCACAATAGACATATAACATTGTGTAAGTTTAAGATGTACAATGATTTTACATATGTATATATTGCAAAATGATTACCACAGTAAGGTTAGTTAACATGTCCATCATTTCACAAAGTTACAATTGTATGTGTGTGTCTGTGTGTGTTGTGAGAACTTTGAAAATCTACTTTTAGCAACTTTCAAATATACAGTAGAGTTTTGTTAACTATAGCCATCATGCTGTATACTATATCCCCAGAACTTATTCATAGTATATCCAGATATACTGGATATATCCAGATATATCTGTATCCTTGACCATGTTCACCCATTTCTCCTATTCCCCACTCTCCTCCCCTGGCAAAAACCAATTTGTTTTCTGTTTCTATGAGTTTGTTTGTTTTTAATTTTCACATATAAGTGAGATCATACAGCACTTGTCTTTCTCTGTCTAACTTATTTCACTTGGCATAATGTCCTCAAAGTTGAACCATGTTTTTGCAAATAGAAGGATTTTCCTTTTTTTTTTTTTATGGCTCAATAATACCCCATTAATTATATCCCATCCCATTATATATGTATCTCAAATTTTCTTTATCCTTTCATCCATCAATGGACATTTAGGTTGTTTCCATATCTTGGCTCAGATAAATAATGATCCAGTGACCGTGGGAGTGTATATATCTCTTTGAAACACTGATTTCATTTCCTTCGGATATATACCCAGAAATGGAATTGCTGAATCATGAGATAGTTCTATTTTAATTTTTTGAGAAAACTCCATACTGTTTTCCATAGTGGTGCACCAATTTACATTCTCACTGACAGTGCACAGTGTCATCCTCACCAACACATGTTATTTCTTGTCCTTTTTACAATAACCTAGAGGTTATATCCCATTGTGATATACCAAGTGGGGGGAGGGGAGGTGATATCCCATTGTGGTTTTGACTTGCATTTCCCTGATAATTAGTGATGCTGAACATATTTTCATATACCTGTGGCCACCTATAATGTCTTCTTTAGAAAAATGTCTATTCGGATCTTCTGCCCATTTTTAATCAGATTATCTGTTTGATTCTGAGTTATATCAATTCTGAGAAGTGCTCTGGGATAGCCCTGGAGCTGGAAGAGAGCTGGGTTGCTAGTTGCTTTTAGCAGCTCTAACACTGTGGCTCCATCTAAGATGGGCATTGCCTCAAATGAGACAGTAAGAGTAAAGAGGAAGGAGCTGGTAGTGAAAGAGATGGGAGCAAACAACACTAAGTGGAAAGAGGAGGAACACAAAGGATGTTCCTAGGCACAGATTGGTCTGCATGTCCCAGCTCATCCTTGAAACAGTTTCTTCCTGCCTGGGAATGGCTGCCCTGCCATGAGCTTGCCTGCCCACTTGCATCAGCTTATTTTCTTATTGCTCTTCTCCTTCACCATCTCCTCCCACATAGTGTATTTTCTACTACTCATGTCCATGTCTGGACAAACTGCCATGTCTGGTAGTTTGGGATGAGGTCTATTGGAAGTAAAGCTAAACTAGGATAGCACACACACACACACACACACACACACACACGCGCGCACATGCACACACGCCACTTAGGTCCCAATACTGCCTTCAACATGTGCAGAGATCTAAAAAAAAGCATTTCAAGTCAAAGTTTTTACATTTCCCAGATCCCCTGATGCGTATCCCTGTTTTATTCAGCAAGGAGGCATATTTTCATTGTTTTACGAAGGATGAAAAAAACTGATGAGTCCTCATTTCCTTCTATATATAACATGGGAAAGCAGCAACTCTGCGTACTTCTCTTTTCTTTTTCACTATGGATGAGGAGGTAAAATATTTGCAAAGTTGAAAAAAAAATGAGAGGCAGTAATTTAGGATGCTAACCTTTCCCTACGGCAGTGCCAGAAGATCTTTCTGGCTTGCTAAGGGATTCAGAATTTGCAGAAGCTTGGAACCTCTGAGCTGCTGGTGATCACTTTCACAGATTCTTGTAATTATATGCAAGGGCTGACATTTGTAAGGCTGGTCAAATGTCTGGCTTTTAAACTTGGGCATTGGCAGTGTGCCAGAAACACCATAAACCACAAGATGGGCACCTTCCTAAGGGTTAATTTTACAAAAAAATTTATTGGAGAAGGGCTGTAAAATTATTTAACAGGTAAGTAATGGAAAGCATTTCATTTCCAGAAATAGATTACAATATATATTTACATTTTAAAGTATAATATGAGATTCAACTAAAGCAAAATTTCCCCCTTCTAGAGGCTGTCTCTGGGGACTAGGAGGACAAAGACATATTAACCTTTATCTTTAAAGGGTCTTTGATGATAAAGTGAAAGAAGCACTGATATGATACAAAGAGAGACAGATGTGCAGGTACTTTCTATACAAACTCAGTATTCACAAGTTACTGATGCTGAACCCAGTGGCCTGAGGTGGGGTCCAGAGAAAAAGGATTTAGCTATAAGAAGTATGGGTAGAAGAAGAGGCAGGGCTGGGAATAGGGGCCTCGAGAGAGTATGGGAGTCAGGACCTTTATTGGGATAAGTCTTTGGAACTCAGTTCAGAAGAACTCCAGTTCAACTCATTTCTTTTCTTCTAATAGCAGAAGGTACATATTAATATTATTCCCACCTAGCATATGAGGAAGCTTGAAACTGAGGTTCAAAGAAGAGGTTAGTGAGTCGACCATCCTGGGCTGTAATCTCATATCCTCATAATTTTCAAACTCTTATCCTTGCTTCTTTGCCCTACTGGTGGGTATCTGATCTCAGTTCTTCTGTGAACTAGTTGGGTGTGGCTAAGCAAGTCACTCCAAAACTCTGAGTCTCATTTTTCCCAGCCAGAAAAATAATAAGACAAGTGTGATATCCAAAATGACCTCCAATCCCATGACCCTATGATCTTGGAAATTAAAAAAAAAAAAAAAAGCAACTTTCTTGATGTTTTGGGGGAGGGGGAAAGCAAACATTGAGGTTGAAGACCCAAATGGCAGAGTAACTGTTATCTATTTCACCAGATTTCCTAGAGAAGAACAGTATGCTGTCTTATAACATGGGACTCCACTTTTGAAGCCACAATTAACTACAATTACTTTGTCTCTCTTTTCACCGAAAACTTATATTTATATACAGAGAAAACCAAATGTTTTCATTCTTAGGGCTTAAATAAACTCTAGAAAACTTGGAACTGCTGAAACAAGTTGACTTTATTTTGTAAACAATAGTCTGCAGTGATTGCGGCTAAGTGTGATTTAGAAAGCATGGCATGATGCTGAAAACAGGCTTCAATTCTAGATGGCTTAACTCACGGGGCTCAACTGCAGGACACAGAGGTGGCTGACAGGAAACAGGTAGTTTTCAGAGAACCAGCAGAAGTAATCCAGGCACAATTGAGGTGACTTTTATGGGAAGGAACTCATGATTGGAGTCATTCAAGGCCTGAGTAAAGTGTCCTTGAAATAGTAAACTACTTGCTCAAGAGTGTCAAATTCTTCTCAACTCTAGGTGATAGGAGTGAATAAAATATTCAAAAGCCTCTGCCTTCAAGGAACTCAGACTCCAGTGGGAGAGTAATAATGATAACAATAGTGGCAAAAATAAAATTACTATTAATAATAATAGTAATGTTGGTTGTTAAATGTTCATCTTTATGTGTCTGACATCATGACAAACTTTTTAATGCATTATCTCATTTAATCTTACAACAACCCCATGTTAGAAGTATTATCATCCCTCTGTGACTATTGAGGTTACTAAGTTCTGGAGAGTAATTTGCCTGAGTACACACAACTAATAAGAGACAGACTCAGAATTTGAACCTAGATCTGTGGGACCCTGAAACTCATGACCATAGCCACTTTGATACCCATCCTCATTCTTCATTATTCCTTGGTCCTCTGATGCAGTGATACTCAAGACTGATCACACATAGTAAATGATACAGACAAAAAACCTACATCACCACTCAGGTGGGCAGGACACCAGAATCTTGAAGCAAAGGTAGCGTTTGAAGAGACTTGAGAAAAACTGGTATGGTATCTAAAAAGGCAGCACCATACCCAAGGTCATTGAGGTTTTTGCCAATGTGTCTTCTAGGAATTTATAGTTTTGCACTTTACATTTAAGTCTATTATCCATTTTGAGTTATTTTTTGTGAAAGGTCTAAGGTCTCTGTCTAGATTCATTTTTCACATGTGAATGTCCAGATGTTCCAGCACCATTTGAAGAGACTACCTTTGCTTCATTGCATTGCTTTAACTCCTTTGTCAAAGATCAGTTGACTACCTTTATGTGGGTCCATTTCTGGGCTCTCTATTCTGTTCTACTGGTATATTCATATATTATTTCACCAAAATACACTGTCTTGACCACAGTAGCTTTATAGTATGTTTTTAAATTGGGTAGTGTCAGTCCTCCAAACTTGTTCTTCTCCTTCAATACCGTGTTAGCTATTTTAGGTCTTTTGCTTCTCCATGTAAACTCTAGAATCAGTTTGTCAATATCCATTAAAACAACTTGCTGGTATTTTGATTGGGATTACATTGAATCTATAGATCAAATTGGGAAAAATTGACATCTTGACAATATTGAGTCTTCCTATCTATGAGCATGAAGTATCTCACCAGTTATTTATTTATATAAATTGACCTTTTTATATTAACTTATATCCTGTAACCTTGCTATAATTGCTTATTAGTTTCAGGAGTTGGGTTTTTTTTGTTTTTTTTTGCCAATTCTTTCAGATTTTCTACAAAATGATCATGTCATCTCCAAACAAAGACAGTTTTGTCTTCCTTCCCAATCTGTATATCTTCTATTTCTTCTTCTTGCCTTACTGCATTAGCAAGGACTTTCAGTGTGATGTTGAAAGAATTAGTGAGATGGGACATCCTTGTTTTGTACTTTACCTAGTAGGAAAGTTGTGTTTCTCACTGTTAAGTATGCTGTTAGCTGTCGGTTTTTTACAGATAATCTTTACCAAGTAGAGGAAGTTCCCCTCTGGTTTACTGAGTTTTTATCATGAATTGGTGTTAGATTTTGTTAAATTCTTTTTCTACATCTATTGACAATTATATGATTATTCTTCCTTAGTTTAGTGATATCATGGGTTACATTAATTGATTTTGGAATGTTTAACCAGCTTGCATACCTAGGATAAATCCCACTTGATCATGGTACATAACTGTTTTTATACTTTTTAAATTTGATTTGCCTATATTTTGTTGAGGACCTATTTATTTTGTAGTTATTAATTAAAAACTTACCAAAACCTACTGTATATCTGACTTTGCCTTAGGTGGTGGGCAGAGTTTAGAGCCCAGTTTCACAAGCTAAGTTCCAAAGGAAAGAAGTCTTAAGTAAAGGGAAAATATATTTTATCGAAACTACACATGCTTAGAAAGAAGATCTGGAAAGATTTAGGTGAACTTAGATTCACTTAGAACATTTAAAAATAAAATTAGGTGACCAAATGATAGGCAAGAGGTAATTTCATGTTGGTTTTGTTAATTTCAGTTCAATTTTCAGTCACTTATAGTGAATTCTCCCTACTGACCATGGCTGAAATGAGAGACAAGGTATAAAAAACTATTTTCTGCAGTTCTAAAGATTTTCAGGTGACTTCCTTTGACTGTTCAGGAGGTTTACATTCACATTCATATTACCATTCTCTCTCTCTCGCCCCTGTCTCTCCTGGTAATATTTTACTCTATTATGATCAGACTCTTTTCTACAGTCACATTTCCCTAGGGTTCCTTGTATGCAGGATGCTGATCTACATCTGCTCAGGATCTCAGGTACGCTTTTAATGGTTATAGCCTTAGGAGAATAAGGTGTTACAGAAACAAATTGTAATTGATTCCTCCAAGGATTTTTATGGAAATGGGCCAAAATTACAAATGTAATAAATGATACGGTTATTAATACATTCTTAATATATTGATTTTAGTTTCCACGGATATGTCTGGCAAATTTTGGTACAAAAATGTGAATACCATTGAGATCAGATCTTAAGGTCTAAATACACTAGCTAACAACTAATGATAAGTCACTGTCCTGATGCCTTAAGATTTCCATACTTTCAAATTCCTCAGGGTTCAGGATTATAAAGGCATTTTAATAAAGTATTTGCTATCAAAGTCTCCAATATACTCACAAAATTAGGACCATCAGTATTCAAAAATGTTTACTTTTTAAAAAAAAAGATTTTATTTACTTATTTGAGAGCAAGAGAATGAGAGAGAGAGAGAGAGAGCATGAGAGGGGGGAGGGTCAGAGGGAGAAGCAGACCCGCTGCTGAGCAGGGGAGCCGGATGCAATGCGGGACTCCATTCTGATACTCCAGAATCATGACCTGAGCTGAAAGCAGCAGTCCAACCAACTGGGCCACCCAGGCACCCTCAAAAATATTTACTGATTCTGGGTAGATGACATTGCCCCAAACTAAATTACCTATGAGTGACCTGTTTGATTTAATTTGCTTTACTTCTCCTCTTTTTTTTTTTTAAGATTTTATGTATTTACTTGACAGAGACACAGCTAGAGAGGGAACACAAGCAGGGGGAGTGGGAGAGGGAGAAGCAGACTTCCCACTGAGCGGGGAGCCCAATGCAGTGCTTGATCCCAAGACCCTGGGATCACGACCTGAGCCGAAGGCAGATGCTTAACAACTGAGCCACCCAGGCGCCCCTTTACTTTTCCTCTTGAGCAGTGATATCTAGAATCCATCATAATTCAATGTTCCTTTCTTTCCACATAAGAACGCAGTCAGAAATGTGGATTCCATACTAGATATTCATGAGGTCAATTTCTCTCCAATGGAAGACAGACGGACTTGACAAGTGCTTCTCTGTGTCCAGGGACCATAAGATAAGGGCATGAGCCCATCACATGCATTTTTTTGGCTGGGACCAGGGCAGGTAAATATGTGAGAACAACAACTTAAGGTAGGCAAAGCACCTATTTGACACCATGGTGGATTTCTGGCTCCTTAAACAACAGAGTGGAACAAATCCTCCCACAAGCAGAATGTTCACTTTGGAACTGTTAGCACAGAGAGAAATAAACATCTCTATTCACTAAGCCACTCTATTTTAGAGTCTCTTTGTTACAGCAGCTTAGCTTTACTCTAACTAATATAGTCCCTTCCAAATGCATTTCAAGATGCATTTTAAAAATAGAATCATTGACTAAAAAGGATTTGACATGAAAATCATTGTCCTAAAGAGCTAAGCATACTTGACTTCTCTGAGAACTGTCAAAGTTATTTTTTTAAGCCCTTCAGAAAGAGAGCTGAGCTATGTTTATTTAAACTCGTCCTTCAGATACAAGTACATAAAAGGGGCAAGAAAAGGGAATGTCATTCAAGACTGGATGAGAAGAATGAGCAAAGCTCATGGAAATTATTTCACTGATAGAACAGAAAGTGTGGTCAATTCTGAGATGCCTTCAACCAGCTCTCTAGAGACAATATCTTAATAGTATTTTTCAATGTGGCTAAAAGATATTCCCAGAGTTACTACTATGTGCAGAGGCTCTGAAATTTACTGAAGTGGCTTTCCTAGTTCCTTAAAAGGCTTACTGTTTTAATACTTTTTCTATAAGAAAGGTTTTTTTTTTTGTTTTTTTTTTTTAAACGTAGCATAACAGTAAATGGCAGCCTCTGAGGAAGGGCGGGTTTGAAATCATTTGTACCTTTTAGTCCTCGGTCAAATTTTTACCTTGAACACAATTGCAAGCAGGGAGACATCCACACCTCCGAAACAGTAATCACGTTGCAATCTTTATTAATTTTTGAAACACTTAAACTTTTAATTAAGTCCTAAAATTGTTTAGTTTGAATAGAACACCAGGGAGAATGACCCTGGTTGCTTGCTGGCATCCACAGCACCAGAAAGCTGTTTCCAGGATTTTCATCTCTTTTGGCAGGTCTCCTGGGCTAACTCTGCCTGTGGGTCTCACTGTCATTTTTATGTAAGCTGAGCTAGCGTATTTTGTTGCTGGATACTTGAAACTGTTTTCCAGAGCAAAGGTAGTCCTTTTAGTTTCTTAGTTGGACATCTTTTGATTATTAAACACCCAAGTAGCTTCGAGAGAGCAAGAGCGGAGTTTCACCACATTTTGTGGGATGAATGAATGAATGTGTGCATGTGTGAGTGTATTTGTAAAAACTGCCTATTCAAATGGTTAAGCTCTCAGAGGGTTAAAAACACTTTACTAGCTAGAATTTCATTGTCCATTAAGCTATTTCTCCAGTGCTTCATTAGGATCGGTTTATAAAATAATATTCAAATGTGATGTAATTGAGATGGGTTTGGCCCCAGCACTGCATTTTCCCAAAGGGAAGTAAGTTACACTGATTCTAATGTTACTTTGCTTTGAGGGCCAGCAATTAACTCAAGGATTGCCAAGAACAATAAGGCTTCATTCGGTGGGGATGACATGACTAGGACAAAACACACAGGATGTCAGAGAAGGGAATTTATGAGGGAGACAAGAGTCATCATTAGACCACCTGAAAGGAAGTTTTCAAAGCAAATGGGAATATCAAAGGGAAAAGAAGAAAGCAAGAGGGAGGGGAGAGCTGTCAGGAGGGTGAAAGGGAGGGGCACACCTTTTTGTCAATTTTGCTCTGGTTCCCAAGCATATTACATAAAGTAGCTCTTCCAGCGGGCCTAGAATTGCCAGCAGTGGTTGTCACAGCCTCTGAAATCTGTCAGCATTTAAAGCTGACGGAGGGCATGCCCTTAGCATTGCCGTTGGATTATGTCCTGGTTTCTTTCCAAGCCATGTCTGTGAATTTGGACAGATGTAGTGATAAAAATATTTGCCGAGTAAATATAAGGTTAAAGAAACACTGGGCTGGTCTCCGTTTTACCAGTTCGAAGCAAAAGAGCAAACTTGAATGCAAATGAGGGATTCAATTAGAAAAGCCGTGTCCTGGCAGCATTTCAAGGAAAGCAGAGGGAGGCCAGGTGATTTGATAGAAACAGGCCTTCCACACTGATACCAGAAATAGGCTGAATAAATATGAAAGCTGCTTTAGCTAAGTAACACTGCACATTTTTTTCTGCAAATTTCCAGCCAATAACTCAATGTCTGAAAGTCTTTCCTCTCTAAAAACACCACCTTGTATCTGGAAAGCAAGATTCAAGTTTTTTCTTTGACTCCAGAGAGAATATTTTCCCCATTACTCCAGGGATACACTTTTCCGCCTGGACTTCATTTCTGTTAACTATATTGACTCTCGTAAAATGGACTAAAATTATTTTTGCTGTTCACTTCTCAGTAAAAATTCCATTGCCATGTATCATGTCTAGCCTCCTTTGTTAAACTTATTAGCACCAAAGCGTCCAAGTCAGGCTCAAAGGGCAGGAGGCACGCACGAGATCTGAAATGTCCATCAAGGAAGTTCAGATCTGTCCCTCTGAGACTGGTTTAGCAGCCAGTTCAAATCTTTAACAGGAATCTGGGTGTTTTAGAGCCCCTGGAAGTCTCATCTGGATCTATTTTTCCAAAAGTAACACAGGACTTTCTTTGGTATTTGACCAAATGTGGCTTTTCATCCTGAGTGCAAGCAGGCGGTCTGGTGCCCTCTGGAATCATCCCGGAAACATAATGTTAGAGCAGCCACAGCTGTGGCTGAAAATCAGAGTGGAAAAGTCTGGTTCCTCTTCCAGGAGAACTTAAAAGGGGGCAGAGTCTGTTCCCATCATGTGCCTTCCTTAAATCCAGTTGTGTGGCACGGTGGATATTCTTCAGTCTGTGTAAGGGGTGGCTGGTTTTGCTGCTGTCAGGGTCTGTCTTTAAAAGGCTGAGAAGTGAGGAGAGGCTGAGAGGGAACGGGCTTCCTCTGTGGCTGAAGGGCCTCCGAAGTACTGGTGTAAATGAGATCCTCCAGACACACTTTGAATGTGGGGATGATGTCTGAGTTTCCATGAAATGGGAATGCTTACTGTCGAAATTACCCTGGTATGAGATCATTTTTGGCAATTAAATAGCCAAACCCCTTTAAAAGATAGCTCTACCATAGTCAAATTTTGTTCTAATAGAATGAGGGTTACAGTGGCTTTTGGGCCATAAATCTAAAAGTGAAGGTAAATCTAAAGCAAACACCGTCTGAGAGATCACAGCAGGCAGGGAGATGGGCTGGAACTAGGGCATGTCTGGAGAAGTCAGGGTAGTTGCCTAAGGGCTGATCTGTACCTCTCCAACTGACTATTGTCCCATGGGCCATAATAAACAAACATTTTCTTTTCTTTCCTTTCCTTTCTTTCTTCTTTCTTTCTTTCTTTCTTTCTTTCTTTTTTTTCTTTTCTTTCTCCTTTCTTTCTTTCCTTCTTTCTCTCTTTCTTTCTCTTTCTCCTTCCTTCCTTCCTTCCTTCCTTCCTTCCTTCCTTCCTTCCTTCCTTCCTTCCTTCCTTCCTTCCTTCCTTCCTTCTTTCCTTTCTTTCTTTTAGTAGGCTCCACACTCAGCGTGGCGCCCCACATGGGGCTTGAACTCATGACCCTGAGCTCAAGACCTGAACTGAGATCAAGAGTCGGACATTTAACCCCCTGAGCCACCCAGGCACCCCAAGGAGCATTTTCTTAAGTGAAGTTAACTAAGTGTTGTGTTCAGCTTGGCTCTCTGAACAAGTTCTTGAGATTTCATTTTACCTTCTCAAGGTGGATGTTGCCATACCTACAAATACCATTTCTAGTTGAGAATGCTGTTTAGAAGCATATTTGTTCTTCCTAAAATAGAGATGTTTGTCAATTAAGAAAATACCAACTTAAGAAGCCTTCCTCTACCTGTTATTTTGCTGATCAACAATTCTGTGTTTTGGATCTTCAGGTAGGCAACACTTTGGGTTATAATCATTACCACTGCAATCAAACAGCAACTATTTGCTGAGTTTGTCCTAGAAATATAATGCCAGGCCCTGTCTGTGCACAGAATAAATCTATGCTCATCAAAGAATTCCAAACTGGTGGTGAGTACAGGATATATAAACAAAGATCTATGGGCCAAAAATGAGGGGGTGGTTGTTAATCATTCAGATTAAAATGCTGAAAGATTTCAAGAGATGTAATGACCACTAAAAGTTGGCATATTCAAGGAAGACTACTCAAAGGTTATTATTCAACTGTATCAGTGTGTGTGGTGTGTTTTGTTTAGGGATCAGGGGCATGGTGGTGAAGGTGTATGTGATTTTGGTGCCCATGTGGGTATGAGTGTGTGTGCGTATGAGTGTGTGTATGAGTACGTGAGCATGTGTGAGTGTGCTATAAGGAAGGCATACAGGGTCGGAGCTGGCAAAGTATCTCACATGTCCTGAGATTCATCAGCTCCTTTGTGGGTGACAGAAGATGTGTCCATGGAGGATGCACAACGAGAAATCTCTAAAACTCTATTCTAGGAGAAAACACCAGTCCTGAGAGGGCTGAGAAAATTAACAACGGCCAAATAAGCTTAGGAAATGCTGCAAACTAAGTCATCTTTTTAAAGATGCAAGGAGCGCCTGGGTGGCTCAGTCGTTTTAGCATCTGCCTTTGGTCAGGTCATGATCTCGGGGTCCTGGGATCAAGCCCCGTGCAGGGCTACCTGCTCAGCAGGGAGTCTGCTTCTCCCTCTGCTCTTCTTCCTGCTCATGCTCTCTCTCTCTCTTTTCAAATAAATTTTTTTCAAAAATGACGATGCAAAATCAAAGGTACATATAAATTTCTTGGCACATCAATTCACATCCTTGAGAAGAGATTCCCCGCCCTTCACATACTTTGAAAGCACTGGTTTAAGGAGATACATAAGGCACCTATTGTTCAGTCCAAAAGGAATAAATATTAACCGGCAAGTAATGGAATATGATCAAAAGCTCCTGGGCAGATGGGAAACATGTGCCAAGTGGTATTTTGGAAAAATTAATCTAGTAAGGTAGAATATGGAATAAGAAGGGGGAGGCTAGCACCAAGAGACTGTTCTGAATTCTCACTCTAAATCCACTCTCATATAACTTACAAAGTGTTGGGAATTTTTGTTTGCTTCCTTTTTAAAACTTTTCTTTTTAGCTGTGGACCAATTTCCTTAAATAAAGGACGATTTCAAATCCCAATAAACAGAGATAAAAGTAAAAGTGATTTGGATAATGAAGAAGGAAGAGCAGGGGCCTCTGAACAAGAGTGAGAGAAGGACCAATCTATAATATATGGGTACTGGGAGAGAATCAAGGACTAATCAGAAAGTGATGATTTTACAAGGCACATAGGAAATAATATCCAAGTTGCAAAATGCCAAGTGGTCCATCAACTAAAGAGAACTGGAGATCTAAATGTTACTAAAACAGGATCTCAGGGAGCTAAAAATAGATCAAGGCCTCAAGCTCCAGTGGGGCTAATGGAAGCAAAATGGCACCTGACTTTGTGGGTATCAGCCTCACTTTTAAATTTACTCAAAAAATAGACAGGGAAAGAAAGGAGTAGCCAGGACTTGAAAACTATCTGCTTGGACCTGGCATTGTGAAAACTGATGAAGCTTGCCTGGTGGCAGCCCTCCAAGCCATCAAGCTGTGACTCGACATCAATGTTTTCTCCCAAATCTTCAATATTTCCTTCCTACCCAACATAATGGAGTACTGAATAAGTTAGTGTATTTTGGGCCATATTATTCTCTCTGAGCAGAAATCTCTGTCCTTCGGGGATTAAAATTATCCATGAGCCACTTTAGGTTTGATTTAGTTCTTACTATTCTCTCTTGACCTTCTCATTTTCCTGTCCCTCCTCACTGTCCTTTACTTCTCTTCTTTTCCTCCCCCTTCCTCCCTTTTCAGTGTAACATGTTAAAATTCACCTGCAATTCTTTGCACATTGCCATAGATACTCAGAAACAAAACAGACATCAGCAATCTGACAAGGTAATACACAGAAAATAAACATGGTATTGTTTTAGGCAGGCGGGTATTTGTTTGTTGTCAAGGAAAATCAAGATTGTCGTGTGAGAACGTTCTTGAGAGGGGAACCGTTTCTGCAGTGGAGTCTGATTTGACTCCAGACAAGGTAAAATGAAGATGTGGGTTCTTGCCCAGGCAAAACTTTGCATTTCACGTCTCCTTTAAGCAGATATTTAAGATTTCTAACTGGGCACCTATGAGGCAGAAAGAATGGCCAAAATGGAGATTATGCAGATGGTCCAGGTTAGCCCTCTGCAGCCCAGTGTCCATTGCGTTTCCATAAACATAGGGTATGGTGGAATGTGGAGAGGAAAAAAGCATGCCTCAAATTCTTAAATGATGTGGCCAAATCCTTCCCCATTTAACTTGATTCAGGCCTATATTTTCCATTTTATTCTCTCCAAGACCTTCAAAAGAAATACTATATTAAGAAGAAGTAAACCTTGTACCTTTGACATCAATCTAGGTATCCCTTCCCAATAGTAATGAACTTAAACTATTTCTTTACATTTGTACATATTTTATTTTTTGGTTAAGAGCCTCTATGTGAGAAGTTTGAGTTCGGAAGGGTCTAATCTATTTTGCCTGATGAGCAAACCCTAAAATGACAATTAAACCCCATGTTACCTTAATATTGTAAAACACATTTATTAATGGCCTGAAGAAAAAAAGCATCAGGAAATATCATTGTAGGTGGAATAATATTTTGAGAGCTTTAGGTTAGTGAAAACAAGTGATTATAAAAACATTTTGCTCCCATCTGTAAGTGAAGCAGTCATTATCTAAAACAATCCATCAACACTAAAAAATATATATATTCGCAGCTTACTAAAATTATTTGTTTTTATTAACAGTCACTTCTTTGGATATTTTTAAAATTAAATATACTGATACATGCACGTGTATACATTTTAATGTTTCCATTATTTTGTAATTCACAACAAAATAATGACACTGCTAGGCTTTATATGCATTATGACTCATCTAGGAGAAAAATCTGACTTTATTAAAGAAAACCCTATTACAGGTCAAATCCTACCAAAGCAGAATGTTTTGTTTAACAAAAGACATTAAGCCACAGTGTATCAAATCATTACATGTGGTATTCAATACCACAAAATTCAAGAACACCAAAGAATATTTGAATAGCCTCTTGAGATCCCTCCATGGGATTCGACCTGTCTTTTGAGTCTCTTTAAATCACAGCAAACTGTATCCATCAGAGAACATTTTATCTTTCCTGTGAACCTTGCCTTTAACAACAAAATAACGAAATACAAATATTATCAAAAGCTAGATCACTTACCATAAATGCCGGTTGAGATGCAGGGAAATGCCTGTGAATAAACCACAAAAATAACAGTAAATTTTAAAAGAACAACTCTGCCTAACCTGATGTCCGTCCTCTAGTTCAACATCTATTTGCTTGATAATGGGATGCCCTCTATTCACATGCTCAGACCTCTAAAACACCACTCAGCTAGAGTAGGAGATACAGTGGAAAAAGGGCATATTTGATTAACTGAAAACTTATCAGCAGCAATCATACCAGTTCATGAGAGCCAGTCGTCAAATTTCCAGGAATCTTGTGAATCAACTGTTAAACATAGTTATAATTAAGAAATTTAAAATCATATAAGCCTGCAATGAGATGTTACATCTAAAACAAATATGCGGAAATCATCACCTTCTAATTCTTTTGCGTGCATTTTAGTATTGCCTCTGCTCGTGAGATGACTTATGTCTATTATACATTTATATAAGTAATGTATATCATATATAATATAAATGCTATATACATTTATGTTATATGTATTTATATAACAAATATATATTAACTATAAATGTATATACAATATAAATACTATATAATGGTGTTGCTACCGAGCAACCTATCTCAGTTGGACATTACGTGATGTCATGTTAGTGGCTTAAAACCTGAAAATATTAATCAACGTACATGTTGGACTATACTTGTGGGTCAACTGAAACCATAGTTTGGCTACAGATAGAAAATTCTTATAACATTTGCAAAAGTTTTTTGTAAGAATCGATCGGCTGTATAGAATTTATAATAAAGGATATTGTATATTCTATTCTTATTTGTAAATTGTGTGCTACACATTTTTTATCAGTAAAATTTAAAGTATATATATATATACTCATTTTTTTTAGAGTCAGTTTTTAAACATTTACAGAGGCACTGCTGCTTAAACCATATGCAATGGACTGAATGCTTGTGTCCTCCCAAACTGACATGTTGAAGCCCTAATGTGATAGTATCTGGAGGTGGGGTCTTCGGGAGTTAGTTAGGGGGAGGGTGGAGACCCCACAATAGAGTTCTAGTTCTTATAAGAAGAGGAAGAGAGCTCGCACTCTGTGCTTTCCCCTCCTGAAGGTACAATGAGAAGACAGCCATCTGCAACCAGGAAAGTAGCCTTCACCAGATACCAGATCCGCAGGTACCGTGATCTCAGACTTCCCAGCCTCCAGAACTGTGAGAGAGAAATGTTGGCCATTGAAGCCGCTCAGTCCAGGGCAGTGTGTTGGAATGGCCCAAACTGCCTAAGACCCCGTATTTTACCCAGTAATGTGTAAAGAATCTGGCTGAAAGAGTCGAGGAACAAATGTGAATAGAGAGCTAGCTCTAAATCAGGCTCTCTAACAGAGAACGTGATCTGAGCATAACAATGTCTTCTGCCAATGAACTTCTGTGTAAATTTAATCAAGTTGTTTTCATTTTCCCATCTTTTTATTTTTCAGCTGAAAATGAAGATGATAACATTCCGAATATAGAAATGTGCCATAGAAATCAATGACGGAGTTTTTAAAAAATGTGACTGACTGTGCTACAGAACCCAAACACTGCAGCTGTGGTTGACTTTAATACCAAACATTATTACTGAGCTCAATAATGATGGAATGTCTGTCTTCCTTCTTTATATCTTTGGGTTAAATGTGGACTACATTTTATTTTCCTTAACATTTTTATAGACTGTATGTTTATTCCCTTTACGTGGATGTCCTATTTAAAAAGTCACAATTCATGTGATTTTGTTCTAGGAGGAGTAATAATGGACTCTGTTAAGCTCATCTATATGTCTGCAAAGTGATAAATTTCTTTTTTCTGTTCTTTTACTAGTAAATACTAATAAATAGGACAGTTTCTGAAATGGAATAGGAGCTACTTTTTACATGAATTAATGAGTTCATTTTTTTTTTTTTTCAATTCCTTGGGTTCTGGAGGTGCCAATAAGATTGTGAGGAATGTTTTTGAATGATTCGATACATCCAAGGACACAGAATCATGAAGAGATAGCCTGAAGCAAATTCTCCTGGAAATACTCTAGTCTTTTTAAAGGCATTCACCAAGACCACTGACAGGTCTTTCTCTCCGCATAAAAACCAGCTGCAAGCTTACTGTAAGCAATTTGTTACTAATAGAACGGGCCCAGCGGTCAGGAATGGCCGACTAAAAAATATAAATACAAATTAGAAAGGATTCAGGGTCATCCCTATCATTTTTGCCATGCTCACTCATGTTCTGCTGTGCCTTTGAAATGAAGTAGAGGGAAGTGAGTGTAGAGTTCGTGCGTCAGGAATTCCACTCGAGTGAACTGAGCACCTAAACCTTACTCATCTTGTGTTTGCGACAGAGAAAGAGAGAGGTTTCAGACCTGCTTCATGGAGCCATCAAGCAGAGGCCGGAAGATACCATGATGTTTTCGGCAAGCAAGCCCACTTTAAACCACACCTGAACATCTTTCCAGTTCACCTTGTTGGGCACTTAACTGAACTTCCCTGGGCATCAGTTTCCTCCTTAGTAAATGGAAACTAAAGGGTCTGTGGGAGGCTTAAGAGGAATAAGGAACATAGGACACTGTATCTGACAGGTAGTAGTATCTCGATCAAGCTCCACTTCAAGAGGAATTGTTGCCCTACACCAGTCTTGGCATTGTTGATACTTTGGACCAGATAATTCTTCATTGCTGGGGGCTGTGTGGTACATTGTTAGATGGTTGGTAGCATCCTTGGACTCTATCCACTTGATGCCAGTGGTCTCCCCCCAGTTGTGACAATAAAAAAATATGCCTTGACCTTGCCAAATGTCCCCTAGGGGGCCAAATCATCCCTGGAGGAGGACAACTGCCCTAGAATCTGGGGCCTAGACCCCAGCAGTGCTGTCAGCAGACAGTCTCCAACAATCAATTTTTCCAGGATTGGCTTAGATGCAAAGGACTACTCCACACAGGGTCGTGCCCTTTCCCAAGACAGTCCACATTCAAAGACAAATACAGAGTGGAAAGGCTTGGCTCATCTTAGCTTAATGCAGTGCAACACTGAAGGGCCCCACCAGCTCCAGAGCTCCTCTTTCCCTCTTCCCACTCCTGCTTCCCTCCCCTCTCTTCCCCAGGTGTGATCCCAAGGGCACACCTAAATAAGCACCGTGCACCCTAATCTCTGTCTCAGAGTCTGCCTCCTGGGGAACTGATCTAACTACCTTCTGCTTCCCTCTTAGGACCAGTTATAGGAGTCTTTTTCCCATTAGATCTCACAGAAGAGAACATACTGAACAGTTAATGGCAACTTGCATTTGCCTTACCTCCCAGCAATATCTTGGAATCAATCATGTAACTTAGTAATTGAGTCTGAATGTACCAACTGCCTTGTCTGTTTTAACAAGGACAAATAGCTTCATCTGAAAATGACATCGTTGCCTTGAATGTGAAGGCAAAAGATCGTGTAATGGAGGATGGCTTTAGTAATATTATTGCATTAATTCAAACAAAAAAGCAATGATAAAGCAGAGATGGAAATAAAATATCATGGGAAAAGTTCACTTTATGTAAAATAACTTTGTATGTAATTTGTCCAAACTAAATCTCCTCCATTAATCACTTTTTATTGAGAGAGAAGGAGAGGGACGGGAGGAGGGAGGGATTGAGGAAGGGCTGAGAGAGAGAAAAAAAGTGAGAGAGAGGGGGGTTGAGAAAGAAAGGGTGAGCAAGTGAGCTCACCTAAGGGATTTTACAGCATATAGTCTGTGTTCTTTGCTATAATAAATTTTTGATAGTGTCATCAGAAGTGAGTAGCATGGGATTTCTTTATTTCAAAGTTGTATTTAACATAACCACCTCCCACAAAAATCCTCTGCTGTGGAAGAATGATAGATTGTACCAAAACCCAGGCCAATTAGCCTGGTTTGTTTCAAGTGTACATAACTCAGCAGTCACCTGTGGAACTTGGGGAATGACATCACCAGCCTAATTTGTAAGGCTCCATATTCTCCTTCCAGAAGCGCCGGGAGCAAAAAGTCTCCATGCTAATAAGGTCCCAGCATATAGCCATCAGAAACTTGCTTCATAGCACTTGATTTTAGGCTTATTCCAAGTCAACATGCACTTGTCTCTTGGGGGAAAAGTAATCATTTGATTTGGAGAGTCAGAGAGGATTTTTCTTTTGTGAAATTATAGATTGAGCCACTAAATGGAAAATACTTCCTTAACCCAGCATGTTGGTTTCAAATACTTTTGTAGAAACCCTGCAATCCTTAGGGCTGTAGACTATGCTTCCCATCCTCCTGAATGTCTATTTCCACTCCTCCATTTGAGGGCAAGGAAGGAAATACCCCACCACCTTCCTTGTCTTGATTCTAATAGTGCCTCAAAACCAAGACAGTAAACCCTAAGCCAACATCATAACCATCCCTTGCATTTCCCTGACCCTTGATTCTTGGTTCATGCTTTCCTATAAAGTGGGAATTTCTTTCTCTCTTCTTTATCCATACTCACTGCCATCTACCCATTGCTTATACAGCAGCCTTGCCAGCTGGGTAGGATTGACTCTATCCTCAGCTGCACAGGAAGTGTTGATTGACCTAAGTAAGTAGCACACATCCCCCTTAGCCACAAAGAGAGAGATGGAAAGTTCTGACATCAGTGAGCTGTTGGTGTAAATTAACTGTAAAATGCTCCCAGTCTTGAGAATCTTTCAATTGCTGAGCCAACACTTTCCTTCTTGTTTAGTCAGTTTTAGTTAGATTTTCCATTATGTGCAAGCAAAAGCATGCTACCTGATACACTTTCCATTTAACTATTTTTAATTATATATCCCATTTCACTGAGGAAGATATCGATTGCAAGAAACACCATTATTTTGTTGTACTTTGTGTACCACTATGAAAGAGGAAGCTCTATGAGTTGAAATACAACACATGTTTTCTTATCATTTAGGATTTTTATTGCATACTTAATTGAAATTGCTATTTTGGAATTTTTAGATAATTTCTTAAATCACATCTCGCTCTAGGGAATAGATTAAAAAGAGATAAATTGGTTAAGGTTTCCTAAAACTTGTTCAGTACTTCTGAATCATTTTTCACTACAGAGTCACAGGTAAGAGTTTTCCACAGTTTCATCCTTGTGCTCTCAAGAAAGGTGTTATTGAAACAATTCTTCATGAGTGCCCCACTCTGGACTTCTCTTCAAGCTTCTAATACTTTCTCTAAAAGTTCTGAAGCTGGCTTCTTCTTTGTTGCCAAAAAAGGTTTTCAGACAACAACCAAACACACAACTCCCCCTCATATGGCCTCTAATTGGTTGTTTGGCTGAAAGTCAAGAGGTTGCAGCTGCCTACTCAGTCTATGAGGAACGATAACCAAGTAAACACATGTACAGGCAGCGAAAACTCACCATGACTATGTTTGATTGTAAAACACCCCTGGGTATAAGAGGTATCCTACTTTCAAAGAAGACAGGATATGAGAAAATGGGCATCCTAGAAATAATGGAACATCAAGGTACCATTCTTTGTATTTAGGTGTTTGGTTATCAGGATCGTACGTTGTCCCATAGTCCCCTTATCCAGAATGCAGAATACTTGAGCGTTTCTCAGACTGTGATATGACTAACTCTAGGAGAATGCAAGATATTTTGAGGTGGCAAACAGATGGCCATTACTCATTTCAATGTAATATCTACATATGATTTTGATATACCCCATATCCCCATTACTTTTTCCAAGTCCTCATCTCTCCTTCTGTCTACATGCTTTATCATGTGATTTTGCAGTTCCTCCATTAGGGGAGGATGTATTTTCTTTGTATCCCTGATGATGGACTTGAGCATATGACTTTGTTTGGTCAATGGGATAATAGCAGACATGACATTTAGACTTGAACTTTTACACTCCTGACTTTAGAGGAGAACCATGAGGACATGCTTCATGTAGCCTGAGGCTGAGAGACAAATAGAGTCTGAAACCAGCCTAGGATAGCTGTGTCCCACTGAACCCACAGGTTATGAGCAAGGAAGACATGCTTCTTCTTATGTCACTAAGTTTTGGGGTTGTTTGTTAGACAGCATTACTGTGCCAATAGCAATGACATAAATATGCTAAAACTCTAAGTTATTGTAATGATTTATAAAAAGGAATACTGGTTTTCCACTTAGGGTGATGATATCAAGTTTCCTACGAAAATAAAAGTACTTAAAGAGTCAATTAAAATATTAGATAATCATCATATTAGGAAGTGGAATGTGAACACTTAAAATTAGGGAAATACTGATGCAGTAAATAGAGATGTGAACTGGAAGGCAAGAGATCAGAGTCACTCATTAGCTATAAATCTGAGAACCACTAGTGTATCCCCTCAGTGCCTCAGTTTTCCCATCAATAAAAGAACAGAGCTCGATTAGATGGTTTATTCAGCTATTTAATTCTACGATGGTACAAAATGGCCTCTTACCCTTTTCTATAGCTCAGGATAAAGATGACAGAGAGTCAGGAAATTTCATGGCATCCTGAATGCCTTATGCTGTTTGGACATGGGAGGTGGCATCATGAAACAATGATGGCTGTCAGTTTTGAATTACTGTAATGTGCCAAGGACCAGAGTAAGAGCTCCATGTATATCATCTGATTCATTCTCATGAACAATCCTGTGATAAAGAACACATTACCCCTTTTCAATAAACATGGAGGACCAGTAAAGCCAAGAAAGCAAACTCGCTCAAGGTCAGAGAAAGGAATGCTAACTAAGGGATTTATTATTTTGCGTAAGGAATAACTGATCCTAATTTTTGTCTTTAATATTTCTTAATGACTCAAGTCATGCACAACTACATTCCCAAAGGCTCAAACAAGACTGATGTAGGCAGAGAGCACTGAGAATTTCTCCTATAGCCACATCCCTCCCTTCTTCTGACTCAACTAGAAGACCCTCCCCACAAGGCCCTCTCGGTCCATAGTATGGTCAACAGCATACCACTCCGTGCATTTACATGTTAAAGCCTAAATAAAATTGAGTCTTTTTCCTGATCTCAGTCCTCTAGTCGCCTCCCACCACACTTTAAAAAAAAATTTGAAGCAAAGACCATGGCTTTCAAGCTCCCAGTGATCCGGCTCCTGGCTTCCTCAGCCACCCCACCCCACCTCCTTTCTTCCACTTCTCCCTGTACTCACAGAGTCGCAGCCACACTGGCCTCCTTTTGTTTTCCAAACACACAAAACACAGTCCTGCTTCAGGGACTTTGGCCTTGCTGTCCCTACAGCCTGGCACATGTTCCTTTTAGATCTCTGATCAAATGTCACCTCCTCAAAGAGGCTCTTTCTGGCCTCTAGCTAAATTACTTTCTATTCCCTTAGGCTGCTTTGTATTCCTTTATGACTCCTACACCACCTGACACACAGTTGTTTGCTTGTTCTTTGTGTCCTCAATTTCAATTCCCCTCACTGGCCTATAACTACTAAGAAGACTTTTGTTTTACTTGTTGCATCACCGGCACCAAAAATGCGGACGAACTGGAACTCAATAAATATCTGCCGAGTGGTTGAATGAATAAATAATTGAGTTAGATGGCATATATAAACATAGTCATATATTTTTTCCTACATAAATTGGAGCATGCATTGCAGTTTATGTTCTGAGATTAGCTTGTTTTCATGTCCTAGATCTTGGAGATCATTCAATGTCAGTGTGTACTGATCCATCTTATGTTTCTAAGGTCTATACACTATTCTATGGCATGGTTACACTGTTTATCTAATATTGCCACACTGATGAACACACAGGGTATTCCTAAATTTGGCTATAACAACTAATCTCGCAATGAGCATTCTTGATTCTGCCCTTATGTACTTAATAGTATTCTTGCAGGATCTATTTCTAGAAATGAAATTAACTTGCTTGACCATCGGGTTAAAGTAAAAGTACATTTAAGTTTTTGAAAATATTGACAAACTACTGCCCCCAAACATGTTTTTCTAATGTAAAACCTCTTCAATACTAAAGAAGAGTCCTTAATTTCACTTTCCCCCTTCCCCCATTACATGGGTGAATAGAGCAAAAGGATGCTGTCTGCTTAACAAATTGCACTGGAAAATGCAAATCGCCATGCCTCCCATCTCATTTAGCAAGGCTAAATAACCTGAAGGCCAAGGTCATTTAGAGGAGACTGTGAATGAGATCACATGGATTTGGCCAGTGAAGTGTCTGAAGTTCATTGTGCAAGCTCACCCAGGCACCATAATTATAAGCAATAACTTTGTTTTTGTTTTCTTCATTATACCTTGGAAATAGCTGTCATAAAGTCATTTATTGCCAGCTGCTTGCATGTTTATAACTACAACTCCGCACAGTATAAAACAAACTATTACATAGCTATGAATAGTAGCAGTTCTCTTCCAAACTTTATATTTTCCAAGAAGACAGCTGAATTAGTTCCACTGTGAATTTATTAGGATGCAAAATGTCAGAACCAGCAAAGAGAAAAACTTGTCTTTTGCCCGAGCCTGCTCACGTGACTGCTAGGAATGTTTTACTGTAAATGATACATATGTGAAAACAAGAACAGGTCACCATAAACCTGCTGAACCCAAAAGAATGTTCATTCTGCTCCAAAATGTCTACATCTGTAAACTTCCTTTATGCAGAAGTAAAGGGAAGAAATAAAGGTTAAAAAAGGAAAACAAAACCCTAAAAAACCTCTTATCAACAGCAAAACACTTGTGCAATATGAAAGGTCCTGCTGGAACAAAATGTCCCTAAAATGATGACTTCTCAAAAACCTAATTACCTCTAATTTTGTAAGTATCCCCTCTCCATCTTCCTTATAATTAAGCACATGTATCAGGCAGATGTTGCATCCCTGGCACCCAGGAGCGAGGAGTGTGTGGGGAGGCTCTGAGGTAACCTTTCCTGGGGAGAGCCAGGGGCAACTGAGATTAGAGTCATCATTTCAGATCCCCTGAGAAGTAAATTACCCCCTTGAGTGTGAATGGCCCACAGCTCAAAACCACTGCCAAGGGTCTAACTGTGCCTGCAGGGAGGGGCCTTCCTTGCTGAAGAAGGCCTAACTGACAAGGAAGAATTGTGTGCTCACAGGACTGAGGGACTAGATCACTGAAAGAATAGGGCTTGAGGTCCGATCTCCAGAGGACTTGTGGACCTTTGAGTTTCCCTCAGTGTGGCTGTAAGAGGCGTTGTCTGTGTCCTGTCCTTTACCATTCCCATGTGCCCCTGCCCTTGCCCCCCCCCCCCACCACACCAACCATCATAGACCCCCTTTGTCAGTGCACTTGGAAAACAAAGAGGCTGGAAATCAGATCCCAGGGCTAACCCTGAACCTATGATTGATGGGCAGGGTGTGGGAGGGTATAAATACCAGCACACCTTTACCCTGCTGAGAAAAATGCTGAGTGTGACCTTTATCATCTGGAGACTACCATCACTGGGTTTTACAGTCACCTGGGATTTGGCCTGATGTCTACCCTTCCCTTCTAGTCCAGTGCTTCACATCTCACCTGCATTTTTCTTGGGATTTTCCCAATACATCTCTTTTCCCTAAATCCCCACCTCAGAGTCTGCTTCTGGGGAGCCAACCCATGACATCTGTTATTGTTATTTACCTTAATGCCACTAGCAGGAAAACTATTAAAGTGAAAGAGACCTGGGGGTTATTTTGGGAGGATCTCAAAGGAAACAGAGCACATGGTTATCCCCAGTCAGTCTTGGTAAGCAGAAGCAGAAAAAGCAAGTAAATCGTGAAGCCACAGGAAGGAAGAAAGGACATCCTCAAGACTGTGGAGTCAGATGCGCTACTGCTGTGCCACGAGGTCCTTGGACATCCTCAAGACTGTGAACAACTTGAGCAACTAAGATCTGGCTCAGAGACAAGGAGGGGCTGCCAAGGGCATACAACTGGGAGGAAATTCAGAAACCGACCACTCAGGAAGAAGCAGAAGACAGTGGCCCTGGGACTCTATGTGTTCCATGCCGAGTACAAGGCCCCAACCCAGACTGTGCATCATGTAAAGTTTTGTTAAACAAATCCAAGGAGGTGTTATCATCCATTCATTGTTTTGAGTCAGTCACTGGCTTCTCTTAATGGTATGTTATGTCTTAATATTGCTTTTTTTTTTAAAGATTTTATTTATTTATTTGACAGAGAGAGAGAGATCACAAGTAGGCAGAGAGGCAGGCAGAGAGAGAGGGGGAAGCAGGCTCCCTGCTGAACAGAGAGCCCGATGTGGGGCTCGATCCCAGGACCCTGAGATCATTACCCAAGCCTAAGGCAGAGGCTTTAACCCACTGAGCCACCCAGGTGCCCCAATATTGCTCTTAATTAGAAAGTTGAAGATCTGACTTCTGGAGAAACATTAAGAAAACCCATTAACAACACATAACCACAAAACAAAGAATACAGATGTTCTCATGAAACAGCAGCCCCAAAGCCTCGACACACATAGACGGTGAGGTGGTATTTTCTAAGAGTCTATGGACTAGGCACTAGAGATAGAGTAACTCAACCATTTCCCAGCCAACCAGTCTCACAGCTCCTTCCCAGTGTGACTAGTGGTCTGCTAACAAACCAAACAGCTTTTAGAAGGAAGGGAGAGAACATATTCAACCAATAGTTACTAAAAGACCACACATACAGACAGGATACCAGGGTATCCAGAAGCTTCAGCTATCTATCAGGTTGCTGTCTTCCTATGGCTTAATAAAATAAATAGAAATAAAGATACCACTTAAGAAATTCTAAATCTTCCAGGATATTTTCACATGGGCCTGGCTATATCTCATCATAACCATGTAAGACTCAGAGGGGGCATTATTATTACTAAGCCCAGAAGGGATGAGTGATCTTCCCAATGTCATGCAGTGGCCAAGAGGAAAAGCTTAGACAGAAGCCCTGACATTCTTGACTCAAAATTCTAAGCATTTCCTGCTGCAGAATAGAGTCAGTGAGGTCAGGGTTGAAGATGGAATGTGGAGACAGGGGAAAAATCCATCCTGAGCATGCTCAATCCTTAGAAAAGACTGGTTGGAAATGAGAACTTTTTATCAGCACGAACAAAGTACAAAAATCCTTCCAGGCCTAGCCACCAGATCTTATTTATTAAATCAGCTGTCAAACTGAAGATCAGGGTTACAGGGTAATTGAAGATTAGGACACTTTGGAAACACTGCTCTATTCTATTCAGATGACTGAAGGTCAGGATACTTTGAGAACTGCAGTGTTATTCTACTCTGACTAAGGTTGTTTCTTCCCACTGCTGCACCAGACCATTATCATCCAGCCTGCATCCACCTCATATTCAGCACAGACTCTGTCCCACTAAGATGAACTGAGGTCCTTTCCTGTCTATGCTTACTAATCTGTCACATGATTGGGGAGTGAGCAGATTGCCAGGTTACCAACCTATATGAAGGTTTTATTCCTGCAGACTTTTTGACGCCTCCGTTCCATCTCTTCACAGTGTCAGTATGTTCTTTCCACAGATTGGGCAATTTCATTTCAGGCCCTCCGTAATTTCAGGGTGTGATCTTAAAACATCACATGGAAAAAGAGATGGTTCTCCTTATGAATTCAGCCACTTCTTAAGTCAATTATATATGCAAACACTTGACTCCATTTCATATTTATGGGAGTCAGGTGAGACTCTATTGACAGTTGCTTGGGACCTAAACTACAGTGGTTTGTAAAGAATAAGGGCTTTAAATAAAATGAGTTGTGATTATTCAGCTTGAGTCAATATGTAAAGGTAATAAATTCTTCTTTCCTTAGTCACAAAGGAAGACATTAGTCAAGCCTAATGCACACTTTATATTTAACAAGGGAATTAATTAGGAGATAATGACTAAGAAAGAGGTGTCTAAAGGACGCACCCTGTAGGAATGACTAAAATAAAGGAAAGCAAGAAAGGAAAAGGAAAAGGAAATTGATCGTAGTCATATTTCCCAAGTTCAGAATTGCTACTCATGGCCTGAAAATGGCTGTGCTTTGTGGGCCATCAATCACTGTGAAGAGTTTTATCAACTAGAGTCTATTATGGAAATGAGCAAAAAGAAAAAGGCTGGAACAGCCAGTCTGCAAGAAGATGTCTGACAGCTCAGGCCCCATGATATGAGTTATTTGTATACACTTCCGAGTGCTCACTGCATTAATCCAACCAGAATTCTGCCAGAACCACAAGGAGAGGAGCAGGCAGCTGACCTCCAAAGTATACACTGAGGGTCAGTGAATACACAGTTGTGTACACAGTTGGCTCCAGCACTCGGAGATGAACAAACCATCAGGATGAGCAGAGCAAATTTTACAGAAAGTGACACACCCATTATTCACTAAGAAATAGTGAAAACTAAATGTCTTTCTATTCTTAGGGAGTTAATGTATGCATTTAGAGAGTCAATGAGAAGGTCACGCATGCTTTAATGCATGGATGGATGTGTGAAAAGATAACAAGATGGTAGGATAGATAGATAAATGGATGAACGGATGGATGGAACAAAACTTGATTTAGAAATGAATACTTTTAGGTACCACCAGCTCTGCTAGACTTTGACTTCACTTAAAGTCTAATTTCACAAAGTGAAGGATTTAATTTTTAACCACAATCTCACAGTTGCATCTTGATTAAAGACAAACAAAATAAAAACCATCCATAACAGATTATAACTCTGTCTCAGATGAAACTTATTATAACCGAGCGTTATATTTCTTTTGAGTATGTGAAAGGATTTCTGACCATTGCTTTTCCCTCTACCTCCATGTTACTATTCCTTCTTTTTGAGATTCACTGAAAGTGGGGCATATCCTCAACATGGAAAACAATAGTTGCATTAATATAACAGATGTCACTGATGTAATTGAGGAAGGTTTTTGAGGACACAGTAAGAAACCAATAATTAGGCAAGGATTCTATGCTAGAGAATCATTTCCTATAAGTTCCAAAGAGCTCTTCAAGTTTCCTCCATCTTTTTCAATCAGCATTTCATCATGAGATCTCTAGCCCATATCTAGCTGCAGAAGCTATAAATGATCCTTCTTGATCACTCTTCACACTACTTTACTGGATTTTAGTGTTCCGCTAAAAGCACAGGTATCCTACAGGTGCAATTGCCCTTGACAGTTATCTGCTCCAATGACCCCATGCATGGCTCCTCTCCTTACCATCCCTAATAAAGTTCAAATAGGCTCCACCTGAACTTCTCCTGGGACGGGGAGTTCACTGCCTCCAAAAGTGAATGGACCACTGCTTCTCAAACTTCAATGTGCATCCACTCGACTAAGCATCTTACGCAAATGCAAAATCTGATTAGGTAGATCTGGGGCAGGCTGAGATTATGCATTTCTAACAGTCTTCCAGGTGATGCTAATGTTGTTGATCTGGGTATTTTTATAGTAGCAAGTGGCTAGACAATAATATCACTTCAAGTTCTACTTTTCAAGATAACATTGCATGAATCTCAACCCAGGGAAGGCCGGGAGGAAATTATTGTTTCACTTAACACATGGATACCTGAAGCAGCAGAGCTTCCAAAACCACACACAAGTCAGTAACAAACCAAGAAGAGGGCAGATGATGAAGCCGATGCTCTTCCCTCCACACCTGCACTTTCCTACAAAACTGTCCTGTTTAAACACCTGACACCTTTCATCATGATAAATACTCTTGTCCTCCTACTCACATGAAATATCAACCTCCGAGTCTCAACTGTTTCCTGGTGGGACTATTTCGTCTGTTTCTATCTGCACATGTCACTTGTATATTTTAGATCCACAGTCAATGTATTCCAGAAAATTGGACTAGAATAGGTTTCAAACATTAATGTGTAGGCAAGTCACCAGAAGATCTTGTTAAAAAGCAGATTCTGATTCAGTAGGTCTGGGTTGAGGTCTTACTTTCTGCATTTGTAATAAACTACAAGATGATACTAATGCTGCTGATCTTTGGACTCCACTTTAAGGAACAAGAGGTGAGACTATTACCCACAAAACTTTCCCACTTTTGATTTCTCTGCTCATGTTGACTCTTATGTCCATAAAAGCTTATGATGCAAGCAACAGGCAACTTGACTCCAAGTAGAACTCAAAATAATATATAATATTACATATATTATATATTAATATATTATATATTATACATATTCTTTTGTAATTTGAAAAATCCAGCAGTATGCATTGCTCTAGATGAGGCTTGAAGCAGCTTCTCATGATGTCTCCAATTACTATGCTAAGTGACAGACTTAGGCTAATGGGTTGGCATGAACCACATGTATATACATATGTAGTCGTGAACATGCTACCTGGTGGGGCAGAAGTCAAGTAGTAAGTCAGGTGCTCTTTTTATTTTTTTGGCTGAGACAAAATCCGAAGTGTCCCCTCTTGTCAAAATTACAAGTGGATTTTTTTCTTGGGTTGTAATAATTGCTGAGAACTACTTCTGCTCCAAAAACTATAATTCAGTAATCTGAGAAACTTTCAAGAACTTAATCATATTTAGAAGACACTGATTATTAAAGACAAAAAAACAAAAAACCCAAAAAAAAACATAAAACAAAAAACAAAAAACCTCACAAACATATAAATTCTTGTATCCTGTCTTTAGATTAAAACATAAATCACCCATCAATTTATAATTTTTTAAAATCCCATTAAAGATTCTCTGAAATCTCAACCCAGTATTTAATAACCCTTCCCAATCACATATAAATGTTTTCCCTTGTGCAGTATTTTCTTCCCTTCTTCTACCTCCCCTCTACTCTTCCATGCTTTTATTTGGTATGATGGAGTCATCCTTAATGAGGCACACTGGACCATTTTCATAGGAATGGAGCTCAATGACTGTAGAGAAGTAATACAGTAATCAATGACTGTAGAGAATTTAATAAGGCAATGGAAAGACAAAAATTTCTGTTTCCTTTAGCTATGATATATTTCCCTTAGTCTGGCCACTCCGTTCCTTCCATTCAGAATTCTGATGTGCCTTGGAATCTTGAGACTCATTTTCATTCACCTTTGATGTACAGCAAAACTTGCCCCAAAAAATAAAAAGTTTCCTATTTCTATAAGAAATGTCATGACATTTTGCATTCTGCAGTGAATGCACAAGCTTGCAAGATTATATTGATGTAATGGTGACTCTGCTATCACATCCGGGAATTGAAATGATAGAAGAAAAATGGTAATATGTTCACTGGATGAAATCAAGGAAAGGTATTTATTTATAATTATAGATTTTTATTCTATTTTTCTCTTCTTGAGTAATAATATACAGTATTTTCTAGTTACTTATGGTAAGGGATATTTTTGGAAAATTATTAGCAATGCAGATATGAACATCCATGGGTACATTTTATTAGGGAGATTTTTAAGTATGTAATGACTTGTCTACAATACTTTATGAGCTTTCATAAATGGGTCATTTGTCCAGATAAGAAATTTAGTATAGAATGAACATAGAGTTATATTTGGATCTTAATTACACAGGCCAGAACCACTAGCAAAGTCATTAGACATAATAATTCCTAAGCTTCCCAGAAGAAAGGATTGATCAGGGGAGACCTCAGTGGGTCCATTTTCCAACTTTAAGAGGCCTAAAATTTTACGCTAGGTTTTTTAAATAATTTATATGGTGCAGTGTCTGTGTTAAGATCTCAGGGAACTGTTAATTTCCAGGTGGAAAACAGATCAGGGTCTACAGAGGCCCCACAAGCTTGAAAAATTGATGCAAAGATCTGGATAAATCAGTCATAATGGAAATCATTTTAGACAAGGGTTTTCTTTAACCAACACTGTGCTGATGTTTTGTTCACTTAGCCCATACACTTCGATGTTCTAGTTAGTGCATTACTAATAATTGAGAAGAAATGGTATGATTTAAAGGCAACACATAAAGGGTATTAAATAACCATTACATGGGTTGGACTTTGTTTCCTTCTTGATCTCCCCTGCCATTTCAACTATTTTTTCCCCAATAGTACACATGCAAAATTAAATCCCCTTGAATTTGCTTAACTTCTATTCTGCAAATCATCATTTGTCTCATTAATACAAAATTATAGGGCATTTTGGGGCTCCAACTGGTAGCAACAACTAGTATTTTTACAACTCTTTTCCAATAGCAGTTGCACCTTTGAGAAATAATGAGAAACTAATAACCATTGATTTAGTGTCCAAACTTTTCAGGCATTCTTGGTCACCCCCTTGATAGTGAGCATTGGGAGCAATGAAGAAGACAGGAAGGAGTGTTGGGAGGTGCCAAGAGCCGCCACACAGCCACAGGTGTGTCAAAAGGCACAGGAATAGCAACGGTCCATGAAGACCCTTCAAATCCCATTTCCATGATGCCAGAGGACAGAATTTAGCCAAAAAGGGGCACATCCTCCTGCAGACTGGGATTCTACTTCAGTGAGTAGTGTAGAAGCTTTATGGATTAGAAAATGAAGGAAGGATAAGCTTGTAAAAAAAAAAACCAAAAACACTGGTGTTTCCCATTAGGCCGTATTTTTCTCTTAGCTCCATATAGACTCTCAAAACTCAATTATAGTCAACGTATAAAATCATCACCATTTTTAGGTATAGTACGAAGCACTAGCTAAGTAATTTGGGAACAGTTCTAACACCAACTTATAAGGCTTAATGCATTGTATGCGAGTTTGGAGGAAATCACTTTTTTTTCTTTGAGGTTTATTCAAACCCATGTAATCAGAGTTTTATCTTATACTTTCAGGGACCGATGAGAAAATTTAATGAAAAATCCATAGCAGGATGCAGCCTTTCAAAATTTACCTGAGAAGGGGGATGAGATAAGGGGAAATGGAACAGGATTTTCAAAATCTGATTTTTTTTCATTAACAGACAAAATTGGTTCTGGCAAATGCCTAAACTAAGTCCTTTAACAAAGTAAAAACATCAATACTGTATGTGAAGAATATTAAGATTTTCTTTACCAAAATTTCAGACTAAGGACAAAAGGAAATTTCAAATTAATGAAATATTTTGGCAGGAAAGAGATATAATGATTTCCAGAGTTTCTGTTGTCTCAGAATACTGTCCAGGTTTTGACATGGTTTTTAAACGTGTGTGTGTGTGCATCTAAGTACATACCCTGGAGGCAATTGGTTAAGGTAAAGTACCCTAATCAGATATTTGCCTCCAGACATGGCTACACCAACATATCAACCATCACTATCCAATAGCAGAGGATTAGTTAACAAGCAAATGAGATATTAGAAATAATTCTGTACTGGTGAAATGAGAGCTGTTCAAGATATGTAGCTGGCTCAAGAGATTGTCCAAGGCCTGTCCCCTTTTCATGAACGATGTATGAGAATCTACAGATTTTGGAAAGCTTAGCCACTGAAGATCTTGAGAGCCGGGCTGAGGTCCACAGCTCTGACGGTACAATTACACATTGGATGGACAACTCCATGGCCTGACCTGCTAAGAGGATTGTCTGTTCACAATGAATGTTTCCTGGAAGGTGTTTGTTGCGATGTCTGCAGATGGAGGAGCACCACTAAGTTTATAGGAGAAGACTAGATGACTATTTTTATGACTGCTTGCTAACGGATGTTAGAATGTGTGACAGATGTCAGCCTGAGAACTGCTTATATTTGTAGCATAGAGTTTGATACAGCTGTGAGATATCAGTAGAACATTTTCACCTCTATCTTTCACCTCTACCAGAGGCTAATAGTATTTGACAAGTGAACTTGATGATTGTTGACGGAGCTGAAAGTTATGGGCAGAAACACAGGAACAAAGGTGGAGCAGTATGCTGGAGAGACTGACTCAGGAGTGGGCATGAGATAGCTGGTGTTCCCCAAATACACCCAAAGAATGAGGAAAAAAAAAAAAGAAAGAAAAAGAAAAGAATGAGAAGACTAAAGAACCCACGCAGACCAAGACAGAAAACAAGTGGGCCAGGTGTTAGTGGCCAAATAAATATCCCCAGGTCTGAGGCTGCTCCTGTGTTTGTTTCCTTAGCTCAACCAGTCTTGGCTATCGCTCTAAGATGCTGTCGATGCTCCACCCACTGCCCCTTGAAGTTCACGTTCCTATGCCCACCAGTGCCTTCTTGTTGCTAGCCCCTGGTGCTCTCTGGCCATGGATGGGTGAAGAAAGGAAGGCGATAATATCAGGTGGGACAGTTCTGAGATGTGCTCCATGCAGTCTATCAGAGGCTCTCATGGGACTGAGCCCTTGTTGCCCACAGCAGTAACCTGTCCAACAATGCACCTGTGTTGGCTTTCTGCTCTCCCCTTTGTTATTTCCCTATTCCCCTAGCATCACCTCCAAAATTAATTACATGCACTCAGCTAGTCACCATGTGTGTTTTTGGGAAAACCGAGCCTCCGATATATGCTCAAATTAGGTACACAGGCTCATATTAGTGCCCATATTAAGCACACATTCTAAATAAACCATCTTAATTCTCCCAGAGACATGAACGCATAGTCCCTTCTCTTTATTGCTATTTCTGCATTCTACTGCCATGTTGTCGTTCTCCTGCTTGGAAGAATTATAAACTACAGCACTGTGACTCCTGGAACTGCATATAATCACTATTCAAGAGGAAAAATGAATTACAAAATAAAAACCTTCCTTGCAACTTGATGTACAGAGGATAAAGGCAAGGAAGTGGAGAAGTGAAATCTTAGGCAAGCTTGATGCTCAATCACAGTAATTTCACCATAAAAATGACGAGGAAGGGCTTTGGGATATGTATCATGGTATCATTTGGTCCCGAGTAAAGGTTATTTTATTGCACTAAGCTTTGCAGACTGTCCATTTGCACACAGTTGATCTATATCCAACCAGAATTAGCTTCCATGGGAACTTTAAAATGATAATAATAACAATAATAATAAATTGATTTTGTTAGAGCTTTTATTATCAGTTGTAGTTAAGGAAAGACAGAGAAGAAAAGAGGCTCAACGTATTAATAATTGGTTAGCTAACAAGCAAAAGAAATATTAGAAATCATTCTTCAGGGGCGCCTGGGTGGCTCAGTGGGTTAAAGCCTCTGCCTTCAGCTCGGGTCATGGTCTCAGGGTCCTGGGATTGAGCCCCACATCAGGCTCTCTGCTCAGCAGGGAGCCTGCTTCCCCCTCTCTCTCTGCCTGCCTCTCTGCCTACTTGTGATCTGTCAAATAAATAAACAAAATCTTTAAAAAAAAAAAGAAATCATTCTTCATTGGTGAAATGAGTGGGGTTCAAGACATGTAGTTGGAATTGAAGCTCAGGAATAAAACTCCCCTGGCCTGATGATCTGGAGACAACTATTTACTGTGCGACCACAGAGATTTCCCCGAAGCTATTAGAATAGATAAAATGACACCACTTTCACAAACCAACTTGCTTCACCTTTTAAGAAATTCTCTCCAGATTTCCTTTGTCAGACCTACTCAAAGATAAATAGAAACATGACTCTCAGACAAATATTTACAGGTCTCGGCACCACAGAGCTCTCTCCTTTCCGTAATGTTTTGTGTATTTCTACAGAGGCACACTTGGCGGCTGCTGAAAGATGTCATCTCTAGAGGGGAAGAGCCAGAGGTCATCTTTAATGTGGATTTATTCCACTGATCTCAGTGGATGAACAGGAGGGAGAGCTTTCATTTAGTAAGGTCTTTGCTCCAATTCACTTCTTCTGGTATCTTCCCGTGCTTTGCCCCTTCCCCGTTTAAGGTCAAAAGTGAGATGAGAAGATGTGGCTTGCATGGAAGAGTGGATAAAAAAGAGAAACTTCAAAAAGCAAAGGACTGTTAGAAAAACATGTATTTTTATTTTATGAGGTCTAGGACGAGCCTCTGTCAGCTAGCGAATACTACCAAGGCTATGAGCTATAATCAGATAAATGCTGTCAAATACTCTAAGGACTTCCACTCTGCACAGCCAGACCCTGTCATCTGCCCAGACCAGGAGGTTAAGCTGAGGTTCACAAAGGACTCTGCAGAAGAAAGCATTTGTGTCTAAATCATACAGTCTTCACGAGGACATTCCGTCTAGGGCATGGCAGAGTTGATTTTTTTTTTTTTTTAATTCCCTTAAAATAAGTTTCTGGTTTCAAATTCATGAGATCCTTGAAATATAACATAATTCCTGCCCATTTCTTGCCTCATTTTGCCTAGGAATTTTTTTAAAAATCAGCAAAATTAAATGACTACCCTGGGTTCTATTTCTTAATGGAATATTTGGAGGTATGAATGTTCTGAAGCTAGATTTTTGGGATGGAATTTTCTTAAACTAGATCTCTCACTGGAATGAGAGATATTTGGGTCTTGCTGTCACTAGCTCTGAGACCCTGAGGAAATAACATCATGTCTCTCTGGTCCTCCGTTGCCTAATGTGGAGAAAGAGGAGGTCACATTAGGTCACCTGCAAGCCTGATCCCCCAGTCTGATGGTCTGTGATTCAAATAACCATAGCTAACATTCATGGAGTCCTTACCGTGTGCTCTGCAGTATTCCAGAAATAATAAATGGATTACTCATTTAATTCTCTGCGCAAGCCCATAAGGTAGGTGTCATTTTTATCATTGGCCCCATCTTATGGTTCAGGAAACCGAGGTAGAGTGGGGTTCTGTGTCTTAGGTAAGATCACATTCCCAGTGAGTGGCAACGCCAGGATAAGGTGAGGCACTCTGCCTCTAGGGAATGCCTTCTTAATAACCAGGCCGACTGCCTCTCTAGCTATCTCTGACCTCCTCAGTGTTGTCCTAAGACTCAAAGGCCCACAGATGTAATATGTCTCTGGTTGGGTTTCCCCAAAAGCAGACACTGAAATTAGGATTTTGGAAAAAGTGTGTTATGCGGGAGATGATTTCAGAAAGCACGGTGAAGAGGAAGAAGAATGGGGCATGGCAGAAAGGAAAGCCAGTGAGCACAGGGCACCTTAACGGATGGGTTACCACTATGGATAACTGGGGCTCCATCCTGCTGGGGGCGCTCCGAGGAACTGGGCAGAGCACAACCTGGAGTCTTCTACTGAGGGGTGAATGAGAGAGGGTATTTACCTAGCAGTGCCCATGCTGCTTGGCTGACTCTGCGGTTCTGGCCCATACTTGAGCAGAGCATACCCTCTTGGCTAGAGAACAGACACCCGTAGGCCCGAGGGGCAGGGAATCTTTAGCAAGTACAGGAACCAGGTAGGCTGAGTGGCAAGGGTAAGGTACTGACAGAATCGGCTAGGAAGAGCCGGAGCCAGTACTCACATTCAGGCCATTTGGCCCCAGTCCTTGGCCTCGGAAGGGGCAAATCACCTATGCTGACAACTGCGTGGGCTCCAAAACCACTAAGGGGGAAAACGGCCTTGCTTGATCTTGATCTCCCTCCCAGGGTTTCTCTGCCAACCAGTCTTGTCTGCGTGGTACAAGGGAGGGATCCTGAGCTATCGTCTTGTTTGGTTTAATTCGAGATTCGACACATCCCATGATTTATAAGAGGCCCAGGATACTTAATGAGCTTGATCTGCACCTTGAGCTAACGGCATCTCCCTGTGCTCAGCTGCTATCGATTAAAAATAAACACCGGTTTTGTTTATCCTGGACAATTTGTTTGTCTTCTCCACAAATGTTCCTTTAGCTATCAGACTCATTTTTTAGTTCAATTGCTAGGACTAGTAAAGTTTGTGTAAGTGCAAAATGATACATGCCTGCCATTTGTTTTCAAGTTGAAAGCATTTAAAAAACATTTTAAGTGAAACTTTCATCTTTTAATTAAAAAATAAAACCCAGTTCGATCTTATTATTCTGTAAGATAATATTTCACCAGTAAAAGACATTCCCCAAGGACTCTAATAAAAAGAACAAATATATTATTATAATATGATTAATCCATATTAAAGATTCTCTTATTAAAGAAGGTCAGTGAGGCTCATTCGGTAGCAGGCTTAGAGCTGAGCCAGGAGATCAAAGGTTGTCATTATTTGACATTTATAGACCTGGCAGCAGAATGTGATGAAGTATTTGAGTGTGCAAACTGGACATGACCTAACAGCCCAATAAAACAATGCTGGGCACTTGCACTGAGCATTGCAATCGCTCTGTCATCTTATCCTCATATTAACATTGTGGGTGATCCAAATGTAAATGACAACTGTAACATCAAAGGACCTCACAGATTCCATGAGAATAAGATGACCAAATGGTTGCAGTTTCAGGGAAGTCCTTTTACAGCGGTGAGCTCTCAAGGTCAGAGGGGACCACCCTTTCCTCTCCAAAGCCCCTAATCCTATATTCTCTTGCATAGCCAGATATTTCTATTTATTTATTTAGCTGGTCATCATGCACTGATTGAGACTTTATTGTGTGCCAGGCACTGAGAAGTGCTGATGTTATTTTGGTGAGCAAAAGCAGACAGGTCCCTACACTCAACAACTCCAAAATCTGGCAGGAAAAGACAATTAAGTTAAAGAAGCACACCAGCGTCAAAGTGCACCTGTAAGAGTTATGGGGCAGAACTGCAAGACAAGAGAGCATACAGTTGGGCCATTTGACCTGATTGTGAAGGTCAGGGTAGGAAGATTTCCCTGAGGCAATGACGCAGGAACTAAGAATCCTAAGATAAGGAGAAATTAACTAGACAAGAATGTAAGGAATACATTCCCAGGGCAGAGAATGCATGTACAAAGGCCCTGTGGTGGAGAGGAGAACAGGGTTTAGGACAGAGCTAGAGCGCAGACTCCAAGAGAAGCACAGCACCGGATGAGGCCAGAAAGACTTAATTGGGGGATTTTGGCTTTTATCTAGAGTAGCACCTCATTGGGGAGTATCTTCCTCTCACTCCTGGAGGCTGCCCCACATTGATGTGCTGATGTGATAGGAGATATTTGAGGGCTGACACAAAGCCTTATTTGTTTTTGTCTCCTTTACACCTTAGCACCATAACCAGTTTAGTCAATTTTTATTTTATTGCAATAAAATTAACATACCATAGACTTCACCACTCCCAAGTGTAAACTTCAGTGGTTGTTAGTATATTCACAACTTGTACCTCCATCACCACTAATTCTGTAACACTTCCATCATTGAAAACAAAACCAAAAACCTCATGCTGTTAGCAGTCACTCACCATTCTCCCCTCTCCTGAGGACCTGGTAACCACTAATCTACATTCTGTCTTTGGATTTGCCTATTCTAGACATTTCATACACGGCAATCATGAAAGATGTGGCCTTTTTTGTCTAGATTCTTTCACTTAGCGAATTTTCAAGGTTCAACCATATGGTACCATGAATCGGTACTTCATTTTTATGGCTGAATAATACCCCACTGTACGAATATACCATATTTGGCATATCTGTTCATCAACTGTTAGGCATTTGGGTTGTTTCCACCTTTTGGCTATTATAAGTAGTGGTGCTATCGATTGTCAAAAACATGTATTTGTGTGAATACCTGTTTTCTTTTTTTTTATTATTATGTTCATTTAGCCACTGTATCATTAGTTTTTGATACAGTGTTCAATCATTCACCAGTTGTATGAAACACCCAGCACTCATCACAACACGTGGTTTTAATTCTCTTGGTTATATGTAGGATTAGAATTGCTGGGTCATATGGTAACTCTGTGTGTAACTTTTTAAGGAACTTTTATCTGTTTTCTAGAGCAGCCTGTATCATTTTACATTTCCACCAGCAATGTATAAGAGTTCCATTTTTCCCTATATCCTTAACAAAGTACTTGCTACTGTCTGCTTTTTTTGATTATAGACTGTCTAGTAGGTGTGAAATGTAATCTCATTGTGGTTTTGATTTAATTTTCCTAATGATGAGCATTTTTTCATGTGCTTATTGGCCATTTGTCTATCTTTGGATAAATGCCTATTCAAATTCTTTGCCCATTTTTTTTTTAATTGGATGGTTTGTCTTTTCGTTGTTGAACTGTAGTAATGAATACTAGAACCCTTACGAGAGATACAAATTGCAGGGATGCCTGGGTGGCTCAGTTGGTCAACCATCTGCCTTTGGCTCAGGTCATAATCTCATGATCAAGTCCTATGTCAGGCTTCTTGCTCAGTCGGGAGCCTACTTCACCCTCTGCCTGCTGCACCCTCTGCCTGCTGCTCCCCCTGCTTTGTGCTCTCTCTCACTCTGACAAATAAATACATAAAATCTTTTAAAAAAAAAAGACAAAGTGCAAATATTTTCTCCCATTCTTTTCAATTTCTTGTCAGTGTTCTCTGATATACAAAGGTTTATTTTTAATAAAGTCCAATTTATCTATTTTTTTCTTTTCTTTTTTCTGCTTTTGGTGTCATATTTAAGATACTCTTGTATCTTAAATATGGTTCACAGAACTCTGCATCAGAATCACCCTGAGGGCTGTTTTAAAAGGCAAATTCCTATGTTTCTTCCCAGAGTACTCTACTAAAATCTCTGGATGTGGAGCCCAGAAATATGCATTTTGACAAGCCTCCAGGTGATTCCTCATAAAAGGAAAGGAAAAGAGAAGAAAAGGTGTTTATTTTTCAAATAAATTTGAGAAATACTGCCAAAATGTATATTAAAGACTCAGTCTACTGAATAAAATAAACTCATTTCAGGTGAGAAATTCCTAATTTACTTCACTAAGAAACTCTTTGGGGGCAAACACCAATTAATCATGTAAAATATAGTATTAAAAATGCTACACGATCACTTTTCATAAATCGCTAGATTGGGGAAAAACATTTTTCTTAACTCTAAGGACCTCCAAACATCTACAGACCCAGCTACCAATAAAAGATGTTCAATAGTAAAAAAGAAATATGAACAATGGTTGTACCATATTCTTTTTGGCAAGACTGTAACAACACAGATGCCTTATTCACGAGTCCTTATAAACCGGCATCTGGGGCACCTGGGTGGCTCAGTGGGTTAAAGCCTCTGCCTTCGGGTCAGGTCATGATCTCAGGGTCCTGGGATCCAGCCCTGCATTGGGCTCTCTGCTCAGCAGGGAGCCTGCTTCCCCCTCTCTCTCTGCCTGCCTCTGCCTGCTTGTGATCTCTCTCTCTCTCTCTGTCAAATAAAATAAATAAAAATCTTAAAAAAAAAACAACAAAACCTGCATCTGTCCATTGTTCTGTGGCATGGGAAAAGTAACGAAAGAATTTCTATGGAATAATAATAATGAGATAGACATAATAACAATAATTATAATCATAATTATTATTATGTAAAAGCCCTTCCATGGAATAATAGCAAAAAGATCTATCCTAGCCTCTTTGGCGCCCTCTTACTAGAATTCTCATGAGTAAAAAGGCCTGGTCTGTCCTAGCCAGCTGCAGCAAACTCCATCAGATTTAGACCCCATTCCTCCAGGACATTCACAGTTGTCTCTTATCTCTCTTTGCACATCTGCACAGACTCCAAACAAGCTATTCCTGATGTTCTAGTTTTTACTGTCATGTTAACAGCCTCTCGGATGTCTTTGAATCAGTCAGGTGGCACCTGTGGTTTTTTAGCTAGAAGAGCACAAGCCCCAAGCACTGTGAAGCTGCGGGGGATAGGAAAAGCACAGGCAAAGGAATTTGTGGCAAAAATTATTTTCCCTTCCCCTTGCCTTTAAGTTCAGTGTTAGGTATGGATTCGTTTGTTGTTTCATTATTTAAGGTGCCCCTGCTTTCCTGAATAAGACTTTCTGTAAAGATTTCTGGGATGCTTCCATAGGATTTGTGTGCATAAAGAAGCTGGGGTGGGATCTCAGCCAACGCTCCACATTCAGGAGTAGGAGCATGTCTGTCACTGGGCCAATACTGAGTATGCTCTGGGTTCTCATGGGAGTTCTATCCCATCTTTAGTCCGTTTTCCATGGACTCTTTCAATGCCCCCTTCAAGTCAGTATGTCCTATAGGTAACTCCAGGAACGAGTCTTGGAAAAAAAAAAAAAAGAAATCCTCCCAAGGGTAGCTTGTAGAAGCCACTCAGATAATGGTTACCAGCTTCTGGCAAACCAGCAATTGGCATTGCACCCATGTAAACCCTGGGCTCAACCTTTGGGGAGGACCAAATGAGTTATTCCTTTCTATTGAGAAAATTGCCAAGTTGAGGACCTGGGGGAGGGGGCAGATTTAATGAGCTAAGGGGCTTTCAGTTAAACATTGTTTGGGACACTGTTGAGTTCTCTGAATCCATTTTAAGGAGGGAGGACAAAAGCACAAATGAATTACTTTCTGCAAAATATATGTAAAATCTATCCCTGAACCTTATTGACTAGGAAGAGGGAAATACCTATAAGCTGTGGGCAAACAGCAACACTCTTAAGGACGCATATAGGACCCAAATCACGCATGTTGATTTAACTCCCACCTGCACCCCACTGTTTGTTGTACAGAGTAAGAGTAAACAGCAATTTAGTGCCAAACACTGGTATCCTCTCCCTAAGTATCAGTGTCTGTAAAGTGATTCAGACGTCTTCCCTGCCATCCTCTCCAGTCACATTTCCCCTCTATCCTCACTCATACCCTCTTCAGGAGCCAGACAAGCCTGATCTGTTTTCTTGGGGTCCATCGTATGCTCCACTATCTCTAGGCCCTTGCCATGCTGCCAGACAACTTGCTTTCCACTTTATCAGCAGAGATGAAGATAAGAGTGCTTTTTCAAGTACTTCCTGTGTGCTAAGCATAGTGCTATGATCTCTACATTATCTCATTTAATCCTCACTTATGAGTTGGTGCTAATATGATATGTGACTTCGGGCAAGTCATTTCAAATTTCTGAGCTTCTATTTTCTTGTTGACAAAATAGGAACAAGAAGAACACCCATCTCTTTGGTTCAGATTTCATGGGAAAATCCACATACCACTCTGAGCATCGTCTCTGGATTGTAGTAAGTGCTCAGTAAATGTAAGCTAGCACTAGTACTATTCCCTTTCTTTTTTAAAGGGACTGAGGTGTAGAGACAATAAAGCAGTCTTCCAATGTTATACAGATACTGAGTGGTCCAGCTGGGATTCATATGTCAAACTTGGGCATCTTTGCCCTTAACCATGATCCTGTGCCACTACTTCTGAACACCACTTATCTTGCTAGATGAATTTCAAGTCCTTCCTCTGCCAGATTTTCAATAGCTCACAATAAACTTTCTCTGTCTTCTGAACTCATAACATTTATTATCTATGTCACTTACTTACTTTAGTATGTTCTAATCTATATTTCATATTGTAACCTAAGTGGTAATCCTGATATTCACAACATGTAAACTCAATCACTACACAAACTCCTTGTGAGTACCTTCTGTGAGGGAACTTCCAGTCTGCTGCTATGGGAGAGGGATGAACATTAATGGAGGGACAGCACAAATGAGAGGGGCTGCGATTGTGGTGAGTGCCTAGAGGGAGAGGTGTTGAAGGTTTACAAATGTGATGGAGGGGTCAGGTATCTTCAGGGATGCTGTGAAGAGACAGTTGAGCTGAGATATGAGCAAAGAGGAGAAGCTGCCAAGGTAAAGAGAGGAAGGAAAAGCACTCTAGGCAGGGGGTACAACATATGCAAAGGTGCAGAGATCTCATGATAGGGGCAGAATGGAGCATTCAAGGGATCAAAAACTGGTGAGCATCTCTGGTGGATATGGCCAGATGAAACTGCAGAAGTTGGCAGGGATTGGGCACTGAAGAGTCTTAGAGGTCATGTTAAAAATCTAAGTTTAATTAATTAATTAATTTATTTATTTTTAGGAGAGAGAGAGAGAGAGAGCCCACACATATGTGAGTGGGGGTGGCTGGGTGGGGGTGGAGGGACAAAGTGAGAGAGGGAATCTTAAGCAGACTCCACACTTAGATGTGGGGCTTGATCTCATGACCCAGAGATCATGACCTGAGACAAAATCAGGAGTCAGCTGCTTAAACAACTAAGCCACCCAGGTGCCCCTCAGTTTTAGACAATGGAAAAATATTAAAGTTTTGAGCAGGGTATGATGTAATTAGTTTTTCATGTGAAGGGAAACATGATCCAGTCTGCAGTGGAAGTACTGGATTATAGGGGGGCGATATGCATGCAGGAAGACTATCTGGGGGCTCTGCTGCATTCCACAGAGAGATGGCAGTAGATCAGATGAGGATGATGGAGATACATGTGTGATACAGGGTGAGATACAGTCAGGGAGGTCTGAGGTGACAGTTGAACAGAGATGTGAAGAAACTTAGAGCCTCTTCATCATGTCTACCAGCCAGCATCTGCACTTTCACTCCTAGAGATGGTTAATTTTATGTCAACTTCACTGAGCCATGATATGCAGATATAGGGTCAAATACTGCATGATACCGTAAGGTATTTTTTTAGATGGCAGTAACTTTTAAATCAGTAGACTTGGAGAAAAACAGATTATACTCTATACTGCATAATGCGGGTGGGCCTCATCCAATCAGTTGAAGGCCTTAAGAGGAAACAGACTGAGGTCCTCTGAAGAGAAGGGGATTCTATCTGTAGTCTATTTTTTGTTTTTCTGTTTTTTTTAAATTTAATTTAATTCCAGTACAGTTAACATACAGTGTTATATTAGTTTTGAGTGTACAATATGGTGATTCAACAATTTCATATATTACTCATTGCTCATCAAGAGAAGTGTCCTCTTTGGACTCCATTACAACATCAGCTCTTCTCTGCATCCCCAGCCTCTCTCTCTGCCCCACTATATATATATACACATCCCTGCCTAATATACTCAGGTTATTATAGAAGACTAGCTGTTTGCTCCCACTAAAAGTCAGTCCTTTCACCACATTGCAGCCCCTTTTGACTACTCAAAGATATGCAAGCATTTTTTTCTCTCTTTCTTCCATTTCATCAGCTTTTTTTTTTTTTTTTTTTTCCTTTTGCTGCTGGATTATTTGTAGCACTGGGTTTATCTCCCATTTTAAAAGTTCTTTTCTATGCTCCTTGGAAAAATGGCTGATTCCAGATCTGGGGAAGAAAATATACAAGGTAGGCCTGCAAAATTTTGTTGCATTGAAGAGCAAGGAATCTATCAAAAACCAGTAGGGTCAAGTCTAAAAGACTCAGGGACCTATTTGAATAGGCTTTTAGTGACCAATGATGGGACAGTTGGAGAACTAATGAGAATAATAAATATAATGGACTGGAACATACCAGATATGTTTAAAATTCATATTTGTTTTTCTTAATGATAAGTAAAAGCAAAATTATTGGACACTTTTGGAAAATACTAAGGAACCAAGTCACTATTTTGAAAACTGGTAAATAAACAGAAAGTAAGAGGATTTTTCCTACCTTTCTTGTTGGAGCTGACAAAGAGAAGTTTTTCTTTACAGATGATTGAAATTGATAAGTAGAGAACAAAAGATAGAATTTGAATATCATCACTTTGCAACTCTTTTTAAAAAAATGATTTTATTTGTTTATTTGAGAGAGAGAGTACAAGCAGGTGGAGGGGCAGATGGAGAAGCAGGCTTCCCACTGAGCAGGGAGTCCAATGCAGGACTTGATCTCAGGACCCCAAGATCATGACCTGAGCTGAAGGCAGATGCTTAACCAACTGAGCTACACAGGCACCCATTTTGCAGCTCTTAATAAATTAATGGTGTATATGTATATTTGTGTGTGTGTGTATATATGTGTACATATGTATACATATACACGCAAACATGTTTGGATATTTATGTATGTGTGTGTTATATGTGTATGTGTATGCTGGGTCTAATTTAGCCATAACTATCAGATAGTGGCAATATAGGGGACAGAATAACATATTAAATGATACTAATGATATCATTAGCAAAATCTCAATTATGAGAAACTCTACGGAACAAAAAAAATTGCAAAAACCAAGAAAGAAAGGGAGGAAAGAAGAAAAAGAAGGAAGGAAGGAAGGAAGGGGGGGGAAGGAAGGAAACGGAGATCAGACTGACAGATTAAAATAGATTTAAAGACAGATTTAAAAACAGAAGAGTAGTTACCTCTGGGGGAGTGGTATAGATGTATAAGGGGCATGAGGAAATCTGAGGTGCTAGGGATATTCTGTATTTTGATCTGGATGGTAGTTATACACAGATTCATTGAGCTGTATATCTTAGATTAGTATACTTTTCTCTCTTTACCGTATGTATTACATATCTTAATAAAAATTTAAAGAGGAAGAGACTAATTTAAAAGACATAGCAACTACATAAAACATATGGGCCTTATTTGGATCCTTATTTAAACAAAGAAACTGAAAACAGATGAGACAACTCAAGATGTGTGACTTGAAACTGTTGCTCATTAATGTATTATGGATGTGTTTCTTAGTAGTGTTTTATCTTTTGGAGGTATGTTCTGAAGAATTTATGAGTGGTATGATGTCCAGCAAGTGAGAGGCAATACTGCATTAGGGTTGCACATGTAAGGATTTCAATCACCAGGAAGAGCAAGGCCTGAACAGAAAAGAAAAATAGAGAAGAAGGCCCAAGTCTTTGGTCAGTGAAGGTGAGTGTGCAGAAGGTTGGCAAACAACAGGGGAGGCAGCTCGGTGGCATAAATCTCAGAGGAATCGAATTTTTACAAGCGGGTACAGTAGCATCTCTCTGAAATGTCTAGGAGAGATCAACTGCCCTCTTGGCACAAAGGTTGGAACAGGTAAGAAAATACCTAGCATCTGCAAGCCTGATCCTTCTGTAATTGCCACACACATCCTGCTTTCCGGTATAGTCCTTAAACACTTGACATCTGTTGGCCTATTAATTATAATTTGCCTTAAAATGTGTCTTCTTATCTACATGGTAGCATTAAAAACAATCTCGTCAGTTAGATTCCTTTTAATCATAAAATAGTATACTGAATAAACAAGATATTGAGGAAAGAGCAAATCGATTACATAAATTAAATGTATTTGGTATAAAATCAAAATCTTATTGGTAAATTTCTATCAATATGTTCCCAATGGGGGAAAAAAACAACCAAACAAACCTAGAATTATTCTAAAATTGAACACACCAGTGCAGTGTACCTACTATACTTTCAAGCACTGTAAATGTGAAAATATTATATTGCGGTGAAGGTTGGATGTCCTTGTAAATTTCCAGATTTAAGCTATGCCCACCCAAGAGGTATCAAATCTGAGACATTCCTTTCTAAGCCTTGGCAATAGATACTGAATGAGTGAGAATTGCTCTTAATCTCCCTCATGCTCTGTATACACCCTTGTAAGTATAATTACAGTTAACATGAGTGGCTGAAACAATTGTGACTTTATCTTCTCCCTTCTAACAAGTCATAGTTCCACATACTCATCAGTGCCCTGGGATTATTCTTATTATTGTCTGCCATTCTTAGGGTGACTCTTCCATCCTAAGGATCTCCACCTCAAGCCCTATAAGCTGAGTTCCAAACAAGAATAAGAGGAAGGAACAAGGGAGCAGGGGCATTGTACTTATCAAGAAATAATAATTTGCTAGAATCCCCAGCAACTTTCACTTAAATAGCATTGCCCAGAACTATAAAGACATAGTCACAGGTAGCTGCAAAGGAGTCCAGGAAATATGTCTTAAAAAAAAAAAAAAAAAAGCTGTGTACATTGCCATCCCCAATAAAATTCAGTTTACTATTTCTGTAGAAGTAAAAGCAGAAGTGGGTATTCCATCTAAAACTAACATCTACCAAAGTTATAAAATATAGAGATATAAACACATATATACACAATTAGATATGCAAACATATTAAAGACTGAATTATAGAAAATCTTAGAACAAATATTATTTCTCTTTTTTCCTCTATGTACAAGCATTACAAATCTATTAAGAGGATCTGCCTTGGGATATTAGTTTATATTGCTTTTGTATTTCTCTGGTAATATTTAAATATCTCATGCCTCTCATACACATTGGGGATTAGTCTCAATTTTCAAGGACTAAGATACCTAATTAAAGCAGAAGGCCTTACTAAATCACATCAAGTTATACCCTTTGGGGGCAAAAGGATGTACAGCAATGAAAGACATATATACAGTGTCAAATTAGTTCTATTTTTGCATTTCTTTTTTCTTTGCTCATCTCCCTTTTCCTAAATACATCTTCCCAGAAGGACTACCCTGTACTCACTCTTCTGGGTTTCCTTCCCTCTAACTGCTCACATATTCAGTCTTTCCAATTTTGAAGGCTTTTGAAACATCCAGGAAAAATATTTGATCTCAGAGATATGAAAGGAAAGATTTCATATTCAGCCATCCCTGTGAATCCCCCAGTCTTTACAGATTTAAAACATTCCCAGAGCACTAATACAGACATTTTTGACAATTTTATTATTTAAAATATTTATAGTTCTCAATTATGCAAGTAATGGGCAATTTGTCTGCATTTATTATAGGTCTAATTCTTGCCAGCCAGTGTGCTTACTATGTAGGCAGTTTATAAAATGGAAAGGATATACACAGTCAAGTTTATCTTTTAACTTCCTCTTGTATTTACTACATCTTCAACCAGCCAGGTTTCAAGGATGAGTATAGTGCCATTCATGCAATACCACTACCCAATGAAGAGAACCTCAGGAAATGTAACTGATCTTCCTTGACCCATAACATCTGTGTAGCTTGGACCACTGCTGAGATCCTGAGCTCCATTTCTCTTGTCAAGGGAAGTTACTAAGACCTAAAAAATAGCCCAAAGGAGCATGAAGTGATAAAAGGTATGGAAAGGAAGCACAGCTTGGAAAATGTCACAGCTGAACACAGGCAAGTCTCATCAGCTCAAAAAGATAAATTCTATTTAGGAAATGTAAAGCTCATGGCATCATGCAAAGCCCTTGCTATTTCCAGGCTTGTAGGATGTCCAGCCTCAGTTGTTAATCTGCATGTTGGTCATCCATCACTGAGACCATTCCTTCAGGGTTTCCAACTGTCAGCTGGGTCACCTTCGTGTGGCTCTCAGCTCTACCTAATGGACCCTGTGACTATAATTTCTCTGTTGCTATCTGTCATCAGCCCCAGAGCCCTCAGTTACTGTTGCTGATAATTTTTTTAAAAAACATGTATATCGGGGCACCTGGGTGGCTCAGTGGGTTAAAGCCTCTGCCTTCGGCTCAGGTCATGGTCTCAGGGTCCTGGGATCGAGCCCCATCGGGCTCTCTGCTTAGCAGGGAGCCTGCTTCCTCTTCTCTCTCTGCCTGCCTTTCTGCCTATTTGTGATCTCTCTCTCTCTGTCAAATAAATAAATAAAATCTTTAAAAAAAAAAATTATAAAAAACATGTATACTACTCTATTCCTAGCACTATTCTAAGCACCTTGCAAATATTAACATATTAAATTAAATACAACTTAATCCTCATAAAGATCCTATGAAGCAGTTACTCTTATCATTACCATTTTTCACATGAAGAAAACAAAGAGGTCAGGTAATTTGCTCGGGATCATTTTGCTTGTAAGTGGTGGGTCTGGGATTACACCTAGGTTTTTTGTCTCCAGCATTTAACCACCAAGCTTGTCACTGGAGTAAGGGGCCTTGTATCCAATCTCATTGGAGTAAGGGGCCTTGACCTTTACATTGTTAAATCTTACCAATCAAGAAATTCCTGGGAGAGCCCTGTGAAAGATAGCTGTTCAGCTTTGACTTGGATTCCTTCTTTCCTTAGGAGAAGATGCCCTCCAGATTTGTTACCCAAGTCACCAGTGGTGAATCTAACCTCATGTGACTGGTTCATGTCCAACAAAGAGCATAACCAGAAGTTGAGATCTCCACTTAGGAGACTGCCACTATTTCTCTTTCTTCTCTCATTAGGCACCAATGAGGGGCCTGCAATTATGCCTCTCTATTCCATTATCCAGGGTACTGGCTAAAATCTGAAGGCAAATCAGCAGCATTGTAATACCTCAGCCACTCTTGCAAAGCAAATCACTATCATGGTTTGGCAAAGCATGGTGAAATATTCCAAACACAAATGTTTTATTTTACTTGAAATGGAACTGAATAAATATCCAAAGCCAACCTGTGTGATGGCATCACAGTGGAGAGAAAACCCAGAACCAAGGAATGTGCATCTTTTTATCCACTGGACAGCCAACTGCCCTTAAAAGCTTCTTAGTCCTTCTTTTTGTCCTAAAGCAAATCCTGCATACCTAGCTTCCCTTACATGATTAATTTCAATCTAAAAAGAAAAAAAAAAGAAAGAAAGAAAGAAAAGAAAAAAGAACATGCTGATTTCCCATTAGATAGGAGGCACGCAACTAGGCCCTGAGGACAGAATGGTGAGGTGGACACAGCCTCACAATAAATACAGTTCAAACAAAATAGTGATATGAGTTCTAAGAAAAATTAAAGTGTGTGATAGGATTTCCAGGAGGATCAGTCAACGCTACCATGGGGTCAGTGAATGCTTCTGGAAAGCAAGAGATGTCTAAGCTGATGAACGTGTTCTGAGGCTCGGTGTTTCTAAAGGTGCCTTAGCAAGAGGTAAACTGGGAGCTACCCTGCTACACTAGCACAGCCTGAGAAAACACACAGCCGAAGCTAAAGAAAATAGCTTTCTATCTTATAGGTTATTTAAATAGGTTTGTGGTTTAAATTGAAGGACTGTTGGGATGCGTGGGGGGCTAAGTTGATTAGGTGGCTGCCTTCGGCTCAGGTCAGGATCCCAGGGTCCTGGAATCGAGTCCCACGTCTGGCTCCCTGCTCAGTGGGGAGCCTGCTTCTCCTTCTCACTCCGCCTGCTCCCTCTGCTTGTGCTCTCTCTCTCTCTCTTTCTCTGGCAAATTTAAAAAAAAAAAAAAAAAAAAAAAAAAAAAAAAAAAATTGAAGGACTGTTCTAAGCCTAGAGCAGAAAAACTGACTGGAAGAAACTCACTGTCTTTTCAAGTTCCCCACTTTTTTCATAGCTGGTTTTCTTGGAGGGCAGTGAACCTGGTTCTTCCATGGTGGTTTCTGGTCACTTCTGCTGGTGACTCAGGGTGGTGGCTTCCACACTGCTGGTTCACCATAGTTAAGGGGACACAAAACAATGACCCTTCTTGCTGCAGAGGAAGACCCACTTGGGACAGAGCTGGGCTGTAATGTTATGCCCTAATTCAGATTTTCATTCTTTCTTTCTTCTTCATACACTCTCTATTCCAGTAATGTATTTATGCCATTATATGGGATGACCATTAAATATTCATTTCTCGATGCAAAGAAAGCCAGTTGTGAAAGGGCCTACATGCGGAATGGCTTTATGTAGTCAACCTTAGATTTAGAAACAACCTAAGTTTCGGATATACTTTCATTTAAAACATTTACTCTTTCCAGAGAGAAAAGTCCATCATTTGGATGGCTCATGTCTCACCATGATAGACCAGGTAACACATGCAAATAAGAGGAAATTACTTCTAAAATTATGTAAGTCCTAGAGAAATAATGAAATAATTAAAGAGAATGTTCATGAAATGTGAAAGGAAATGGAGTGGATAAAATAGAAGAGCACTCCGTGCTAGGTACCGTGAGGCTTCTGAGGCCAGGTTTATCTTCCTTTTTGGGAAAACATGACAGGGGTGCAAGCAATGTATCATACAGTAAATCAGGGTCTGCCACCTTCTTCTGAAGAGCAGTTATGTTTTATTTCCCTGAAGTGTAACAGAGGGTGAGACGAGGGTGAGTATTGACAAGGTGTATTCAGGGATAGAGAAGAAGGAGGCTCAGAGCACCCAATCTGTAACTGTTGCAGACAATGTATATTAATGATCTATTATCCATTTCCCCCTTTTTCTGCACAACAGAGCCCTGTTTGCTTGGGGATGGCAGTGTGTCCAGCCCAGGAGCGATGACCATTCCCATAATGCTGGAGTGACCATGTGACACAATTATAATGAAAGACAAGTGGAAGACTGCTAGGAGCTCTGGCTAAACATCTGCATTTCCTATTCAAAGCAAAGATACGGATGATTGAACACAGTTGTGAAAACTGGAACAGCAGCAGCCATCCTACCTCCATTTAATAAACCCAGAGCAGAGATAAACTACAAATTCTTGCTACAAGAAGTCTACAAAACATACATAGCTTTGCCCATACTGACCATACTGAGTGTCTGAATAGTACTAAACTGACAAGGTAACAACCACCAACCACCAACTACCACCAACAGACTAAAGATGACATGGCAGAAAGACAGAAGATGCTTAGATCTTTCTGAACAGTGCTGTACTGACCCTGGACAACCTAACACTGGAATAGTGAGAAAATTGTAATGTACATGTGAGCCTATTCCCTACACCTTAATTCTGTTACACATATCCTTAAAAGATGAAGAGTGTTCTCTTCCTCCTCTTCCTCCCTCTCACCCCTGCCCGTGTCCCAACCCCCACCATGGAGAGCAGCCTGCTCCAGGAGAGAGTATCCAGGTTGGAATAAGAATGCCTGGGTTCACAGTCCAGCGACACAACTTAATAACAATGCAATTCCGCGCACTTAACCTTTCTGAGTCTCAATTTCTTTTATAAAAATCAAGAGAATGATATGAGTTGTCGGTACATTTGCCAAACAACACACAAAAAGTAATGGTTGCCTTAGAATCTCAGTAAATCAAAAAGCGGACAGGGTGGAAAATCTTAATAAATCAAAAAGTAGATGGGGGTAGGGGATAAGTAGCAATTTTTTTATTATTATTATTCCTGGATCAGCTTCAAAGTCACTCCATTTTTACCACCATATTCTGCATTTCCAGAATATCTAGTCCCCTTGTTACCTTGTCAGTTTAGTACTATTCAGACACTCAGTATGGTCAGTATGGGCAAAGCTATCTATGTTTTGTAGACTTCTTGTAGCAAGAATTTGTAGTTTATCTCTGCTCTGGGTTTATTAAATTGACATATATAGAAGGCATCTAACATATAATTTTACAAATTGGAGAGATAATTTCTCTCTGTCCAATATGTTCCCCCCCCCAATGAAAATGAAGCCAGCAGTGTAGTTGGTGAAGACATCCTCATTGTTGAAACCTTATTTTATGTAAGCCAGGGCTCATGAGAAGATACTGGGAGGATAAACTCCCAATACAATGTGCAGATTGAGGCTATGAGTTTCCATTAGCCTTTCAACAATTTACACAATCAGATTCCAGTATCTCAAGAATATGTGATACTTAGATCTTTAACTTCTAAATCCACCTTGATTTTTAAAAGCTATTATGAAAATACACCTATAAAAAACAGGAGGCTAAAATTATACCTACAATAAACATAAGACGTAAGAACCTGTTTTTTTTTTGTTTTGTTTTTTGGGTTTTTTTAAATTCTAGTTCTTTTTAATTGAATATTTCTTTCTCTAACTAACTGGAATTCACCACGGAAATAAGACTGCTCAGGCAATTGAGCCATCTGACTGGGAAATTCTTTACAGTCTTTATAAAAAAGACAGCAATCTCTTGCCTTAACTATGTTTTGTCAGGGCTTTCAACTACCCTCTGGGAAATTCAGAGAAGGCATAGTCAGTCCTGGTGTCTAGATGTGAGCTTTTAATGAAGGAATGTATTGTTCTGCTCTCCCACTCAATAGAGCACTGTGGGTGGGTGTGCTTCACGGAGACTCACTCACCGGGTAGATGACAGGCAATGAGGTGTCCCCAGTTGGCCCATGATTAATAGTGAGTGGAAGCTTAGAAGAGCAAAGTTGCACATGTTACAGTCTTACACAGACTAATGTCCCCAGCAGGAAGAGATCTTTTTCTAATGAATTCATGTTTTCTTTATTGCTATTTTGTCAAGAGGCCACGTAGTACTCAAACACAAAAATAACAAAGGCAAATATATTTTTTTAAACACCGTTAAGAACAGCATTTTACACATAGCAGTCTGCAATGACTTTGTCAAACCCAAAACTCTCTGAGCCTCAGTTTCCTCGTCTTTAAAATAAGATTGTACTAAACAATCTCCAATTTTCCTTCCTCTTATAAAACTCTATTACAGGGGGCGCCTGGGTGGCTCAGTGGGTTAAAGCCTCTGCCTTCGGCTCAGGTCATGATCCCAGGGTCCTGGGATCGAGACCCGCATTGGGCTCTCTGCTCAGCAGGGAGCCTGCTTCCCCCTCTCTCTCTCTCTGCCTGCCTCTGCCTACTTGTGATCTCCCTCTGTCAAATAAATAAATAAAATCTTAAAAAAAAACAAAAAAAAACCCAAACAAACAAAAAAAAAAACTCTATTACAGGAGCTCAACACTCTGATCTAAAGAAGACTTGCTTCTTTACAGTGACTGTCTTAAGGCTGAACATTTTTGTGTCAAATACCATCAGGGCTATGTAGCAGTTGTATGACTTTTACCAAATTGTCTAGCCTCTCTTAGCTTTAGTTTTCTCATCTAAAAATGGGCATACCCAAACTGTGGAAAAGAGCCGAGATGCCCTTCAACAGACAAATGGATAAAGAAGATGTGATCCATATATACAAGGTAATATTACTCAGCCATCAGAAAGGATGAATACCCAACTTTTGCATCAACATAGATGGGACTGGAGGAGATTATGCTGAATGAAAGAAGTCAAGCAGAGAAAGTCAATTATCATATGGTTTCACTTACTTGTGGAACATAGGAATAACATGGAGGACATTAGGAGAAGGAAAGGAAAAGTGAAGGAGGGAAATCAGAGGAGGAGACGAACCACGAAAGACTGTGGACTCAGAGAAACAAGCAGGATTTTAGAGGGGAGGAGAGTGGGGGGATGGGTGAGCCTGGTGGTGGATATTAAGGAGGGCATGTATTGCATGGAGGTCTGGGTGTTACAGGTAAACAATGAATCTTGGAACACTGCATCAAAAACTAATGACGTACTGTATGGTGACTAACATAACACAATAAAAAATAAATAAAACATATCAAAATTTTTAAAAATTAAAAAAAATAAAAAATAAAAGAAAATTAAAGAAAAATGGGCATAATACTAAAGACACTTGATTCACAGGGTTATTTGGAAGCCCAAAATAGATCTTACCTGGAAAGCCCTCAAGGGACAGTGATTGCTATGGTGCTAACTCTACATGTTGGTTATCCTCATTATCACAGAAAGGGATCTATGGTCCCTGATACCATAGGACTTAGATTGCATCATGGACGTCGCAGATGAGAAAATACTCCCCTAGCCCTCTGCCAAGAGTTTTACAGGTTGAAGTAGATGTCTGTGAATTTAAAATAGCCTCTTTTAATATGTAAGTACTCCTGAAGAATGAACAAATTAAGCTGCTGCCAGTAATTCACTCTTTGATGTATATTATTTTATTATGTCCTTTGGCTAGTTGGGGACAATGTGCCAAGAGCCAGCAAGTAGCGCTAGGGGAGGAATGGAAGAGAATTTATGCAATACCAAGTCACTCTGCCCGGCATATGGGGGTGGGTCGCACAGGGCCAGAGATACTGGCAGAGAGAAGAGTAGCAGACTGATGAACCAGGCACCAAAAATGACTTGGTCTAAGGCCAGTCTGGTTTCTTGAAATAGTAACCTGTTACTACTTTGAGGCAGGAGCCAAGTTCTATTCCTCTGTATTCCCCAGAACCTAACATAGTAGCATAGTAATGAGAACACAGAAGCTAATCGATGTGTTAAATTGGGTGTGAGCACACAACAGCCCACTTTCTCTTTCTCTCTCTCTCTCTCTCTCTTTTGCTCTCTCTTTTTTGAAGTAAAGTTTTACTGGATCACAGCCAGGCCCATTCATTTGTGCATTCTCTGTGGCTGCTTTCATGTTCAATAACTGATTTGAGTAGTTGTGATGGAGACTGCATGGCCTGAAAAGCCTACAACATTAGTTATTTTTTGTAATCTGGCCCTACACAGATAAAGTCTACCAGCCTTTGTGTTAAATGATGAACACATAAACGAATGAATAAATGTAATTGTAGAATTTTTTAAAACAGATTAAAAAAAAAAGACAAAAAGAGTGGCCAGTTTTTGCTTTACGAAAAAAAAAAAGAAAAGAGATAAGAGAAAGATAAATAGGGTTGGGAGCTCACTATTGCTAAATAATGTACCACATTCAGCTGCATTCTCTTTAGCACATACTTGTGTTCTATTTATTTTTAAAATCTGTGTTTTCGAAGCATTCTATGTATGGTAGGTGTGGCAGGGGGCAGAGTGTGACAGGAGTAATAGTCACGGACAAATGCAATGGATCTTCTCCAGGACTTTATTGTAGAATCAAATCACATAGCAGAGAGAATATCTTCTATTTACCTTGCTAATTTCAGCATTGCCCATCAAAGGAGGGAGGAGAAGTTGAGAGGATAATTAGTATCTTTGGTGCACTTGGAGGACAGGCACCGTTTTGTAGAGTAAGTACTCTTTAGTTGGGCATTAGTAAATGCTTGAACCCTGTGACCCTAAAGAGAGTTGGGTCTGACATCTTTGCTCCAAACTACTCATTAAGTTTAACTTAGAGTGAATTGTCAGATTTCTCTACATTTGAGCCAGAGGAAATGCATAAGGGATAAAAGAGAAGCCATGTTGCCATCAGGGGCACTGCTGACCTTGTGACTGGGATGACTTTAAGGAGAGTTTGGGGTCGGATAGAAACTCTACCAAAGTAACAAAGTAGCAACATATGTGAGATGCTCTGTGAATGAGAGTTTGGACTGACTTTTAAAACCTTAGTTATTGTTCTCCTAAAGCAACCCCAAAGTGGGTGACGACGGTCCCTCAGGATAACTGAGACTGAAAAATGTGGTGACTTTAAGGGATGGCTGGTTTATTTGGCTCCTTCACCTGCTTTTAATATTGTCAAGTTTTAATCTGACTGTGCTATTAGATAAATTTAACATGTAAGACAGGATCAATCACGCCCTTCTGTTGAATAACACTCTAAATACCACACACAATTCCTGGGGAAGAGATGGAAGCCGGTAGGCCACAGGAGCCTGAGAGGTAAGCAAAGGAAGAAAGATGTTGCCTTATCCAAGGAATAAGCTGCCCTTGACCTCTGGCTAGTGTGAAAAGAAACCCGAAATGGGGCCACTGACTTTCTTTCTTGTGCCAGTATGTGCTCCTAGCTCAAAGGGAAAATCTATTTGCTTCATAAACGGTTCCATCATTTTTTGGTAGCAGCTATATATCACACAAACGAGAGGTTCTCCCTTCTTGCTTTCACTTAGGGACTCCCTTGTGAATGGCAATAGAGCAGGTATGTCATTTCCAAATCACAAGACTGGCCAGAAACTCAGCCCAGAAGTTTCCCCTTTGAACTTGTAGTCTTCTCTTCCGTCTTTCTCACCATCAAAACATTTGCCAGGAACTTACAATTCAGACAATAATATGAAGGGAGGGTCAGAGGCAGTGTTTGTGCACAAGTGTATCTGTGTGGAGGGGAAGTATGCAAACATTATGCGCTGAAAGAATGCTGTTACCAAACACTCAGAGGAGTGGTCAAGGAGTAAAACAATGGCAGGCTTCCTTGTAAGAACAAAGAGGGTGTTAAAGGATTTAGGAGGGAAGAGTGATTATGGAAGACCTTATATTCTGGGCTAAGAGGTTTATAATCTATTCTTCATCTAATAGAAGAGCATTGAAGGATTGAGAGCAGAGGCTGATTTGGCCAAAGTAGTTGGTTAAACTAACAGCAGACTTGGAATGGGTTGAAAAGAAAAATCCAAACACAGGAAGAAAAACGCCTCAGGAGTTGGGGGGTGGGGCGGACAGTGGACAGTGGGCGGGAAAAGGCCCAGAATGGAGTGGAAAAGATAGATTTCTCAAGCATAATAAAGGGAAAATTTATGGGACTGATTTGGGATGAAAAGGCAGAAGAACCAAAGATAACTTTGATATTTTGAGCCGAGGTGACAGGAAGGAAGAATGATGAAACCATTAACAGAAATGGAAAAGTCTGGAGAAGAAAGAGTCAGATTGAAGAAAAAGATATTGAGTTAGATTTTAGACAGGTACAGTTAACCCTTTGTCATCATCTTTTCTCTTTCCATCACACAGCTATTCCAATCAGTGGCTTGAAATAACCAAAGATGATTTGGCTTATCATAGCACTGCAGTACCCAGCATGGCAGAGTCATTAGCCTACTGATTTCCTGGCAAGAGACCATGCCATTCTTCTCCTTCGTGTCAATTTCAGGGATCATGGAATTCACCCTTTGTCACAGAAGTAGAGGAAAAACTTACAGGAAACTCTTAAACAGGCATCTTGCTTCCAGACAAGGAGAGACGCCATATGCAGACATTGCTTCCTCACGCACTGCTTTTCCAGTCCCTTTGCCACAGCCTCCTGTCTTGTTGTCCCCAATCCCTCTTAGAAGCACTATAAACTGAGAAGGGGGTAGGGTATGTCCTAGAAAGCATTTTCCTTCAATACAAATTATAAGTGTATACGGCACAATTTCTTCCTATAAAATAGCAGAAATAAATGTTTCTTACAGATGCTTTTTCAAAGAAAAAAATTAAACAAAGGAAGGAGGAAGAAAAAGAAAAAAAGGGAGGGAGGAGGAGAAGGAGGCAGGAAGGGACAAGTAAAGGAAGCAGAGAGGTAGGAAGCAAGGGGGAGGAATGAGAAAACAAACAGAAAGAGGAAATAGAGTCAAGGAGAAAGGAAAGCACCAATACTCAAAACAGAAGAAAAGAACTTTTTAAAAAATTAGGTAAATCACTTTCATATCTCTGAATCTTCACTGTTCCTATTGGTAGAGAGGTATAATGATGTATTATCATGCATCTAAGAGACATGAGATGAGGTGAAATGATACCCATTATGCAAAAACAGAAGAGTGATTGAAAAAAAAGTCCAACAATCTTAAAATGTGAATATTAAAAATATGGAATGATCAAGAGCCATATTAAAAATTAAAATAATAAATCACATTAAATATGATATTAGTGTCACAGTATTGGCTTTTCCTCACGCTAATAGGCAACATATTCAAACACTGAATATTAATATCACCTATCAGAAAACCAATCATAATAAAAGTCAATGATGGCAGATAATTAGGTATTAGTGAAACCAAGCCACAGTGGCAGAAATAAAGACTTTTTTTTTTTAGAATATAAAAAGATATTTTCTTGTAGTTCCTCTAACTATCAAAATCTCCTTTGGGTGATAAGTATATCTTAGACCAGCTTTGAAGTTTACAATAACTGGTCTCTTGTGCATTATCTACATTTACCATATAGCAAAATTAATCAAATAACCTATTAGGATTACCTCTCTCTTCCCATTCCATATTTTTCCACTTAAAACAAACAAACCAAAAAAAAAAAAAAAGACCTGACCCAAAATATGAGATAATGATGTAAAAGCCAAGTTTGGGGACTGACTTATACTAGATGAGAGGTTAATAACCTCTGGGCTTTGTTTTATCATCAGAGATTAACGTGGAGCCTTATTTCTTTTTTTTTTTTTTTCTTCTTACCTACAGGTAAGTTTTAGAAATAAAAGGAGCCCTTCGAAGATGGCCTAAATTAAAATCTCTGGGATAGAGGTGCCTGGGTGGCTCAGTGGGTTAAAGCCTCTGCTTTTGGCTCAGGTCATGATCTCAGGGTCCTGGGATCGAGCCCCGCGTCAGGCTCCCTGCTCCCCCTCTCTCTCTGCCTGCCTTTCTGCCTACTTGTGATCTCTCTCTCTGTGTCAAATAAATAAATAAAATCTTTAAATAAATAAAAAATAAAATAAAATCTCTGGGATGGTTAGAAAGCCTTTTCTCTTTTATTGGACAGATACCCAGGTGATGTTATGTAGTTTCCAAGAAGAGCTTATGCAAGCAAAGAAGAAAGGCAAATAAATTAGATAAGAGAAAGATGAAGAAATGAGCATTTGGGAGTTAATGGAAGACCTTGTTGACTCCCCAGAAACTCCCTAAAAGCCATTCTTGTAACTGCCAGCCAACCATGGGGGAGGGGAAATCCTGTCCCCTTTCTTAGAAATAAATCCTCATAAGCTTCCACAGGATATGAACTCCTTTTGACTTTTGGATGTGGCTGGGACACTTGCCTTCCTTTGGCAATGCCAGCTCCATCACCGCAGACCTTGTCCGTGATCTACACAGCTCCAAGCACCTGTGCAAGGGCTGATGAATGCTAACTAAAAATATGAGCCCAGCTGTGAAATAATGAAATCAAGTCCTACCACATAACTTTGTATCTCCAGACTTATTCCTCTCCCATTTTGTACTGCTATTAAATATGTTACTTTCTAAAAGGCAACACATAAAAACAAATGTACCGATCTAACATTTGTTTGTACTGAACTGCACAGGAGGATTCCTAGATCTCCCACTTTAAATAGGTTAGAACGATCCCTCAAACCCCATAAGCAGATAGGAGTCTTTCAGCTGGTCCAGCCTGGTATTTGTTAGTTTACTTTTATTTACTAGTAGTAGAGCTCATCTACCATCAGCTTCTCCAGTTACCTCTAGCTATTTTCTTAGGTGCCTCAGGTGATTCTCACATTGTTTCCCTGTTTTAATGCAGTGAGGTGGTGTTGGAGACCCCTCCCACCTCAGGATATTTGGACCCACAGACATTGGTTTCCTCTCCATCTTCCAAATGAATGATGCATCAGTGAAATAGCATGTATTAAGAAGTGTGGTGATAGAGAGTTCTGTTTACTAAGCTCCTACCTTTTCAATTCCCCGATTTAAATAAATTTAATTTGCAAAAGGTTAAATTTATATGACCAATTAATCAATTAGGAGTAGTTACATTTCAAAATGTCTGCTTATCCAAAGGGTTCATTTCTGGTTGTTTTTAAAACGTAGAAAATTTGAAGCTCAGAAATGGATTGTTTTCCAAAAGATTTTTTATAATGTTGCTTGGCGAAACTTAGAACATATTTTTCTTAAAAAATGGATTTGTAAATGATGGATAGAAATCTAGGGGCAGGCCACAGATACCCAAATAGTTTATAGAGAGTTTGGTGTGGTCCACCCCCCTAGTAATGCATTTACTCATTAAAGAAACAGTTCTTGAGCACATACTGTGCTAGGCACTATTCTAGATGCTGAGGACACAACCTATAAGGTTTCAGTTTTCAAGGGTTTAAGGTCCAAGTGATGACAGAAATCAAGAGAGAAACAAGGAAATGGTAAATAAGCAGTTATCTTAGATAGTAGTAAGTGCTAAGGAAAGAAAAAATGCAGCTGGGAAACGTAATCAAGCTGAAATTAGACAGGTGGGGGGAGTGGGGCCATATTCGATAGGGTGTTCAAAGAGGACCTTGCTGAGAAGCTCACCCTTGATCTGAGATCTGAATGACAAAAGAATCTGGGAGGGGCATGAGATAATCTGGGAGAAGAGTATTTTAAGCAGAAAGATTAGTAACAGCAAGAATAGCCCTGTGGTGAGAATGTCTGGTGTGTATAAAGAACAAATATATGGTCAGTGTGGCTGGAATAACATGAACAAAGTCGAGGGTGGTAGGAAATGTTTAGAGAGCAAGATGGTGGTCAGATGATGTGGCTTTTTCAGCCATGGTAAAAGTATTTGGATTTTGTCCAAACTGCACAGTGCTTACTTGTCCCAGAGCCCCTAGATATACCTTAAATCATCTCTACTGCTATGCTTTAGAGACTGAACTACAATGGTCTATGGGAAAATGATATCAGAGTTGCTGGATTTTCAGGACCATATCTTCCCCCTTTCTATATGAATTCTTTTTTGCTTCCTCTGTTCCCACAGCTAGAGCAGGGCCAGAAGGAAGTTCATTTACTTATCAATTCATTCAGTGCTCAAAAGAATCATTGAATGAATGGATGGGAATTAGAAGTATACAAGGTTAGCAAAATTTCTGTCTTCATGAAGATAGGAAAGGGGATAGAGTATGGCATAGAGGTAGTTAGGGGTAGGCCATTTAGGAGTAAACTAGTCACAGAGGAGGTAGAGCAGAAGGGAAAGAGGGCTCTTCCTGCCAGTGTAACTCCCCAAAGTGCTGTGGAGCTGGAGACAAATAGCCCCAGTACTTCTTTTCTTTCCTTCTTCAGTCCTCAGGGCTGAGTGGTGGAACCGTGGACCAGCATGTGTCTAATTGCACTGGGTGCTAGCCTTCTGATTGATTCCATTGAGAATCCGGTCTGAGAACAGGAGGAAGGGGCTCTGAAGGAACAGTCACTCCATTTATGGTGAGTGAGGGGGAGTACTGATTGGCTGCTTCATCATGTTCTTCCTGGAAGGAGGATTTGTGTATCTGACGTCAGGCCCTGCAGGAGCCCCCAGAGATTATGGGCTGGGGCTAAAACATTGACCCAAACCTCAGGGGCAGATAGGGCTGATAGTTGGCTGCTTAAGTACACATTGGTAGTTAAAAATACTAAAGGACTCCTGTGGTGGTGGTTCTTAAATAGCTGCTTCCCCAAGTTCCCTAAATTCCCCTCAAATTTTCCTTGCCGTCCCAGGCCCTCCCCTGGACTGCTCATAAGCATCTTTTATCAAGCAACGAAAGGGGCTTCTAAGACTAGGGCCTGTTTCAGCCCTTGAGCCTATGCCCATTCTGATTGATCAGTGCTTGAGCCATACCTGTTATAAATACTTTGAATATCAATACTTCGAATATGGGGACAGACTTATGGGTTTAACAAAGAGCCATGATCCTCAGAGATCCTTGGGGATACAGTTCATTTATCATCATACTCCTGGCCATGAAACAGTCCCTTTGGGGTTTTAACGGCAACATGCTTTTTTTTGTTGTTCCTCTTTTCCTCCTTTTTGTGTCTGCCCCACCCCTTGATCTCTCTCACCCTATCCCCTCATCTGTATACCCTGTTTCCCCCTTAGGCCCCGCTTTCTTGCCCTCCTCTGAGAAAACTTTTCAGATCATCTCAGGCTGGTTTGTTTAGAGAAACCCCTTTTCCAATAACAGTTTAAGACATCCCTACGTTTTCATTCTTCACACATTATTTGAGTATTAATAACTCGTTTGTTGCCCTTGCCTGTAAGGTCTTGAGTTTGAGGACTTCATACCCTGTCCCAGGACCTGATACAGAGGGTAAACCAAATCCAAAACAACAAGAAATCCCAAACAGCAAAAAACAAATCCAAAACAACCAGAACGCAGTAGGGGAAAGAGGAGGGGGAAAGGACAGGGCTAAGAGAGAAAGGGGTGAGGGAAAGGAGGACAAGTGGGATGGAGAAAGGGAAAGAGGGAGAGAGAAATGGAGGAAGCAAGAAAGAGGAGAACAGGGGAGGAAGAGGAGGAGGAGAGAGAGAGAAGGAAGCAGCAATGGACACACAGAGAGAAGGGGCAGGGAAAGAATATAGAGGAGAGGCTAGAAGGAGGGAAAAAAGGAGGGAGAGGGGAAGAAAGTGAGACGTAATACTGACTTTAGGCAACAGCAGAACACCTAGTGACCTAAGGCTCCACTCCATTAGCCTCTCACCTCACAGCCTTCAGATTTCTTTCTGAAAAACCTTTTTTATGAGTTATGTCTTTCTAAGTCTTTCCTAAGCCTAACTATTATTTCTGTCAGTTTGGCTTTGTTTTTCCCACATTACTGTGAATTTTGATTAGTTAGGGAAACAGGCTTTGGTCTAATAATAGGCTGACTTGTTCCTATCTCACTATGTTGAATACTGTTTTCTTTTCCTTTAATGATTTTCTTATTTGGAAGGACAGCAGGGGTTGAGGGGTGGGGGGAAGATTTGAGAATGAAGTTTTCTGTCAGGAATCACAGGCAAGTCAGCCAGGGATCACAGATTACAAGAACTTTAAAAGAACAGATGTTATGAAGAATAAATTAAATACTTCTCGAGTTTTGTTTTGGTTTTTTTTTTGTTGTTGTTGTTCAGGTCTAACTCAATAATAATTGATTTTCCAATGATTTAGTCAATATGGCCTGACGCACCAAATTTATTGTCCAAAGAGGAAGAAAATGAATAGGGCATTTAGGCCCACCTCCGGAAGGAACATACTCTGTTACTAACATTCTCACATTCTCATTTTAGCCAATGACTTCAGTGCATTCCAAGGGGTCTGAAATTATAATATAATTATTGGCGAAGCCATTTCAGCTTCAGTGGAATTTTCATCAGCTCTGGACCCCATAATTCAGGATCACTTCCTGACACTGGGGTTTTGAATATCTCAATAGTACTTTTAGTGATTTCCATTGAAATCATAATGGAATTTCCCAAATGGTCACTTAAAAGTTTTATTGCTATAAGTGGCTTGACCTTGGCAGGTCGCTTACCCTCTCTGGGTCTTACTTTCTTTATCTTTAAAGTGGGGGATTTGTTCTAAATTATTTTTAAGGCCCCTCCCAACTTTAAAATTCTGAAAACCACAGGGAGCATAACATAAGAATACAGAAGAAAATGAGCTAATATAATACTGGTGGACCTTGAACTATTGTTATGATCTTACAGATATAATGCAGCTCAGGGCAAAGGTGATGAAGTCTACTGTTTTTGCCAGTAACTATGACATGTAATCTATTTTGTTTAAGAACACCTCTACTGGGACAGCACAGAATAAAATACAGATGATTTATCACTTCATGGGCACTTTCCAGGTATATATAGACAGTTGTCATCTCCCTGCATTAGGTACTCACTTCCGGAGTCTCAACATCTTAATATTTGTCAGTGTGGGACTGAAACAGAGCAGTCTTTCAGATCTTGAAGTATCAGTTTGTAAAAACCACCAAAGATTCCAACTACGTTGACCTAGTAACCTTATAGAACAGACTGTCATTTATAGTACAACTCAAGTTTAAGGACTGTTGTTTTATGCCCAATTAAGGGGAGTTTATCTTTGGCATTTTCAGGAAAAGAGGCTCTTGAGGATACATTAAAGTTTACCTAAAGAAATAATTTTAGGATTAAATAGATTCAAAGAGCAGTTGGCTAGATTCACCTTCACTGTAAGACATAAATTTAAGTAAGAGTGGATTTCTCTTTAATGGAAAGAGACCAAGAATAACTGATGGGAAACAAATAAAGCCACAATAATTCACAGAATATTAATGGACCTGTCCAGGGAGAAGTTAATAATTTATGTCAGTCCATGTATCCATTCTCAAGAGGATGTTAAGACAGGTCTCAGGGTAGTCCTTAGACACTAATTTCAAGAACACGTAGGAAAATAAACAGTATGTCCCCATGGTTTGCTCAACTAATCCAGACCACACTGAATTATGCAATCATGTCATTCAGTATTCATACACTTAAAATACGACTGTGCCTCAGGCCTTCTCTGGGACACCATTCTGAAATAATTTCATTTATTCTCTGCTACAGACAAATGGATACATTATACTCTGCAGGAAAATATTTTCCATGGTCTGAGTCCAAAGAGTAGTCATCTTATTCCAAAATTCACTGACCTCCATCCTTTAGAAGGTCAAAGTTCTATCCTGTTAAACTAAAAAATATTCAAGACAGATTCTTGTCTGCCTTCAGAGTACTTGTATGAACTTGAATCTGTCATGTGAGATACCATCTGCCCTGCCCACCCTCCCAACTCCAAGTTTCTCCTTCCCTCTCCACCCTCTATATGCATTTGGAAATGACTGGCCTCAGATGTGGCTCCCAAGGCCCTATTGACTACAGAACCTTCAGAATAGTCTATATTGCTATTGCACCAACATTTTCTTTGTCTCCCCTGTACTCTGATTTAGCAGTCTGATTGATTCCTGTGAAACATTACCACAGCTACACAGGGATTTGTCAAGTCAAAGGGCCAAATTCAGGGAAAGTCTTACTTTGCTTGACTAAAACCAAAGTGCAAACTAGCCCAGTTTTGGAAGGATCCCTTGACTATTTGCCAAGATGTAGGTGAGAGTAAACACAAAGTGGATAAGTTTCTTATTTACTTTAATGCTAGTGTCACCTCTTCTAAGAGAGACACTCATGTTGACCAGAATTTTATATTTTAACTGTAAAAAAAGTACTAATTTAGTAACAATTTGGAAGAAATTATATAACTAGAAATTTTTACAAGTATGGGCCCTGACTCAGCAGTTGGCACAGTGCCTGGCATATAGCAGGAACTCAATAAATGCTTATTGGATGAATGAATGGGTGAGCTAAAGAATTAGTGCTTTAAGGTATGCAAAGGTTTACAAGATCCATCCTTTGCTTTCAAGAGGCCTTCAGTCTTAAGAAATTTCACATAGTCGATTGGAAATATTTTTAACTCAAAGACAGAGTTAATTTTCTCAAAATGGAAGGAGATAATCTTGGATCTGTCTTGGGCCTATCCAGAAAGAAAGATACAAAGAACCAATTGTGCTACCTGAAGTTTATGTACTATGGATTAAAGTCCATTAAGAACTGAATTGAAGCCATGCCGCTGAGGCAAGGCCAACATGTCACTAAGAAGGGCATGCAGTCCCCAAAGCTTCCATTCCAATGTGACTGAATGCATGAAATATATGGAGTGCCATTAAATGTTCTCATGCAGTTCTGAAAAATAAATGTTTTTGACAAAGCAGAAGTACAAAGCATTTACTAGATTTCCCAGTTCTCAGAAAAAAATGGCTGAGTTGCTCCCAAAGCTAATTAATGGCCCCTTTTTGAGATCAGAATTTAGGTAGAGAAGTATTAATAAAAGAAAACCCAGTATAGGGAATGGACCTGGATTACCGAAACCAACATACTATTATAACTCTTTTTATGAAGAATAGATAAATGACTCAGAAAATGAAATGTTCCTGCTCAACATGAAACTCATCAATTGTTTTTAAAAGGGAACACACATCATACTTCGTTTCTGGGAACTGCACCATGACAACAGAAAACACAAGCTTTCCTGTAGATCAGTGTTACGCGTCTGCATGCAGAGGACTAAAAATAATAAGGACAAGGAAATCCAATTGTTTGATGCTCATGAAGGCCAGAGAACTATGCTCAACCTCATCCATTTTGCTCCTTAATAACATTAAATCCAAAAAGAACGTCATGTTAAAGTTGAAACCCTCACTGGGAAGCAAATGGATTCTAGGTTAGTTCCACCTAAGTTTGAAATTCCACTTACTAAAAAAAAAAAAAAAAAAAAAAAATCCACTTACTAACTGAGGAGAGGGGTGAGTTTTAACCTCTCTGAGTCCTTTAACTGAAAAAAAAAAAAAAAAAAGTATATCTTCTCAGGGCTGCTTTAAGGAGTAAAAATGCAGCGTCTGGTTCATTGCAGGTATTCAATACATGTTAGTCAACATTGGTTCACTCTGACAGAGACTACACGTTTCTTCCTCACCAATTAACCAATTATATCCTTAAACATGTTTGGGACTTTGTTAGAATATTTGGGAATATTTCTAAATATGAAGAGTTAAATTTTAGTTCTTTTCGTGCATGTGTTCAAACTTCAACTTACTGGGGTGCCTGGGTCACCCAGTTAAGGTCAGTCAGTTAAGGAATCCAACTCTTAGTTTTGACTCAGGTCATGGTCTCAGGGTCATGAGATCGAGCCCCGCATTGGGCCTCACACTTAGTGCAGAGTCTGCTTGAGAATGTTTCCCCCTCGCTCTCCTCTTTCTGCTCCTCCTCCTCTCTTTCTCTCACTCTCTCTCAAATAAATAAAATCTTTAAAAAAAATTTCAACTTACTAAAATTTATTTTTCTTCATCCTACTTAAATTAAGCTCCTACGATCTGCAGTTTTCCAATTCCTCATTTTAGACTAAAGATTTCATGTAGCTTTAGTTTTGTCTTCTGTTTTGGGGGCACAGGTGGGGGGCTAGTGCACAGAGATAGCAATCTAAAGGTCATTTGTAAAGCTCTGCCTCATCTAAGGGCTTCCCTGCATGTGTACATATCTGAATTTATGGTCCTCCTTTCTTGCTCTCCCTCAGACTCAAAGGAATTTTCTGAATAGGGTTGCTTAACAATATCTCTGCTCTTGGCCAGTTTTCTGCCTCCCTCTTCTGGAACCTGGTACCTAATTCTAATTACTGACTACACGTTGTGCATGCATGTATAGAACACCTGCTCCTCCATTTCACTGATCAAAAAACCATATGAATTGGTTTCCCACATGAAAGTGGCTCCTCCAGATCTATCCATTTCTATTCTTCTATTCATGCAGAATTGAACAACCATACTTTGATTTAAAAAAGATAAAAAATAAGAAATATAAAAAAACATAATTTTCTCACTCTTTCTCTTCTTGTTACCAGAGAACACTTATATTAAAGCTAATTTGCATGTACATCTTCTCTGAGCCTGCTTCATCATGCACCAATAGAAGAACCAATGATCTATCATTCATTCCTTTATACATCCATTCATTCAACAGATATTTACTGAGTGCCCCCTATGTTCCCTGCTCTCTTAAATCTTTCAATCCAGAGGGAAGACAATAAATGTATTAAATAAATATAACTGGTTCATTCAACAAGAATGGCTTAAAGGGTTTAACCATAAGGCAATAATATTTTTGTCTCCTACTATCTTCTTTTTCCTGAGATATCTAGTCTTGTGTAATAGTCAAATGTAAACCTCATTAAAAGTTGAGGAGTTATTATTACCACAGCCAGGCCTATCGTAGGTGACAAGTCAGTTGTTGGGGAAGGAAATAACAGAGAGATGTCTTTTGTTTCTTTTTCCTCAGTTTATGCTTTTTTAAATTTTTTTTTATTTTTATAAAATTAATTAATTTTTTTTATTTTATTAACATTAACATTTGCTTCAGGGGTACATGTCTGTGAATCATCAGTCTTTCACAGTTCACAGCACTCACCACAGCACATACCCTCCCCAATGTCCTTCCCCAGCTTGCCAACCTGGTGATAGACATGAGGAAATGGAAGAGCAAAGATCTACCATGACTGATATTGTCACAATCTGGCAATATAGTCTTCTCTCCTAAGAGTTCAGAGCTGCCTCTTTCTCTTTGGGGCATATTAAGGGTTCTTCAGAAATTTCTAATTCCCAGTCAGAAACTGCTCACCTGGAATTCTTCTTATGCAAGACATATATTTTCTTTGGCTCTAGAAATTCAAAGGTCATTTCTAGCTCTTTATACCAATTCATTTTACTCATCTGGGCAACGCCCTTTTAGAGGATCTAACCTGACTCTTTGCCTCATCTGTCTCATGTGAGGCCCATCTCTGCTCCACAGGAAACTCTTGCTCAGACTTTGCCCCAACATCACTAGGTATGCTGGCGAGACTCTACAGAAGTAACCTTTCCTGTATTCCTTCTCTTATAGCACCCAGATTTTTGGAAAATAGGTTTCTATTTCTCGTCTTTTAGATTTTTCAAGAGAAGTAAGACATCGATTCACAGAATTCCTCCCCCAACTGTGGGGGGACATAATTTATGTTCTCTCAGTGCAGGAAAACTCCCCTTCTGATATGAGGTGACAAGAGAAATAACCTGCCTTCTTCTGGGAGAGATAGTAGGTCTAGCACAGTGCTGTGCTGGTAAATGTTTAACAAAGAGGGGGGAAAAATATATATGCATATATACATACATATATACATACACATGTTTATTATGTTTTACTGATATAAAATGCATAGCACATAATTTAGAGAATAATAATAAAAAATACATTATACTGTAAATTCCACTTAAACAACTAATTCTCATGGAAAGATTCAATCAATTTTTGTCAGGCTTTTGTATCTATAGCCAACATAGCTTGCAACCAATAAAGTATAATTCCAACATGAATATTGGTTGATATTTTCATTTACATTAATGAATAATATGAAAGTGAAATAATGAAGCATATCACATACCTCAATAAAGTTGCTTCTTTAAAAAAATATATCAGAACTTCACTTATTCTCAATAATGTGACTTTTATTGAATTAGATAATAGTTTTGGAATACTGAAAGATATTTCTGCAATTCGCGTGGTGTTCATAAACATAACAGTACTGTGATCTAAAAGTCTGTGTTCCCTCCAAATTTATACATTGAAATCTGAACTCCCAAAAGTGATGATAACCTTTGGGAAGTGATTAGGTTCTGAGGAGTGAGGACTCATAAATGGGATTAGTGCTCCTATACAAGAGATCTCAAAGAGCTCCCTAGCCTCTTCTGCCTTGTGAACATGCAAGAAGTCTGCAACCCAGAAAAGGGCCCTCACCTGACCATGCTGGCAGCTGATCTTAGACTTCTAGCTTCCAAAACCATGAGCAATCAATTTCTGTTGTTCATAAGCTACACACTTCGTGGAATTTTATCACAACAGCCCAAATGAACTAAGACAAACAGCTACAGACCTGACATGCTTTTAAGTGTAGTCTCCATTATTAACATGTACTCAATCACTCTAAGTTGAAATTATTAACAAACAATCAAGCCCTGATTTACAGTGTTGGCCAATTTCTTGGTGTAAATGCTCCCACCATGGTTAATTTCAACCACCAACGTAATGTTACCAAAAACAGAGTTGAGATGACACGTGCAGCAATACATCACTATATATAGTATTTCTACCATACAGATACAATAGACATAAGTAACCCCAACAACACAGATAATAACAAAACATAATAACATGATCAGGAAGTGATGAGGTTCGCATGTGTATTATCTTTTTTTTAATATAACTTGCTAATTACAAGTTTACTTATTTTTTAATACTAGCACTCCAGGGGCGCCTGGGTGGCTCAGTGGGTTAAAGCCTCTGCCTTCGGCTCAGGCCATGATCTCAGGGTCCTGGGATCGAGCCCCACATCAGGCTCTCTGCTCAGTGGGGAGCCTGCTTCCCTCCCTCTCTCTACCCGCCTCTCTGCCTACTTGTGATCTCTCTCTCTGTCAAATAAATAAATAAAATATTAAAAAAAAAATACTAGCACTCCAATAGCTACCTTAACGAAAAAAAAAAAAAAACTCTCCCTAAATCATCCCTCAGTGCCCATTTTTGTGGTTATTTAATTTTGTCTTTGCACGTGAGAAGTTTTTACAGTCATTCATCTGATTCCCAGATCCTACTTTGAAACCTTGTTTGCATCTGGTTCACTTTGTAAAGGAATGTTCCCCAATCAAAACTCATTCTAACATCCTGCTACAAAAAGAAATGAATAAGACAACTTCAGATAGTGATTAGTGCTCTGCAGAATGACAAAGAGTAATTATTTAGAACATGTTGTCAGAGAAGACCTCACTGAAGATACGCCGTTCAAGCTAAGATCTGATTGACAGGAAGGAGCCAACTACGTGAAGATATGGAGGAAAATCTTTCAGGGAAGAGGAAACAGTGGAGGCTTTAAGGGAAGATGTTCAATCTGCTTTCAATGTACTTTGAGCACGGTAAATAATAGGGTAGGAGAAGAAATCAGAAAGATAACCAAACAGCCAGATAGGCAGAGCCCTTTGGCCACTGTAAGTAGTTTGGACTTCATTCTAGGTGTCATGGGAAGCCTTGGAGAGTTTTAAGCAAGGGAATGAATGACATATCTGATTTAAATTTTTAATTTTTTTTTTTTTTTAATGTTGTTGTTTAGAGAATGAATTAGAACAAGGCGAGAGTGTAAAGCTAAGTGACAGGCTAGGATTCTTTTGCATGAATTCGGTCAGAAGATAATAATGACAAACTAGAGTGTTGACAGTGGAGACAGAAAAGAGTGAATAAATTAGACATATATCTCCCAGGCAAAGCTGAAAAAAAAAAATTGCAGACAAATTGAATGTGAGACATGAGGGAAAGGGAGGAAATGAGAATGATGCCTAAGTTCGAAGCTTGAACAACGGAGTTGATCATTTGTTGAAATGTGGGCACCTGTGGCTGGAAAAAATGGAGAAAATAAGACTTTATTTTGATATGCCTAGATGATGCCAAGGGAAGAACAAGGGGAAAGGTCAAGTTGAGAACAGTGTATATTAGAACAAACCATGTGAAATTATCCCTTTGGTAGGCCAAAAATGATCAAACACTGGACATTTCACATGGTTTAATTTAATATGCATTCGAAGCCCAGTGGAAAGATCAAACACAAGTGAAGATGCTATCCACTTAATGAAGTGTGCATAACTATTAGGTTGTATGTAATTTATAAACATAAAATACTATGTGGGTATAGTTTATCATGGTGCTATTACTAGTGCATTCACATTAAGTCACACCCATTCATAGAGCCAATCAGACTATGACAATCCCACATCCACGAGGGTTTCCTTTAACACTCGACTTTGGCTTAACGGAATGTCTTCTCATTTATGAAGACCAATTTAGAATTCACACGCCTCGGTGGCAGCTGAGCACCATGAAATGAGAGCCACTGTACGCTCATCTTTGCAGTTTCATAGCTGGCACATGTGCTGATTCTCCCCTCAGTTTACTGGTAGTTTGCCAGTTTATAGTAGAGATAATCTCATGCATCATTTGCCATTTTTTTCTCTTTTCTTATATTTTTACCCTTCTGTTTAGGTTTCACTCGCATAAAATTTTCAAATATATAAAAACAAGTTACCACATGCACACTATTGAGGTGGTTGTGTGTCACTAATTTAGATGGTAAATAAAGTTTTGACTTAGAAGGACTTACACTGTGATAGTTTATTTCTCCTTTTAAGAAATAAATTACCCTTTCTGACTAAAGGAAGATTATAGGGGCACCTGGGTGGCTCAGTCAGTTAAGCAGCTGCCTTCGGCTCAGCTCATGACCCCAGGGTCTTGGGATCGAGCCCTGCATCGGGCTCTCTGCTCAGCAGGGAGCCTGCTTCTTCCTCTCCCTCTGCCTGCTGCTCTGCCTACTTGTGCTCTCTCTCCCTCTGTCAAATAAATAAATAAAATCTTAAAAAAAATAAAAAAAATAAAGGAAGACTATGTAGTAATAATCAGTGGTATATGGGGAACATAAAGGTATAAAATAACCTGTAATATAAGACACACTACTGTAAATATCAGTAGCATTGTTCCAATACATTCATTCAGTCATAAATCTCAACTTTTCCTTAAAGTATTTCTGGATTGTGTACCCATCTGTTCCTTCCTCTGCTATCAGTCTAGCATTTTTCCTCTTGCCTGGGTTACCAAAGCTGCCCTCTACTGGTTCTCCCCACCACCTATATTTCCTCCCCCCATAATCTGCCACTCTCATCTTCTTATCCTCATTGGCATCATCAGTGACTAGTGACACCATATGTGGGACTCATCACAGACCTCTCTGTAGGAGGCTAGATGTGGAGTCATAGCCACCCTGCAAAGATCTTTATTCCAGTGTTTGTGAAGCAATTAAAGGAAAACCATTTTTTTTATTCCCTAAGTTTCAGACCACTAAGGAAAGGGCTTCTTTCTTTACCAAGGAGGATGATGTATTAGGGAAAATGTTCCCTTTCTGGAAACATTGTTAGACTGTGGGCATTTCTTGCGGTGTTCCTTAAATGGACTAAATGTTCGAATTCACAGAGGGAATATTTGGAAGCTGGAAGATAATGAGAAGCCCTAATTCCTTCATAATGAAAATAAGTCATGAGTTTAAGGGTTTCCAGATAGTACTTCTCAATTTTATCTCAATTTAAGCACCCAATAGTGAAGTAAAAGGGTTAGGCTTTGTTTTATTTTGGCCTCTGGCTTTCATGACCTCTATGAAGACCAATGGGTAGGAAGAGACTATAGAGCTATAACTGCTTTCTAATAAAAGTAATTTTTACATTGTTCAAATGCAATGCCCTTAAGCAAATGAACATTAGAAATAAGAATTACAAAACTACAGAGCACTAGGAATTGACATGATATGGTAAGTACATCACCAAGCTAGACATCAATTTGAATTTCAGTCTTAGTTTTAATGGTAACTAATTATCTGACCTTGAACTAGTTAATTAATTTTTCTACTTCCCAGTTTCCTCATCTTTAAAACAGAAATGACCCCAAAGGTTTTATCTAGCATTCAAACTTCATAATTATCTAATCTCTCATCTCCTGGCTAAAAAGTAATTTCATAGTAGCAATTTAGACAACAGTAATAGTTTAACAAGTATTTTCTCATGACCTTGTGGTAGAATAAGCTAATATGGGATAAGAATACCTTTATTGAAACTGGAAGGGAGAGAGCAGCAAGATGGCAGAGGAGTAGGAGGTGGAGATAGTGATTGATCCCAGAAGTTCAGCTAGA
>CM052885.1:86433777-86530373 GCA_028534135.1 Potos flavus
TAGGGTGGCTGGATTATGGACATTGGGGAGGGTACGTGCTATGGTAAGTGCTGTGAAATGTGTAAGCCTGATGATTCACAGACATGTACCCTGGGGCAAATAATACATTATGTGTTAATAAAAAATAAAAAAATTAAAAAAAAAAACTGGAAGGGATCCTTTATAGTTCTATAGTTGGTTACTACAACAGAGTACAGGAAAATCTGCTAATATTTCTTTGCTTCTACTTTCCAGCACTAAATATGGTAATAGTGACAGGCCACATTGATTCACCATTTTCTTACCTATTAAACAGAGTGAAAATTTATAGTCAATTTGTTATAATGTCTGTCTCAGTTTTCTTCTTCTTGTAGGCTGTATGGAATTTTACTGCCTATGTTATCTGGAGGCAATACACACAGGTGGTAGGGTCACTGTGCTGAACCACACAGATTTTCCTATCTGGACTGCCTGGACAGATTTTTATCTGGGCTCTGTGATTCCCCACTTCTTAGCGTTCATGCCCTTGTGCAATCCCATCCTTATGAGTGTAGCAGGGACCTGTCACTTCATTCTAGCCAATAGAATATGACCAAAAAAAAAAAAATGTGAGGTCTCCCTGTGATTATGTTATATTGTATGGCAAAGGTGATGGAATTTGATTATCTTACTTTATATAAGAATCCATCTTAGCAGACTTTTCTAGCGTCTTGATCTTCTTGCTGGCTTTAAAGATGTAAGCTGTCCTAAATCCTACAGCTGCAGAGAAATAAATTCTTCCAACAATGTGAGTGAGTTTAGAAGCAGAACCTTTCCCAGTCAAATCTCCAGATGAGAACCCATCCTGGTCAACATCCTGATTTCAGCCTTACAGAGGACCGAGATAAGCTGTGCCTGGATTTCTGACCCACTGAAACTGTGAAATAACAAATGTGGTTAATTGATTATATAATAATAGAAAACTAATTTATATACATATTATATAATTTATATAATTTCTAATACAATAATTAATTATATATAATTTCTAATAAATAGAAATTCCTTATAATTTATATAATTTATTATATAATAATAGAAAACTAATGCAAGGAATTTATTCCTTGTATTTATTCCTTCCATTTCTGGGAAGGCTGAAAGTTCTCTGCCATCAGTCCTCTCTAGGAATTGCCTCAGTTGGAGACAGCCACGTCACTCAAAGTCACGCCGCCTTCTAAAGGAAACTCACATCTAGTGTGGAGATATAAAGGTCTATTCCTTTGCCCCATCTCCAGATATATGACCCAGTTCCAGAGTAACCAAAGGGCCCGCTTTTCCCTCTGTCCAGTCCTCCTGCTTCCTTCCCCTTGTACCACAGATGTGTGAGTGTGTGTGCGTACACACAACCATCCTAAGCTCAGACATCGAGCAGGTTATGAAATTATCTAACATTCTATAAAACTATCTTCTATTTTTCTACTCATTACCTTCCAATCCAAAAGACCCATGGCTACAGAATGGGGGAATCTTGAAACAAGCATCAGTAACAGTTAGTGAGTCTTACATCCACCCACATATTCTCAAGGACAGCCAGATATGCCAAAATCATGGGGTGAACATGAAACACATGGTCTCAAGAAATTTCCTGGTTAAACTAGATAATACTTAAAAATCAAGGAGCATTGAGACAGAATTAAGATGAACATATGTTGATACATATATTCATGATACTGTTAGTATAGTAAGCAGACTTTGGAAAAAGACAGACTGGATTTGAATGATTATTATCTGCGTGAGCTTAAAAAACGTGTCTACCTTTCTGAAACACAACTTTATTATCTATAAAATGGGGATGATATTAGCCTTACAATGCTGTGAAAATTAAATTAAATTAACTAAAATATGAAAATGCCTAGCATAGTATTCAATATGCAATAGGCACACAATAAAAGCCCTATTTTTTCTTTGTTTTGTCAATGTCTCTTCAAATTTTGATTTTTTTTTCTTTTCAGCAATGCAGGGATAGATGGAAAAATTTCCAGAAAGGTAATTCTGAATAATTTCTGATTAAAGTTTAGAGGGAGCAGAGAGTCGTCTGGCCCAGGTACCTCTACTTTAGTAGTCTTTTTAATAACCTTTCAAATTACTCTTTGGCTGAGACTTTAGCTCTGCAATGCATTAATGTTGGCATACTGAGATTTTTCCCAAGGTTATTCTCATTCTTGATTCATAATTAGTAGCTGCCTTACCAAATTACCACACAATTATAGCACCTGAGTCTTTCTTGGAGCTCTTTCAATTAAAACACTAGCTGGGATTGGCAAGGCCTAATTTTCTCCACCTTGTTGGTCCAAATCAACAGTGTATTATTTGGCATCATATAGGGATGATAGTTCCAAGTCCAGGGTATCTCATGATTTTATCTATAATCCATATGACTTTATAATGGCAGTGAATGTTTGTTCTACTACTGGGTAGACCAACAGATTTAAAATTTAAAAAAAAATTGGGAATAATTTCATCTCTTGATGAATACACCTTCTGAGTTAGATGGTTTGGTGATACCAAGATGAATGATTTATATGGACAACTGAAATATTTACTTGGATAATAGAATACTGGCAAATTTTGCAAAGTGTAAGAGTAGACAGGTGGAGGCAGGAACTAATGGAAGTCGATCCAATGTCTGCCTATTTCCTGAACAAACAAATCCCTTCTTTTAAGGTGTGAAGAACTTTTGCCAAATCCATCCATCCTCTTTCATGAACAATTGTTTGGTTTGTTTTGCACTGGACTGAGGCAAAGCCATAAATTTTATGTAGTAACTAACCCCATCAAGGCAAATAGTATGCTTAATAAAAAAAAGAAAGATTGCTGTTTACCATTGGCAGCAAAATTGATTAATATACATCCTGGCCAACTCTCTGATGGCTATAAATGCAATACAATATGTAAATGTGCTTGTATACATGTATGGTAAGATAGTGGGTAAGTTCAGGATGTGAAACTGGAAGAGCTTCTTTCTTTCTTGCTCAGAAATAGTGGTACTCTTTTCTTTTGGGGGTAGAAATTCCAAAGACAGATTATATAAAGTGTCCCTGCAATATTAAAACATAACTGTATAAAGGAAAGCTGCATAGGCTCAGGAAAAGCTGTGATCTTTTCTTCAAATGAATCTCAAGTGGAAGGCGAATATAGAGAGATATAAATAGTATTCTGGTTGAAAATGGGTTTGGTATAGATTTAAAAAAAAATGAAAGAATTTAGGGACCATGAATGTGTATGTGTGTGTGTGTGTGTGTGTGTGTGTGTTTGTGTGTGTGTTCTTTCCAGAACTTTTACAAGATTTCATGTATATTGACTATACAAATACACATAGTCAAAGTCAAATATATACACATAGGTATATATCTTGCAAGAGTTCTAGAAAGTATAAAAAAAATAGGATGAGGGAAAGGCAATGATGACTGTATTCTCCAGAACTGAAGAAAGACAGGAGTACTCATCTTGGGGGGGCAGGGGAGGAATGTAAAGACATGAACACCAAACTAGGACAAATAAAAGCAAATTCAGACATGTCAGAATGAAATTAGAACACATAAAAGATATTAAAAGCTACCAGGAAAAACAATGGATATTTGATAAAGGAAATGTAAAAATATGCATAAATAACAATGTTCATTGATCAGAGGACTCAAAGTTCAGAAAGTTAACAATTCTTATCAAATTAATCTCTAAATTCAATGATACTTCAGTAAAAATCCCAAAAGAAACTTTTTTACAAATTAAAAATTATCCTATAATTCAACTGGAAGAAGAAAGTTCATGAATATTTAAATTGTGTGGAAGATGATAAATAAGACATATATGTTTTATCCTTACAGATATTAAGATTATAAAGTGAGAATCTTTAAGGCAACTCACATTCGTAACAGATAGCCCAGTGTATCAAAAAGAGATCAAAGAATTACAGTTGTGCATTTATGGAAACTATGGCCTATCAAAAAGACCAGATGAATTAATGGCCTGCACGTGAATACAAAAATTTTAAGCTTTTGATAAGAATTCATGGAATTAATAGGATAGTTTTATGAAATTGTAATAGAGAAGCTGTGATGAGTAACCCAGTCAATCACCAAACTATCCTACTGCTCGGGTTTATAACATTAACGAGCTGAGCTGTGAACTAAAATGAAGGAAAATGTTTGCTGTTTGGTTGATTGGTTTTGAGTGACTTAAGAATAAGATAAAATCACTGGGAGATTTTAAAAGGTGACTAGAACATCGACAATTGAACCATGTGAACTACGGAGGAAAGTCATCAGCAAACATTTATGGAGTGTGTCTATATGGTATACTACCAGGCCTAACAAAAACCTTCACTGTATTTACAGTTAAAACTCAAGACAATACAAACATACAGATTTTATTTGCTTTTGCTTACAAGCAGCTCAGATTCCAACTGTACATAAAATTTAATAAATGATATTAAGTCTCTGTGTTACCACTTGCCTTACACTTTTTTTTTTTTTTGCATATGTTCTGATTTGCCATTTCTATTCAAGGTTAAAAAAAAAGCCAACATTTTCCTATACTTCCAACATTTCAATAGCTTGAAATTATTTTTAGAAAGAGGTATGAGTATAAATAAATGGAAAGCACTTTTATTAGGTACAAAACTTTCATTTTCATCTCCCAATCTCATTTGATAGCTGTTTTAGGAATATCTGTGAATATACCATTTACTTCTTCATCTATATCAGTAGAAATTTTTTGGTGGTACATATTTTCATGATACTCCAGTTTTGTTTTCCTGCTAAAGAAACTGATAACATCAGTCCTCAAAATGATGAAGAGAATCGGATGTTACTGGGCAGGAGACTCCAGGAGATTTATAAGTCCTTCACATCTCCTCAACTCACATACATTCTACCATCACAGAAACAGAAATTTTCACTTAAACACCTATGTGAGACTGTCAACTACAGCCCATCATCTTTTGCATAAATGCTACCTAATGGAAGTCAGTTTTGTATTTTTCAAAGCTGAAAAGGAGATCCCAGTTTTACTTCTTTTGGAAATTTAGAAAGAATCTATAATAAGTAAACATCTCACAAGAGCTCACTGGTGAGGGATGAATAAAATTTAAAGCTTATGAAAGATTTCAAATAATCATAATGGATTCACTCCTTACTGATATCATCATTGGTTTTTTATATTCACAACAGAAATGTGAAATCATTCAGCCATAGAGACAATCATATAACTTTATTATGAAATTCAAGGTAGTTGTAGCAAACAGGTCTACCTTGATATGCATTTTCCTTTCTTTCTAAAAAGAAAAAACAAAAAACAAAAAACAAACCTAAACAAATGATTTTAGGCTATAATTAACAAAACAGAGGTCAGAGAGTTTTAGAATTAATTTGCATTCCATTATGAAATGATTCCAGGTACAAGAATTACAATGTCTCATTTTGCTTCACATTCTTTGTTTAAAATTCCATTTCTATTTTCATTCCTGCAGAAATGACATCCTACACTCATTTATGTTTTGTTTGTTTGAGGAAAAAGAAAGCCTGAACTCAGTCTACTGGGATCTAATTATTGGAACCTAATTCCAATTACAGTCTTCTAAATCAACGCTTTAGGCTTTCCTCCTCTCCACTTCCTTTTCAGAAAGGGCCATTTATATTGTTCCGAAGACTTTCCATGTGAGAGACTTCTATTTATAGATACCATCTACCACTGGTTTTGTAGTTCCATAATCTCAGTTTGCCAAACAACTTCATGCTCATTTGAACTGGGGAATTTCTTTGTAATTTAAACGCCCAGGATAAGAGACAGACAAAGATAAAACATACACAAATTAAGACTTTCTTGTTGAGATAAAACATAACATTTCCCTTAAACATCTAATTTTTGCAAAAAGTATAAAGAGAGCTGCTAATAGAGGATGTTGCCTATAGATGTTTAAATAAAATGCTTAAAGCTTGATCACTGTGATTAATTGTGGAAGTCTGCTTTCAGAAAGGTATTAACCCTGAACTGGCAACGACCAAGAGGCAGAAATTCAGATTGCAACTTTACAGAATGTCGAAAGACAACTGCTTCCAACTTCCCATTTTATTATTTTATAGTTTCATTTCGTAACATTTTTTCCCTCTTGTCAGATAACAAATATTCAGTCCAAAAGCACTAAATTTCCCTTAGGATCTGTTCACTTACTGAATATTAACACTTCATTTTCACTCGGATATGTTATCATCTCTAAGAGTAAACAAATGCAGATAGAATCTCTCCTATCAGTCTTCGTTATACTGGAGATATTATGATGAAACATTTCATACCAGACACACATAACTCATGTATATATTAAGATATATACCAGAGACAAGTACTGGGGGATAACAAAGGTGAATCAACACACAGGCAGGGAAACATCCTGCTACTGACTAATAAAGGGCTGTGGTTTTCCTCATGGTCTAGCCAACAAGACATACATCAAACACTAATGAACACAAGTAAATGTATTAACAACTTAGGTTGAAGCTAGCAACTACAACTTGAGCCTAGACTCAAATACAGTGTTTCTGTAGCGTGTAGTGGTTCAGGGTCCATGGTCAACAGTTTGGACAAACAAGGTTTGGAGAGGTATTTTTGTGTTGGGGTATGCAGTTTTTCTCTCCTCTGTAGAAATTCTCATTTAAATAAGGTAATGGCAGTATAAGTTACTGAGAAGAAACTAAAGCCGAGGTTCTCAGTGAGCGGCATGATCATCTGACAAGCTTGTTAAAACATAGATTGTTGGTTCTACCTCCAGTTTTCTGATTGAGTAGGTCTACGGCAGGCCCGAGATTTTACATTTTTAACAAGTTCCCAAAAGATATGGATGCTCGTAGCCTAGTGACCACATTTTGAGAAGCTTTGAGTTTAAGAACACATTTCACGGTTTTCTTTTCTTTATGGACGTTTCACTGTAAGTACTAGTGTTCTCTACAATATATGTTGAGAAGTATGTTTCATGGTTCTTTGGCTGAACGCAAGGTTTTGGTTGAGAAAGAATTTTGGAAACAAGTGAGGACAAAAGTGATTCCTTCACTTCTGATATGACATTTTAGGAACATCTGATAAACCTCTGAAAATTGAAAAAAAAAAGGATATAGTTTATGAAAATATTTATCTTCTCATTGCAATTTATGACAAGTGATAATACTAAAGTTATTTCTGATATATATGGTTTAGTATTTTCATGCATAAGAATTAAGGTGAAGTGAGAAATAGATAACATCAAGAAGTGTCAAATTCCTTAGGTCCAAAACATATATTAAATAATCTTCCCATTTATAAAATGCTAAAATCAGGGGCTTCCTTAGGAGAAGATAGAATGATAATTAGTTTTTTTTTATTTTTAAGATTTTATTTATTTGACAGAGGGAGAGAGATCACAAGTAGGCAGAGAGACAGGCAGAGAGAGAGGAGGAAGCAGGCTCCCCGCTGAGCAGAGAGCCCGATGCGGGGCTCGATCCCAGGACCCGGATATCATGACCTGAGCCGAAGGCAGAGGCTTTAACCCACTGAGCCACCCAGGCACCCCGAATGATAGTTAGTTTTAAAAGTCTTACTAACTTTAAAAGATTCTGGACTTATTTCTTTCTTTCTTGGTAATGGTCTTCAAAATGCATTGGCTCCTTGGGCTTTGTATTAAGGTGTTTGAAAATTTGTTTTTCCAAAGGTACTAGTGTTTCAAGATGAAACAGCAAAGTTATAAATGATATGACAACATAAAGATGCTATACCCAAAAGTCGATCTCGAAACTACTTCCCTGCTCAGATGGCTTTACACAAGAAGGGTCAGGGAGAAAAGAGAGAAGCTGAATTATAGGACTGAGATTTCAAATGATTTTTTTTCTCTAAAAAACTGTGTCAATGCTATTTTAACAATATATGAACATTTTTAAATGTTCTTATCAGTATGTTCATTCTCCTCAAACAGTAGCACTTTAATTTTGTGGCAGCTGGTATTAACAGCACTAAGCTCAGAATACAGTAGATGTTTCTAGAATAGTTAGGTAAGAGGCTAGTGGAGAAAAAGAAAGACTGAATAAAAGGAGACTGGAAGCTTCTATGATTAGTTTTCTTCATCTCTTAAATGAGATAAACAGTTGGCCCAAGCTTAAAAACGTTCAGAAGATGGATTTTATGTTCAAAAGAGACAACTGAAATTTTTCATAAGAATATCATCCTCCATTCTTTTCTGTCTCCACCTCGGCTGACTGTTGAGCATCACCTTAAGGCCTTCTGTCTGAATTTACCAAGTAGCTTCCTCTTGAGTTAAAGCAAGGAAAGGTTTTTGTCCATTTGAAATTAACAATCACTTTCAAACCTTGACATTTCAATTAGTTTCCCTTATTTTTGCATTTTAAAATAAGCTGAGGGTAAGAAAAAGATATTCCAGGAATTTTCTTAGAGGATGTAACTTTAGACCACTTTGTGTTTCTTTAACTGCAACTGGGTTAAAATTTTAATTTTGTGTGATCAATTTGCTCTTTTTAAATTAATGTAATTTATTTCATCAAAAAAACTCTCTTTACTGTAATTAAAAGTTAGCATGAAATCAGAGCTCTTGTTGATTACAAACAATATTTTCCTCACCATATTTTTGCTTAAAGAGGCTCAGGATTTTGATGTTTGGACAGAGGCTCTGAGTTTCTTACAAACTGAATAAGGCACAAACCTTTTTTTTCTTTTCTCATTATAATATCTTTATATAGATTTTTCAATATTCAGAAATACAAGTATATTCTCTACAAAACCCTGCATTTGATTTAAAACATCTGCCTTAAATTTCTGACCCTCAAAGAATAATTTAGAAGTACAGAACATTTTTTCCAGTTATTTAAAAACTGATGTGTGGTACAATTATAAAGTTGCCCTAAAAAGCAAGTCTCAGCATATTCTTAATCAGAGTAAAATGTGATTCTTTCCAACAAACGCACTGTTGAATTTCTTTCTGCCTTTGTCAGTAAAACAGCTGTGAACAGATTAAACTTTGTGATTTTTAAACTTCTTTTCTCTCATGACTCACTTGAGACTTCCCTTTTTTCGTCTTCTACAGCTACTAGAATGTTCAAGGAAACAACTTGGATCAAACACATTTCCCAGTCCATACGATTTTATGTCACATTGTCTACACCAGGTTTTAAACTTAAAGGTAACACTTTTGCAACCTCCAGTTTGTGCAAGAATCCCTTATAGGCTCAGTTCACTGGTGAGCACATACACTGAGGGCCGACTGCATGCTGAGCACCGTCTTTGGTCCCTTGTTCTAAGCTATCCATAGTCTCAGTGAAAGAGGGAGGGAAGACACACAGATAAACATGCTTGCAATGACCTGATGAAAAGAAGATCTGAGAAACCATTGGCATGACTCATAATTCAATCTTTAATTTGTTATTGAATAAATCTCTGGAAATTCTTGAATTACACTCCAGTGAGACTTAAGGTTTTGATCCAGGCCGATGGAGAGATAATCAAGAAGAACAAGAATAACAGAACAATTGGAAAACATCTCCCCAACACTAGATGCAGAATAAACTAGACAATCTTCAAACGGGGAAGGACAGTGGGGCATGCCTAGGTACAGTGACGGGTTTGTTTCTTTTTTTTTCCATTAAAAAAAAAAAAACACCAAGATGCCTGTGCTGAAAATACAGGTGAATTCACAGGAACAACAGGGCAGGAAGCTTCAGAGTTGGATGAATATGAAAGGAAAACTGAAAAAAGAAAGATAAAGCTATGGAATCTGATATAGTGTTAATATTAGAAATAAAGAAAGAACTGACCCATAGGAATTCATTATGGTACACAGGTTAACTTAGTTAACCAGTAAACTGAACAGATGGCCAATACACATAAGGGCTCTAAAATACACCAGTGCAGTGGCATGATGCTTATTTAAGTAGGAAAGGAGGGTTGCAGGAGAAAGCAAAATTCAAAAGCCTGGACACCTTTAATGAAGAATATTAAGCATAGTCAGGAAGGCTTTATTAGTCACTGTTTTATTACATATAAAAATTTCTTAGTTTAACCCAGTTCTCATGCTTGTTTTCTATGCAACAATATAGTTACATAAAGTCAAGCTTGTACGAGGGAATTTAAACCCAAAGAAATTTGAACTCATTCATTAAAATTATATTAGTAATTATCAAAAGTTACCAAAAACCACTGTAGCTAAAACAAGAGAGGTTAGTTCACATGAACAGTTTAGACAATAAAAATGTAAGCGGCACTATTAATGAATATGCTAACTGCTATTCCTTATAACCTACAGCATTTCTATCCACTAGACCCCTACAGATACATTATACAGGATTGCGAAGCCATTTGCAAAATAGAAAGTGCTATAAAAATACTGGATAATAATGATAATTCATCTTGCTTTCTGTCTCCACAGCATTTATTTATATTGCACTAAATTTGAACTTTTATTGCTCCCAAATGAACCTGTGGGTCCATATTTCTTTCTCTTCCTCATGCGGTAATATAATCTAAGCACATCAGACAGGTCAGGGCTGGATGGGAAGTGGTTTGCCTGCAGTAGTTTATATAGCATGGGTCAAATGGGGCACAGCACAGTTGGCCTTCCTGATCAATTGCAATGGGCGCTGTCTTATTTCCTCTACTTGGGAAAAGTTGATGGGGTGAGAACAACCTCTCAATGGGTCATTTCTCCACCAATTCATGGCATTTTACTATAAAAGCAATATCTTACCAATCTGTCTTTTGAAATTTTTCTTATAAGTTTTAAATGGTCTTCTTCCACCTTGAATAGATTTGCACAGTGATATTATTTCAACTTCGTTGTTCATCCTGCTTTTGCTCTATCTTTTCTCTTTGTCAGATACAGATACGGAACCTGAGGACTCTTAGATCTTCTGTTAACAGAATGATTCCACCTGAACATCATGCCACTCACTGTATTGCCACTAAATAAACAGATGGTCACTTGTCTCCTGCATCTGGACTCCTTGGGAGTTTGCAAGTCAGGGAACACCCAGCTTTACAAACAAAGGGAGGTGGTGGTGGAAAATAAACAAACAAACAAAAAAAGAAATACCAGGGAGACAGTAATATATTGAAAAGAAACTAAGTTAACCTGTATACCATAATGAATTCCTATGTGTCGGTTCTTTCTTTATTTCTAATATTAACAGTATATCAGATTCCGTAGGTTTACCTTTCTTTTTTCAGTTTTCCTTTCATATTCATCCAACAGTTTACTTGATCAGAAGATGACAAGATGAAATGTTTGTTTATTGTGCAAAAATGACTACTTTCTAATCATGAACTGAGTAGCTATTAAAAATGTTCTTTTGAAAAAAAAAATGTTCTTTTGAACCAATCAATGTAATCACAATATTAACAGCCTAAAAAACCCCACATAACTATATCAATGAATGCATCAAACACATTGGACAGAATTCAACATCCATTCATGATAAAAATTCTCAGAAAACTAAATAGAGAAGAGAATGTCCTCAACTTGATAAAATACAAATATACATTAAAAACCTTAGAGCTAACATCATATGTAATGGTGAAAGAATAACTATTTTCCCCCTACAAGTGAGAATAAGGCAAGGATGTCCATTCTTAATACCCTTGTCCTGTGCAATAAGGTAAGAAAATAACATACAAGCTATACAAGACCAGAAAAAAAAAAGAAACTACCCTTATTTGTAAATGACACAATGATATATATAGTAAATCCCTAGGAATCTCAAGAAACAAACAAACAACAACAACGACAAAACAATAACTAACCAAACAAAACCAAACAAACTCCCATGGTAGCTGAGTTTGGCAAGGTCACAAGATACAGGTCAACATACAAAATCAATTACATTTCTATACACTAGCAATGGATACTGAAATTAAAAAATACAATCATATTTCTTATACTCACTCAAAAATGACAAAATTAGGTAAAATTCTAAAAATGTATAGAATTTCATCTGAAAATTATAAAATATTGATGAAAGAAATCAGTGAAAATATAAATAAATGGAGAAGCATACTGTGCCCATGGATTAAAATATTCAACAAAATTAAAATGTCAATTTTCCCTTAAATTGTATATAAATTTAACACAATTCCAATCAAAATCTCAGCAAGATTCTTAATAGATATAGACAAGTTATTTTAAAATTCATATGGCAAAGGAACCACCATAGCTAATGTAGTTATAAAAGAGGAAAGTGGAAAGAATCATTCTATCTCATTTTAAATCTTATTATAAAGCTACATTAATCAAGACTGTATGGTATTGGCAGAGAGAATGGCACATAGATTAATGAAACAGAATGGTGAACCCAAAAGTAGACCCACACAAGTATGGCCAACTAATTTTTGACAAAGGTGCAAAAGAAGCTCAATGTATTTTTTCAACAAATGCTGCCATTGCAATTAGCTATCCATGGGCTAAATACATAAATACCCTCAACTTAAATCTCACATTTTATATAAAATTAAAATCAAATGGATTACATATTTAAGTGTAAAACATACAACTATAAAAAATTATAATACTTCTAGTAGAAAATATAGGAGGAAATCATTAGGACATCGGGCTTGGTGAGAAGTTCTCAGACATGGCAACAAAAGTACAAACCATAAAAGAAAAAAAAAAATCAACAAATCAGACTTCACCAAAATTTTCAGAAGTTTGCTCTGTGGAAGACCCTATTTAAGGATGAAGTGACAAGATGTAGACTGGAAGAAAATACTTGCAAACCGCATATTGGCCAAAAGATTTATAACTAGAATGCATAAAGAATTCTCAAAACTCAACAGTAAAAATACAAATAACCCAATTATAAATGGGCAAAAGATGTAAAGAGACATTTCACTGAAGAGGATATTTGGGTGGCAAATAAACACATGAAAAAGATGCTGAACATCACTAGCCAGCAGGAAAACTCAAATTCAGACTATGATGAGGTATCACTATACACCTGTAAGAACTTATAGAAAAAAAAAAATAGTGACAATGCCAAATGCTGGAAAGGATATAGAGAAAAAAGATCTCTCATGCCTTGCTGGTAGGAATGCAAAACTGTATATGCACTCTGGAAAATTGTTTGGTAGTTTCTTTAAAAAGTTAACATGGACTTATCAGCAATCACACTTCTGGGCATTTATCACATAGACATGAAAGTTTATATCCTCACAAAAACCTGCACATGAATATTCATAGCAGCTTTATTTGTAATAGCCAAAAAGTTGAAACAGTCAAAGTGTTCTTCAGTCTATCAATGATTAAGCAAACTGTGATCTATCCAATCCACAGACTATTTTTCAGCAATAAAAGGAACAAACTATTGATATATGCAACAACTTGGATAGATCTCAAGGACATGGTGCTGAGGAAAAGAAAGCCAACCTCAAAAGGTCACCTACTATATAATTCCATTTAAAAAATTCTCAAAATGACAAAACCATAGAGATGGGAAATAGATTCATAGTTGCCAAGTGTTAGGAATGGTGGATGTAGGGATAAGAATGACCACAAAATGGGTTGCATGAAGTAGACCTTTGTGGTAATGTAATAATTCTGTATGTGTGTAGTGGCAGTTACAGGAACCTACACAGGTGATCAAAAGGCATGGAACGATGTACATACATTGTATCAAAGTCAGTTTCCTGGGTTTGGTAATATAGTTAGGTAAAACGTAGTTTTCCCCATTTGGGGAAACTGATGAGGAGAACACAGAACCTCTCTGTAGTATTTTTGGGATTTTCTATTAATCTACAATTATTTCAAATTTAAAAATGTTATAAATAAATAAAATGCTCTCTTTTAATTAATGATAAAGGATATGTTTTATATATGCATATACACAGAGATTGCAGATAGATACATAGATGATGCATATCTACAAGCATATATATGCCTAATATTCTTTAAATAACCTATAACTGGATCCAAACTCCTCACCAAAATCTATAGAGAGAATGAAAGAAATAATAAGGACATCTATATATGAAGTATATAGTACTGAGAAATATTTGAAATACTGAGAAGTATTTCTTTTATAGGTTCCTTCAGCTGGCCACTTTGGATGGTGTGGATAGTTCTGTGGCTTCCAGAATATTACTTAATATAATTAGTTCTTTTTTAGATGACCAAGAATATTGAAAATATTCCCCAAAGTATCTGCCATTCTGTGTGAAGAGTTTCCTCAGCTGAAGGTTCTGATTCCTAAGATCAAGTCATCAGTACATACATTATGGAATGAATGAATGAGCAAGATAATCATAAAGGAACTAATAATACAGGAAATGAGTACAGTTCCTTGGTTATCTATTCTCTGAGATTGAACCCATTAAACTCTAAGAGCAACTTTGTAGCCTTTCTAAGTGAAAAATCAGGTCTCAGGTCTCCTTGAGGAATAGCCAATAAAACTTTCACCTCAGTAGGCCACTAATATGAAATTATTTCATATCTATAGAAAGAGAGTAATGTCTGGAAGATGAATAAGTGATCATTGACATCTAAGTAATTAAACTCTCTTTCAGAAGACTATATCTATATCTGTCTCTCTCTCTCTCTCTATATATATATATATATATATACACACACAGACATGTATAATTGAATAAACAAAATAATGATATATTGTTAAGCAATTCATTTGGTCATTAAATTCAGAAATACTTACAATATATTCATTTGTTAAAACTTTAAAAATGTCGATCAAATAGTTGACTAGAAGCAGCTGGAATTCTTCCAGAACAGCACACTGGAAAACCCATTTATTTAATCAATTATTCTATAGACTAAATGTCTTTTCTGATCACTGAAACCCCCCAAATCTCTTTCTTCAAAATCCTGCAACACTTTCTACTCGCTTCTGACTTTTCAGGGTGTGAGGTATATGGGATAAGTGTGTGATGTGATTATAGCCATGTGGATACATTACTTCTCTCTCTTGCTACATTTCCTATGCTTGTCAACTTCTCACCAAGCTAATCCTGTGCTTTGCCCACCATCAGCCCTTCCTGTTATATTAGCTGAATGAAATGCATGGAAGAATAAATGAACAGTAAGAATGTGGGCACTATCTTCACCCTGATAGATTAACTTATCTTAACATCTGAAAAAGATTGTTTAGACTTATTTGAATTATTTATGTTTATCCAAAAGTTGCATAGAATACACTAAAAATGTAAATTAGAAGAAATGAAGATTCATTTCTAAGGTTCAGAGATCATGAACCTTACAAATGTATGCACCTGATAAGCATGTAATAAATGTATGAATTATTATTAATTATCTGGATATTGATAATATTAATATTCATGATTGTTTATTTCTATATTATAAGTGCTGTTGGTGTCTTATGGATACAAATGAAGAAAATTAAAATTAATGTACATGCCATGATGACAACACTGATTATTTTAGGCCAAAACTTCAAAAAGTAAAAAGAATGCTAAAAATGAAAGTTGTCTTCTTGTCTTTCCTATTTTTGACATATTCTTGTCTTCTTCGTTTTTTAAAAAGTAAATTGAAGTTTAGAATAAATTTTTTATTATATTTATAAAGTATAAGCCAGCAAATAGAAAAAGGAATAATTGACATTTTCAGGGTGGCATCAAATAATTTAATCCTCATTTAGCTGAATATTTCACATTAGCTGTTTTTATAACTTGTTTGTTCCAGGTAACACCAGAATTATTCTGAGGCAAATCTACTGCTTCTAACTCTTCAGTGAGAGAGCTCCATTAAATAGGTATACAAGTTCATCTTGTATTCATCACTGATTGCACAACTGCTACCTCAGCTCTTCCATTCATCTAAAAGATTTTCTAAGACTTGTGTTTTCCTCTCCTGACCTACATACAGTAAGTTTGTCATACTCTGAACTCAATTTGTAATTCCTCCATGACAGTGAAAATGTCCATAACACATTCTCCTTCACAGTAATTTGGGTAACCTATAATAACAGTATTTTGTTACAGGACAAATGATAGTATTCTTTTTCTCCTCCAAATTTTGTATATATCTGTTTTGTAATGATATGTCACTGGTAATATGCCTGATAATTTTATCAAGAATCCACTGAAATTCTATAGACCCTTGATGTATTCAACTTTTATTCTAGAGCAGATTTGACTTACAATGATATAAAATTTTGCTACATTATAAATTACTTGAGAACACTTATGGAGTCTTTATTATATTTCTGTCAGAATCTCTGTTAAACTCCTTACCTGTATCATCATATCTTATTCCATTAGTAACGCTGTGAAGGAGACACTACTATTCTCATCAAGTTATAAATGAAAACACTGAGGTACAGACAGGTTAAGTAAGTGGCTTAAGATCAAGAGCTAGAAAATGGTGAAGGTAGGTTTTGGACCCAAGAATATGACTCATGAGTTAGGGCTAAATCACAAATGATCTCCAATTATGATATCAGCTGTGCTTAAAAAAACAAGAGAGTAATGGAAGGTTAGGAATAGGGAAAAAAAAAAACCAACCCCAAAACTCAGATATTCGTTAAGGAGCCATTACAGAGGAGGAAAGTGAGGTTAGGAAAATGAGATGACTTGGGGAGAATTCAAGTGCCTATAAGTTACTGAAACCAGAGCTTGTAAGGGATTGGAACAGAGTTACAAACCAGAGTTCTTTCCATTGGATCAATATTACATCAGAGGGCCTAATGATTTCTCAAGAACAAAAGATGAATTTTCCTAACTCCTGGAAAATACCTGAGATATAATAAAGGATCTATCTGGTCTTTGTCCTTACTTTCTGGTACGGAGCTTTTAAAACCCTTGGAATTTCCAAAGCGACATGAGAACTTGCGTGATTTTAATAAAACAACTCTTGGTGAGCTCCTAAATAGTTCAAAGATGGGGACTGGTCACCAGAAAAACCAACCACATGATTAAAAGGTTGAAACTTTGGACTGGCCTCACCTCTGGGGAGGAAAGGGGAACTGTAGATTGAGTTCTGTCATGTGGCCAATGGTTTGATCAATCATGCCTACATAATGAAACCCCAATAAAAACTCTGGCATTGAGGCACAGTGAAGTTTTCCTGCTCGATGTACACATTGATGTGCTGGGAGGATCACATGCCTGGATTCCCTGAGGGAAGAGCACAGAAGTTCTGTCTGCTCCTCTACCCCCCACACATACCCGAGACCTTGCCCTGTGCATGTCTTTATTTGGCTGCTCCTGATCTGTATCCTTCATTATAGAACTGCAATCCTAAATATAACACTTACCTGAGTTTTGCAATACTTGTCAACTAGCAAATCAAATCAAGTGTGAGGGGTCATGGGAACCACAGAATTTATATTCAGTCAGTCACAGGCGAAGGTGGTCTGGGGACCCCCCAAGTGTGGATGGCATCTGAAGTAATAGGAGTTTTGTGGAGCCCTGAGCATTTAACTTGTAGAGTCTGACACCAACTCCATGTGTTAATGCGAGAATTGTATTCATATGACAGTTGGTGTCAGACTTGTTGAATTAAAAGGGAACAACACTCCAAATTGTGGAACATTAGGTAAATGACTTAAACTACCTGTGTCTAGTTTCTTCATTTGTAAAATAAGAGTAAGAACACTGCTACCTCTTAAGCTGGTTGTGAAATGTAAATAAATCATACATATAAAGCTCAAAAAAACCCGACCTAATCTAGGGCCAGTTGATAGATTATCACTACCATTGGTATTCCTGCAATTTGCTCATGGTATAGACACAACTTCATATTCTTCATCATTTTTCACCTTGTGTCATAAGCATAAGCAGTTTCTCCTCTTGCTACATAAACCTCATAATTCTCATTTAATGGCTGCACGATAATCCACCAAGCTGACACAGGGTTGCTTACTTTACCAGCTCTCCGAAAATAGTTTTTTAATATTTAAATTATATAACTTTATGCTTAAGACTTCAATATCTTTTTGATGAATTATACATGATAAATTCCCAAGATCAGATTCCTAGGCCAAGGAATACAATTACGTTCACAGCTTAAAACATATTGTTCAGTTGCTTTAAGAAAGAATAGTATCATTTTACAATTACCAGCAATGTGTAAGGGTGCATTTTTTTAAACCACAATCTCTCTAATACAGGGTATTACCAGTATTTTAATGTATTATTTTTTAAGTATGTAAAATGGTATATTGTTGCTGTATTAATGTAGTTTTTCTACATTCTTTCAGAGAGCAGTGAAGCTAAATATTTTTCCACTTTAATAAAAAGTTCCAAAATCATTCTTTTTGGTCTTTTGAGTATCCATTGATATTTTTATATGTTTTAGTGATTTGATGAGTTCTTTAATGAACATATTTATTAACCCACTCTCTTTAGTAGCAGTTTTAACATCACATAAACGTCATAGAGAATGTCTTCACCAGCATTCTCTTAGCAATCAGGAATGGGAATGCTTAGGTAGAGGATGTTTGGAAGGACACAGAGGAAAATCATGAAAAGGAAGCAGAGAAAGAAACGCTGGGTCTTGCAAGGACTGCAAAGTGATTTGTCCTGTTCTCATCTTGGTGAGACTCAGCTGCTGGCTCTGCTTCTCCTTTCAAATCGCTTTCACTCTTCATGCACTCTGCAAACTGACCTGGTCCACTCAGCTGCACTTGGACCATTCTGGCTGCCTCCCAGTTTGGGCTACAGCCCTCAAGTCCAGGTGATTTCCTAGGATAAGAGCCTGACAGCAGCTAACAGAGTCTCTGTGTCTATATTCTAAATCAGATCAGGTGATTTGCACTGAAATATCCACCCTGGTTGCATCAGTCGTCCAGGATTTTGAAGTCATGCATTATTTGAGACTGTCTCTTCTAAGCTTTTGTCAGGGAACTTTCTCTAAGAAAACGGCATGGAATTGGCTTAGAAAATGACTGGCATGCTGGGTACAGGGTACTGTGGAGAAACGTGGTTATCATATGTGCCAGGAATTAGCCAAACACCAAAGTTTGAGGGCATGGTCCCCAAGACTGCCCTTATTTTGATACCAACTGCAAGTTTGAGGTGTCCCCCAAATCAGCTTCAGGTTTGATCATTTGTTAGAAGGACTCACTGAAAGCTATTATACTCACAGTTATTGTTTATTAGAGGGAAAGGATACAGATCAAAATGAGCCTATTGAAGAGATGCACAGGGCAAAGTGTGGGAGGGCTCAAAATGGAAACCTTCCATTGTCCCATAGAGTCAGGATGTGTTACCCTCCCCTACTCACATGTGACAAAACACACATATTTCCAGACAAACCCACCTGAGCTTCAGTCTCCAGAGTTTTGTTAACTGATTGAATACCAGTGTGCTTGAACTCAGTGTCCAGGATGACTAAATCTCACGGGTGGACTGTCTGGCATGTCCAGTTTCATCCGAAAAATGTGAGATGTGGCCAGTGCCACCCCAAGACTATATGGGTATGGCCCACCCACACCCTCAGCCACATTGTTGCTATCTGGCCAGCCCAAGTCTCCAAAGCAAACAAGAATGACCCCCCCCACCACCACACCCCCAGGAGCCAAAGGTAAAACCAGATCTTCTCTTTGGTTAATTCTTTACTACTCAAGATGAAATATTTACTATTCAGTATGACTTCTACAAATGCCATGTTATATCATTTAATCCCCCCATCAGTCTGGTGAAATAATCTTTCTATCATAAACACAAATAAAATAAAAGTCATAGAGGTTAAATAATTCTACCCATGGTTATGCAACTAGCAAATGCCAACATGGGATTCAAACTCCAGTGTATCAGTCCCAAAACTAGCTCTTCCCCTCTCTACTGCCTAGCCTATGACAATAAACAGCCTTTGAGATCCAGGGGTGTCCATGTGCCCCCCTTGTGTCATAGTGTAATTATAAAAAGATCACTTAACCCCAGTTAAATGCCATCTCCCCAGCACCTCCCACTTCACATTTCTTTGGAAAGGAATAGTCAGAGAGCCTGATGAATGTTTAGAATTAATCAGAGGCAAAAAATTTTAGAATGGTCCTTACTTCAAATAGTAAAATCACTCCTGGTAACACTTTCCAGAATAATACTGACCAAAATACTTACAGATAAAATTCCTTTTATTATTCTAGTGTCATAGTGATGAAAAGATGAGACTTTTATTGCTGTTATTATAAATCCATGGGGATCAATGCATGGAGTGGATGGGGAAAAAATTAAGTTACTAGTTAAGTTGTTAAAAGGAGAAATGTAAAGAAAAACAATCTCAACTATTGTTCACGTTGATTTCTGCACAATATCAAGAATGTGTAACAAGTTTAATTTGTTTCAATGAATATTATTTAGAAATTCCTAGAATGCCAGTTTTTTTACTCACAATGTAAGAGTATTATACCATGCTGTCCACGTGCACATGGAGATTTAAAATGAAAATTTCTGTAATAATGTACAATGGAATAAATTTTGGTGAATACATATTCAGATTAATCTGCATAGTACTCAAATCCTAATATGTGATCCTGTGTGAGATCAAGAATTTTCAATTCTCCATCTGAATAAACACCAATTTGCATGTGTGATTAAAGGTTATAGGAATATTTAATATCAAGCTGGTTTTCTCCTTCCACTCATCACTTCCTCCCATTTACCTGCATCCAGGTAAGAACTAAAAGTTGACTCTATTTAGGGAAGCACATTTGCAATTGAAAAAAAATCACAGTGAAAAGTCTAATATGGACACACTTAATCATTATTATTTTTACCTGAGCCTCTCCAGCCCAACTAGCCTGTGTAAGTAAAATGTTACAGGGTGACCACTGACAACTTCAGTATTTTAATCATTGCAGCCATATTGAGAACCAGTAGCCAAAGCTACAGTGATGTAGAAACATTTGCCAAAAGCGAGCAGTAGCAAGCTTCTGGCAGCCGAAAGGTATTCTCTTTTTACTCTGTCAGCTAATTAAATTTCCAAGGTAACCAGTTTCATTAGACTTTTCTTGTGTGTACTTCTAAAAATCCATGCTGAAACTCTTATAACGTACAGTTTAATTCGCTTCCAATTTCTGGAAGAGAAAGCCCCAGTGCATTGTCAAGATAGTGGAGGATGGCAGTGGGCCGTCAATTGAATGGACATTGCCAAATAATGTCCAGTTCTAGCCAAGATGAGGCCCCAAAGGAATCCCCAGCAAAAGAACACAATTTCTTAGAAAGCTGTTGCACTTTGACCATTTCATCCACTATAATTAAAACTCATTATTTAGCCATGATTATTCTTAATGCTTGTTCCAAGAAAGACATTGCTTGAACTACAAATTCCAATATTAATGGGAGAGAGAAACAGGAAAAGATTAGTGTCCCCACAAAACCAGTGTGCCCGCTTATTTAGTTAGCGACATATGACTGATAAGTTATGCTCCAGTCATGAAAGAGAAACATGAAAAACCAGCAAACAAAAACAGGAAAAATTTCAGCAAATAAACTTAAAAAAAGATGATGTTTCTTGGTTCTCTCATGGGGGCACTATTGGATTGAATGGGTTGACACAAACATTTACTTAATTTAGAATGTTTCTAAAACACAACACATTGGGTGGTTTCTGGAAGAAATGTAAAGGCCAACTTAAAAAAAAAAAAAAATCTGGGTGTGTGCTAAAATTCTCCAGAGCCCAGTGTTTCCCTCCCATGAAGGAGAGTAATCCATTAAATGAAAAAGAAAGAAAACATGTCAGTTACTGATTAGAAAAAGCAGAAGAAAGATTGTTTCTCTCTGTATTTTAAAGTTGCTCTTTTTTTCCTTAAATTGACACATTGCACTCTAATGAGAGGCACTGAGATTGTTTCAGCAACAAAATCACATTCTGTAGCAATGTTTCTTCTTTTAAAACGTGAGTCCTTCTTTTATAATAAACATAAAAATCTTACACTCATGGTTAAGGAAACTCTAACTGCTGCTGTAACAGATTACACCCCAAATCTCAGTGGTTTAATACAGACAAGTTTGCTTCTTATATTGTTACAAAAATATTCGTGTTAAAATCAACTGTATGTGTTTGGGGCAGAAGGGTTCACATTTTAGTGGCTCTCTTCAGGGAATCAGAACCATCTTTCTTAGGCACTCAGCCGCCTTCAACAGAGAATTTTAAGGATGTCCTGGGGATTAGCTTTATTCAAGCCTGAGGGAAGAGGACAGGAGCATGGAGGGCCACAAAAGCAGGTCATTGAGGCCAGACCTGGAAGAAGAACACATTGTTTCCACCTATGTTTCACTGGCCACATCACTATCACCTAGGATCATCTAACACAAGGGTGGATGGAAATGTATCCTAGTTGCATGTCAAGGAAGAAAAAGAAAAGGGCTGGTTGAACACATATTGGTCTTCGCCTCATGCTCTGGGAAAATCTTGATAAATCCTCACAGAAGGTTCCATCTATAAGGTTCATGTCTTAGAGTTTGTATACTATGTATTCCTACCAGCTAAGAAGATACATTCATTCATTCCACATATATTTATTGAGTGCCTGCCGTGTTCCAGAAGCAATTTAAGTGAGTAGACTAGTGAGAAAACAAAACAAAACCAAAACCCCTTCTTGTATGGAGAGTGAGAAGACAATAAACAAAATAAATAGCTAAATTTTATAATATATTAGAAATGATTAGAGCTGGGGAAGAAAAAACAGGAGAGGTGAAGAATGCCAGTGCATGAGGGAAGGCTTAGAATTTTAAATATGATGATATTCACTTAAAAAGAAGTGATCATGTGTACCATGAGAAAATGCAGTCAAGCATTCACTAGGTGGTTTGCATTTAAAGTTTTCTCAATATAAGTTTATACAGTCCTGAATGTGGTATACGTAAATATAACCACTTTCCTGAGATTTTGATACCTTTTCTCCTGCTCCAACCCAAGTGATAAACTGCTATCCTATAAAATAAATAAAAGTGCCTATCTTTTCATCTCTAACAAGTAAAAACCAGGGTAGATATTTTTTATTCAGAAAAAAAAAAATAGCTCGGACCTCATGTTCTCCAGTTGAATCTTTTGATATGTGAAGTTACTCAAGTTAAGGGAAGTTAAATGTCTTGATCAGTGAGGCTGTATAAAGGGCAGAGCCAGAACAAGAATCCATTTAAGCCAAGTTATGTTTGAGAAATTATTTTAAGTATGTAGAGATCTGCACGTTCCAAATGACCTGTGGCCTTGGAAGACCTTTAAAATGACCCGGGACAGAGTCACCTTGCATAAAATGAATCCAACAAAAATTTGTCACTGTATCAAGCAAAGAGCTAAGATTAATTTATTGGGGTTCTCCTAACCCAAATCCTTGCTTTTCTCTCTAGCACCTGGCTGTGTGCCTTGCTGCTTCTTTTGCTTTGAATGCCGGTCTCTGCCCCAGAGATTTCAGACTAAATTTATGCCCAGGGGATTTTCCTGACTCAGCATGCCACAGCATTCCTTCGCTGCCAGGCTTCGCTCTGGTTGGTGTCATGGACCTAAAGCTTAAGAATCACCATAAATAGGGAGAATTAACCACTGGTGGTATAAGCTGCCAAGACAGGATTTATATGCATTTACATTGAAGAGCTTTCCAAGAGATGATTTCTTCCCTCTAAATACCCTCAAGGAGACACACCGAATCTCTAAGAAAGCAAACAGTTCCTTTAGCTACCCCCCTCCCCATTTCTTCCCTGGAAACAGGAGGAACAATATACTGCCCTTCCCAGCCCAGCCAGCTCCATGCAAGAATGGAAGGGGCCGGGTTAGTTCACTGGACTCGACAGTATGGAACCTTGCTGCTGTTCAGTGTGTGATTTTGAGAATAGGTTTGTTTATCTGGAAGTCTGCCTCTTTTCTCCCCAACTCCAGTCATTGAGTAGCTGCCTATATTGGAATGCCATGCTCAAAATCCAGTCCAATGTCACAGTTTCTCAAAGACTAGGGTCTTATCTCCCTCTCAACAGCCCTCCCAGAAACAGTAATTCTGCTCTTTATACTCTTCAGACTTCTACTTTAGCGCAGACCTCATGAACCCTGGTCACATACCACATACAGCTCTTGTCAGGCTTCCCACCTGTTGAAATCTCTTATAAGGAGCTCTTGAAGATCTAAATAGTAAGTATTCATATAAGTGGCTACCTGTTGACATCATCTCCAGGAACCAAACTCTCCCTGCCTGGTGATGTACCTTCCTATTACCTGACATTTCACATGTGACCAGTCTGATTTCTGTGTCCCTGGACATGCAGAATGGCCCATCACTACTTCCTGAGCAGCCACCTGCCAACACAGCATCAGTCTCTATTTTTATATAGAGACAGTGGCCACTAGCCCTGTGTGGCTACTGAAATTTAAGTTTAAATTAATTAAAGTTAAATAAAATTAAAAATGCAATTTCTTATTTGCACTAGCCACATTTTTAGTTCTCAGTCCCACATGTGTCTAGCGGCTGTCCTATTGGACAGCACATAGAATACTTGCATCAGCACTGAAAATTCTGTTGGATGGCACTGATCTAAGAGGCTGGAAGTGAAATGTCAAAGGGCAAGGATTTGGCCAAGAGGAGTCAGTCTTATTAATCCCTGCAACTAGACAATGTGCACTGAATTATGCTGATCCTATCCCTAATGGAACTAACATTCTAATAGGTTTAAAGCATGGGCTGAAGGATATAGATAATTGCAGGCAGGGATCATTGTCTATTTCACTCACTGATAAATACAGGAACCTACAAGACTGTGACTGGTATGCTGTAGAAACATCTTGTAGAATTTATATTGATTGAATGAAACAGACACACAATGGTACAGTTAATTATAAGGAGATAATCATAGAGGAATAGGAATGACTTTCTAGGCCCCATCACAGGTCAGATTAAATAGCTCACTAAACATTCCAATTCCTTTTCTATGGTCACCAATTTTCTAGTCACTAATTCTACATCTTGGGCTTCTTCACACCAAGAAAAGGTAAATAGACAGGGCTATTACAGCTACAAAACTAGATTAGTCACATCGTAGTCGAATAAACTGACAGGCATATTCAGAATCAGTCCTTTGGGAGTCTGGTTTTCAAGGCTTATGTTCTCTGGAAGAATACAAAAAAAAAAAAAAAAAAGGTTTCTACAGAAAACAAACAGACCAGTGCTTAGGCCAAATTGGTCCCTGATGCAGCCACATCTGAGCAATGAAATCCCAGATCCCTCTATTTAACATCTTTTAATAGTAATAGTGTTTATTTGTTCCCAAGCCTGAAGCATGGGAGATCTTTTTCTGGCCCTTCCAACCACCTAGAACTATGCATACAAACTGTGCCATGTTTATTCCTATCTCTGTCCCACCTGTGCTTTCTCAGTTGGGCTGATCCAATCTGCAGAGTACAGAGACTGGGAAGTATCAAGAAGAAGAGGGCAAGAACTTGTAAAAGGTTAGAGTTAGGAGTGTCTGAAGTGGGAAGAAGAGGCTAGCATCTGAGTTGAAGGAGAAAGAAAAGGATGGGGAATTATATTCAGGTGTTCATCACTGAGTCTGGATCTGTATTTGGAGTGTAAAATGGAGAACTTCTGCCATCATCTGAGTAATTCAGTCTAGAAGAATCTCGTTTGAACTGTGCATTCTTGGAACTGAAACTCCACGAGCTTATTTAGATGGATGCTCCCAGTCTCCTTTCCACATTTTTCTACATAGAGATAAAGAAAATGAATAGGAGGGAAAGTAGTTACTGATATACCCACCTTGGTCTATCAGTTAAAGTCATATTTGAAGAGGATATGTAGACTGGAAGGGAAGAAGAGATATCTCATCAAACCAAGTAGAGCACAGAAATCAATCTTAGAGTTTGGTGACATGACAGATGTTACAGTTGATCTCCCTTACCACTCTAAATGCATGGCCAGTCAGCTTTATGAATAACCATTATCCTGGGATCTTTGAACGGAAAGCTCAGGTCCTTTTAGGAAGAATGAATCTTTGATAAAGTCACTTGGGATTCTTCTTAGAAATGATCAAAGAACACTCACATATATGGAAATACTGGATCGGGAGACCAGATGCCTGGTTTCTAGTCTTAATCCTAGCATTAACTAGATAGACCAATGTACTTCCATTGGTCTCTTATATTGTTTTCTTATATGAGATAGTGGAGATGGAGGTGGGTTACTATTAGATTTGATAAAGAGAGAGAGAGAGAAAGAAAAAGAGGGAAGGAGAGAGACAATATCACTTATTGCCAAAGTATTAGATAAATAGTGTGTTCTAATGAAGACTTCCCCTGAATCATTGCCCTATTTACGTCTGGCCAAACAAGTAAAATAAACATGCTACTCTAAGATTTTTATTCAGCAGATCAATTTTTCATCCTCAATCAGGTTGACACCATCTTTGGAAAATGCTTATAGAAGGCACTTTGGTTTCCTTTGGTTACAAAAGGGTTTAGACTCATCCAACAAATGAACACACAAAATGTCAAAATAATGTTGTAACAGAAGGATGCACAAGCCAAGCAGCGTGAGATGTGATTTCTAATCTGTGGCCCTAATTCACCCCAATGTGAGTGGGAGGCCTGGCTGATCCAGGGCCCCGTAAGGAATTCTGACAACATGCCTTTTGCTTTGTATTGTGCATGCTATAATTCCTAGGCACATCTGAGTTAGTACTGAAGCAATACTTTTTCTTTCCAAAGCACTTCATAATCATTAATGATTTAAGCCTTACAACATCCCTCCAAGGGAGGTCAGTAGCAAAACACTAGAAGTGTAGATGAAGAAACAAGAGGAAGATGGAAAATGATGTGGTAGAAACTTCAAAGAGAAAAGGCAATATTAAAGCAAGAGCCCTACTCTCATCATACAGATATATCAAGGTGGATGGGTGATGGTAAGTATTTCCAAAATGAGGTCATGTCTATTCCTTCACCACCAATAAAGTTCCCTCCTCCAAAAACTTCCCTCCCTGTCTCCACTGTTTTCTTGCCATCTCATTAATTCCTTTAATGTGTGAAGTCACATTTCCACTATCTTAAAGTGATTTAGTCCTCTGCTGTTTACAACTCAGTTGGGTATCTTTGGCTGTCATCTAACAGAAGTTAATAAAAGACCCTCCCTAACCAAGGGGGAAAGACCAGATATGCTTATTGGCTTATCCCATCACATGGAATTCTGACCATGATTTTGAGGTTTTCACAGATCCACTGATGTCCATCCATAGGTTCCCTGGGACTCAAGTTCCTCCTGTAGGAATACTGACTGTTCCCTGGGGATTCCATTCCCACTGCCACCACTGCCATCCCCATCACCTCCAAACCAGCACCTATCTGATGTACCATAGTCATTGACACTATGAGGTTCTTGGAGCTCATAAACCCTCAATTGAGAAACCCTGCTCTGACTTCTGGTGGTCATATCCTCATAGTTATAACTGTGCAACAGCTTTCATCAGCATGAAAAATGTATTTCTAAAAGGCTGTAGGTATACCATCATTTTATAAATTATATGACATGTTTCTATTGATTTACATTATAATGTAATAGATCTTTTACCTTTAGGTTAGAGGCATACCAAACTGTCAATCTCTCTTAATGCCTTAATTTTAAATGTATCACTTTTTCTCCTTCCCTTTGTTTCTTTTTCCTTGGGAATTATCGGCTAATCAATATTGGAGGGACCTAAAATATAAAGAGTTTTAGAGGGCATGTTTTGTGTATTTAAGAAATGTTTTTGTAAAGTGAATAAGCCCTCACTTCATCTTCTAGATTTTTTTGCCAACATTTTTGTTAATGAATGTCAAAGCCATTATTAAACAGAAGTGTTCTTCAAAGATGACTTCAAGGCAACACTTTGTAGATAGATATTGAAGCCCAGGTGTATAAAACGCTCAAAGAAATACCTTATATACATCCCTTGGTTGCACCCAAATATATTTTTTCATTGGGAGGTCTTGGACTCATCAGAATCACACCACATTTAAGTAAATATTAGATATTATAATACAACCTTGGTAAAAGATTGGATTTTTAAAAGTTACTATTTAATATAATGTGAATTAATGATGGTGTCTATATGAATAAGACTTTGTTTAACTATTTAGTGAGTAATATTAAAATCTTAAAAGCTACCAAAGAGCAAGTCATATATTCAAAACATTCAGATTACATTTCAATACTCTCCTAATTATGTTATGTCCCAAAGAAAATCCAAATGACCTGAGTATGGATGTGGGGATGTTTTGTGCAAGTGGGAGTTGCTTTGTGCAATGAGTGGAAGACATTGTCCCTTCATGCATCATTGTAAAATGAAAAAAGCAGCCCCCTCCCCTCCAAAAAACATGATGGCATAGATTATTAGCCATCTATAGAAGAAGCCCAAATGTTATAAGTTAATAATTCAAGAATTTCTAATCATTGCCAACTCTCTACTCAAAATAATTTTGGTTTGTTTTCTGCAAGGTAGGAATATAACGTGATTATAATTTCATGGAAAGGAAATCTAAAAAAACAACACTGCATTTTGACAAAATACCATGTGAACAGGAGGAGAATAGTAAGCATGGAGGGAAAAAAAGTGTGTTTGCAGAAGGTGAATAGTTAGAGAAGAAAGATTTGTAGTTTTATTCAGCACTGATCAGGGGAGAAAGACACTTGATTGAAAAGGTATGAAAAGCCAAAGTCTGGAAATGTGTGTTGTGTTGTAAGACAAAGATGGGTTAGTCTGGAGGAAAGAGATCCAGAACACTTGACTCCATTTTTGCAACCTCCCGTTCACCAAGCCACCTTCTGTTGCTAGTTCATTTCTCCGAGAGCCCTGAACCCGGGAAACCCAAGCAAAGTATTGTTGTAGATTCATCAAAATTCAATATAACAACATGAGTTGAGTTTATACAAATGAGATAAAAAGAGGTAAAAAGAAAAGTTGACCAAGAGGAAAAAGCAAATTTGAGGGCCTATATTTGAAAACAAAAGAAAAGAAAAGAGAAAAGAAAAGAAAAAAACCTAACCCTGTATTCTGGTTATTTTACTGAGGTAATGGGGGCCGATGACATGCTAGCTTCCCTATATAACTCATTTTCCTCTATAGCTATAAGACTAGAACATGTTGGTCAATAATCTACTCACCACCACATTATTAAAACTACACTGTAATGGAAGAGAGATATGACAAGACATATTGTTTTTGGGGGGATTGGAGGAGGATCATAAAATTAGGCCAAATAATAGCATGATAAGTGGCTGTACCTTCACCTTCAGCATTGCCAGCAAAACTACAATGAATAATCTTAAATCAGAAATACATATTTCTAATTAATTTTTCCGTGCTCCATAAACAAGAACTGGTTCAAATAATACCCAATAATCATACTGTTATAAGTGGGCCTGGAAACAAGAGTTCGATGCGTTCAGAACTCATCTCAACAAAACAGATCTCTCTTGGGCTATGCGAATTCACTGATAAGTACAAGATAAGTTACTAAGGAACTATTTTTCCAGCCATGTTCAGCATCCCCAGTCATGCTGGGTTTCAAGTGCTAGAAATGATTTTGTAGCCAGTTCTTCCATCTGCCCTACAGTAGGCAAGCAGCCAGCCTCCAGGATGATCAACAGGCTCTGGGGCTTATGACTTACCAGCCAATGAGTAATATATTTTGCTGTTTGGTGCTTTGTCGATTGATTTCTTAGAGTGAAAATTGCCAAAGCTGCAACCCACTTGCCAATACTTTCATCTGCCAAATTATTTTAAAAACATAACCTGAACAACAGGATATACACAATCCAACACTTCATTTGTTATAGAAGAAACTCTATTATCACTATATACTAAGTAATTTAATAACTGAAAATGCCTATGAAAAGTATCTATTTATATATATAAATGTATACATAGACACACTTTATACAATATATACACACTTTTATTATATATATTATGTATTATATATATATATGCACACTTAAATACTTCTTTTGCGTTTCTAAACACAGTGAATATTCCTTACTACAATATCTTTCCTACTAATGCCATAGTTGCTACTGGCAAGCTATAATAGGTTAAATGAGCTTATGTGAAGGAGCCAGTAATGCCTGTTGTTGATATTAACAAGCTTCAGTGATGGCAGGATGAAATGTTCCAAATATACAGAAGGTACCATTCCAGACAGTATCATCTAAATTGTGAACATTGTTCTTATAAACTGAAAATTTAGAATCATACTTTAAAATGAATCGTATGCTGTATTTACAGAGTTTGAAAAAAGGGAGGTGGGCATACTAGTACAAACTCCATTTGGCAGAGTGATTAAGAATTGAAATTAGGGAAGTTAATCCTTTTCGCCCATAATTCAGGCTCCATTGTATACTAACGGATTTCAGGCAAGTAACTTTAACTCTCCATGCCTCTATTTTCTCACCTGCAAAAGGGGAATAAGAATGCTACCTCATGGAGTTCTTCTGTGAATTAAAGGAAGTAACAGATTAAGTCTTTGATAAGTGTCAGTAGTTTTTATCACCACCTTGAACTTAGGCTGCTAGTTCTCACAAGCTCCTCTGGGTCTGAACGATGACCAGAACTAAGGTGAAACTGCCTCCCCCCCACCAACCCCCTTTTACAAAGGACTGTTGGCGATTCAGTCACAGCAGCAGAGCACAGCTGAAGTGAAGGTTTCAGGGATGGAGCTAGCAGCAGACGTCAAAAGATTTGGCTGTACCCTCTGGGAATGAAACTCATTGGCATATGAAGGTAAAACATGGTTGAAGAGCTGGATGGGGAAATTTGAATTAATTAATAGGAGACAGGGTATTTTTAAGCAATGCCTTTTAAGTCATAATGGGTAAAATAAAAATTATACTGCGATATTATGGCTTAATTAGGTTTTGGACTATGTGTAGAGAGGAAAAGAAAGGAGAGAGTCAGATAAGCAGAAATAAAAGCTGGTGGGATAAATATCTAATCTGACAGAGAGAAGGCTCTTACTATATTTTGGAAAGCACTTCAAAGCCACTGAGGAGTCTTTGGTATTATTTAATGGCTTTTTGACCCCCTAAGTTCAAAACTGTAGAATATTGATAGGGATGGTTGAGGGACTCAAGTTCTGGGTCATGTTATGGATGTTCCAGGAAGATGAAAAAAGTGAGGAAACTAAACTGAAGACAAAGTGAAGAAAACTAGAGCTGTGTTCAATCATATTCTCGTAGTTTTGTTTAGTTCCTTAAGCTCTCTCGAGGTGGTTAGTTACAGACTTGGTAATGGGCAAGCCCATACACTCACACATGCAACCCCATCCAGCATACGCTGGGAGCTCTCGAAATCAAAAAACAAAAACTCTTGAAAATCAACTCTTAAAGGCAGCACTGCCAAGGTTAAAAGGAGAAGTTGAATGTGCAGGAGAGAGAGTCAGGCTGGAATTGAGGTATCAACCTGGTAGCTGACCCTGCAGGCTCAGCCAGAGACTCAGAGCTTACGCAGATCCATCCAGAATGCGCAGAGGTTATGGCTTAATTTTTTGATTTTGTTTTATTTATTTGAGAGAGAGAGAGAGTAGGGGGTAGGACAGAGGGAGAAGCAGACTCCCCGCTGAGTAGGGAGCCTGATGCAGGGCTTGATCCCTGAAATCATGACCTGAGCCAAAAGCAGGTGTTTAATTGACTGAGCACCCAGGCGCCCTGGTAATGGCTTAATTTTGAAGAGGCAAGACTTCTGAAATGCCACTGAGGTCTAACCTGAACTTCTAGGAAGAAAAATATATAAAAACATTGAAGGGGCAGAGGGAAACCTGGAGAAAGCTCCATTAAAACAAACCAAAAAAAAAAGCAAAAATAAAAAAAACCCTCTTCCTCTCCTTCTCCCATGTGCAGGTGACGCAGAGAGAGAGGAGAGGTAAAGCAGAATATGGGTCAGAGAGATAACACAAAACAACCTAATCTCTGTGAAAGGCCTTAAAAGAGAAACAGATTTACAGCAAACAAAAGATAACACATATTTTTTGTTGTTGTTATTAAAAATTCATGGTTAGTCCTAGTTTGTAATTTCTGCTTAAATTAGCCAAAATTGTCTTCTTAGTCTAAAATCTTTGCACTATCAGATTCTAATCATACAAAAAAAAAAAGTTTATTAAGAATTCACAAAACTGCTTCATCCAGAGGCACAGAACTGGGTGTGGAGGGAATCACTTGCAAGAGATAAGGCCTTGCTCTCAAACTCCTTGCAATCTAGGTATTCAGGTTCGATTTAAACCATTAAATAAACAAGCTCTCATTTCATTTTACAAAAGGAGATGTGTTCAACAAGCATTTAATAAATGCAAAAAATGGGGGGAGGCACGGAGCTAGATCTTGTGTCTCCGGCTGGCCTGGGCTTGTCTAAAGAAGATTGAAAAGAAAAAGCAATATGGGAGCAGGAATCGTGCAAGGGTGGGGTGCAGATAGGTGGAGTCACTAAAAGAAGGCTTTCTAAGTGTGGGGGACTCAGTAAGCTAAGATCTGGAGACCAGAAAGTATAACACCAATGTTCTAGGCAGAAAATGCCAATAGACCAGTTGGGCTGGAAGAATGGTGAGCAGACGGAGTGGCATCCAAGATTGGACCTGCTATACCCATAACTGTCTTGGGTTTTCAGGCTTAGCATTAATAAATATTCATACTAGTGACTGACTCAAGAGCCTCATTTTAACCTCGCAAATGTTATCATGTTATTATTGCTACATAAAGAAAATTTGAGAAAAGAGAATGCCTTCATATTCCTTAAGAAAATTATAATGCAGGGTATCTGGAATAAGTCATTACCACAGCCAGAAGTCCCCTTATAGCAAATTGTCTGGTATGCTGTCTTTGCATTACTACTGTATTTATTATTTACATGCCTTAGTAGGAGCATGTCTTTAGTATACAGATTTAAAAACACAGAATTAAAAGCAGGGCCCCTGGGTGGCTCAGTCAGTTAAGTGTAAGACTCTTGGTTTGAGCTCAGGTAGTGATCTCATGGTTGGGGGCGGGGAGTCTGCTTGGAGATTCTCTCCCTCTGCGCGCCCACCCCCAAATCTTTAAAATAATAATAAAAACACAGAATTAAAACCATATAACAAAATGTGTCCCTTCCTTAAGGAATAGGATGAAAAAGAAAAGTCACATTAGCAAAATAGCCCACCTGTATCTTGACAGACAGAAAACAAACAAGACTATCTCTACAATGGAGGTACAAATGTGTTGGTATGTATTGCGTGGTAAGAAAAATAACTCAAAATTATCCAGTCACGGCATGTCTACAGAATGTTGCCTTTTGAATTGAAAAAATAACAACAATAGCACGTGAAGGACTCCATCACTTCATGAGAGACTTTTTTTCTGATTTTCCTCACCATGATAGTTCTGGACTCTGCGACCACTGAGGTCCTCCCCAGCCTTTGAAATCTATTACACAGGGAGCTTCCTATGACACTGGTCATAAAAGGTGGAGATTAGAAGCACATAGCCAGGGACACAATCGAGCCTGTTGTCACTCTAGACTTCATGTTACTGGAGACAGTAGATTTCCTTATTGCTTAAGTCAGTCTGTTTCAGAGTTTTTCTCTCATCTTCAGTCAAAAGTTGAAAATATTTCTAATCACAATTTAAACATTAAGAAAATGACATTTTGGAAGTTTTATTTACTAGTTACACAGGTTCAATACATCGATCACTAAATGCAGTGCAATAATGTATATGTAAATATAGATGTGCATCTATAAGGCTTTTCAGGGTGCCCAGCTCCTCATGAGCACTCAGTAATGCTGTCATTAGCTTTTAACAACTAACATTTGAATGGCACTTTACAGCTTAGAAAGCATTCACTTTTCCTCCATCTGATTTTCTCATCATCCCTGGGAGGAGGCACTATTATCCCAGTTGAAAAACTGATCTAAGTGGGAAAATTGATCCAAGAGCATAAATGACTTTTCTGAGTCAAAAGCTAATTAGAAGTACAATCAGAACCATGTCCTGGCTCCAGATATCTTGCTGTTTCCACTACCCCACATATCTTTTACTATTTTGCCATAATACAGAGAAGGGATCAGAAACAAAAGTCTATTTTAGTGAGTCAAAATGGTCTCCTTATTGACCAACGGAACTTTACAAGATAGTGGAGGAAAAGAAAAAGTATTGATTTATTACAGAAATCTCCACTGGATATTCAATCAAGAGCTGAAGCAATCATGTTTTCAAAGGCAAGAAGTTCAGAGTTAGTTAATGAGGGAACTGGGGACAAAGAACTCGTGTGCCTATTTTGAGAACTTTTCAGAGATGTGCAGCAGAGAGAATGATATCTTAACTGAAAACCCACAACAGCTCTGTAGCAACGGGATATTTCATTTGTCTTGGACTGTGAATACCTTTTAACATTGCTCTAGTTAGAAACATATATTCCTTATAAAACCCTCTTGAAGCTGTGGTCCAATCTCAAAAAAAGTCTTTTTTTTTTTTTTTAAACAAAGCAGTGAATCCAACAATCAAAAAAAATTTTCTTTTAAATCACTGAGATTCAGGGTGCCTGGGTGGCTCAGTGGGTTAAAGCCTCGGCCTTCGGCTCAGGTCATGATCTCAGGGTCCTGGGATCGAGTCCCGCATCGGGCTCTCTGCTCAGCAGGGAGCCTGCTTCCCCCTCTCTCTCTGCCTGCCTCTCTCTGCCTACTTGTGATCTCTCTCTCTGTCAAATAAATAAATAAAATCTTTAAATAAATAAATAAATAAATAAGTAAATAAACAACTGAGATTCTTTGCTTATTTTTTCTGAATACCATGTAGAAAATATACTGCACACAGCAATGGTGGCTAATGCACACTGAGCACTGTTCTGTGCTCCTTATATAAATTAACTAATTGAATCCTTCTAATACCCCTTTCAGTAACTTCTGCTGTTTTATCTCCATTTTACAGATGAGGGAGTGAATCCTAGAGAGGCCAAATAAGTGGGCCAAAATCATGTATCATATAAGTGGCAGAGCTGGGATTCAAACCCAGAGCCAACTTCAGACTCTACAGGGACATGTCCTTTCCCCACATAGTAATCCTCCTCTTCCAGTACTGATCAATCTTCTGGAAAATTCCCCTCTTAATTGTGATCTGATTTCCCCCCTCCTGTCAATTCTGCATCCCCAAAGTCTAAGCTGACTAAAACACTAATCTGCCAAGGAAATAATCTCCGTTGGCAGAGAAGGGGAGAGAGGAAACAGAGATGAAGTCTAAATGCTCTAGGGCAGCAAAGAGGCAGGGGACTCTCTCTATAAAGGCCAATGATTTTCAAACTCACACATGTATTAGAATCACCTAAAAGGTTTATGAAAACATAGAATGAACATAATAAAATAAATAAATAAATAAAAATTAAACAAACAAACGAACAAAAACAGATTGCTGGGCCTCACCCCTAAAGTTCGTCATTCAGCTCCTATGGAGTGGGGCCTGAAAGTTTGCATTTCTAAGAAGTTCCAGTTTGATGATGGTCTGAGAACCACACTCTAGGTGAATAGCTTTTCGCTCTAGTTGAAAGAACGTTGCTTTATGAGTTCTTCCAACAATCCAAAATTTCCTCCATATTACACAAGCCTAAACAAAATCTACTCATGGGGTTTAACTTCCTCTAACCTCTAATTTGGTCTTAGCCTAAGAGAAGTGGGTCCCAGAGGAAGAAGCCAAGGTTTGAGTTCTCCCTGGCTGAAGCCAGTCTTCTGAGTTTCCATTGCCTTTTTGGAGGCCGGTCTCTTCCTGTGTGTAACTTCCCCTCCCTTCTGCCTTCATGGACTAGTAGCCTCAATTCCTATGCAAAAGAGGCTATGCTCTTAGCATATGTCCCCAACAGAAAAGGATATTCACTATCACACAGGGGTCATAGAGGGATGGCTTCTTTATACAAACTGAGAGCAGAAAAAAACATACCAAAGCAACTACAAGGGAGAGCTGACAAACTGACAGCAGAAGACCAAAATAAATCATCATCCTTACCACTATTAAGTCAGATATCCTCTCACAAAGGGTATAATGTGGGAACACACTCTTTCCTTGTAAAACATACTCAATGTTTGTATTAAGAATTCCACATTTAATGCTAATTTTCACCTAAATGAATTATAAATTAATCACATGAATTCACTGCATATATTTTATTTTTAATTCTGGCCTGCGAGGACCAAACTCAAGTCTCTGTTTTGTACTCTACTTAAAATTTCACTTGTACTGAATTTTTACAGCATAGTCTTCCTTCCCCTAGCCACATGGAGTTATAGATCTAGAGTAAATAGAAGTTTTAGACTGATTAAGCTGAAGGAACATAAGCATTATTTTATTATATGCACTTCCCAGATGATTTAAATGGATTTATTCAGCTATGTTAAATAATGCATTACTCTAGCAGCAAATGCAATTTTGCCTGTTTTGTATACAAAAAGAAAATTTAAAATACTGTCTTAACCCAGACAAAAATTGGACTCCTGTGTCAACAGCACTAAAGAGAGGGGCGCCTGGGTGGCTCAGTCAGTTAAGCATCTGACTCTTGATTTTGGCTCAGGTCATGATTTCAGGGTTGTGAGATCAAGCCTGCACTAGATTCTGCACTGGGCATGCAGCCTGCTTAAGATTCTCACCCCTCTCCCTCTGCTCCTCCCCCCACCGCACTCACTCTCTCTCTAAAACAACAACAACAAAAACCAAAATAAATAAATAAATAAATAATAAAAAAATTAAAAAAAAAAAACACTGAAGAGAGCCCACTCAATCGGCTCAATCTTTGCCAATTCCTACAATCACAATCCATTTCTTCATATTTTGAACTCATCTTGATTAAGATTCTTGCTTTTACCTATTAAATATGACCTCAAACTTTTTTCTATTATAGAGAAATAAGATTTCTCTAGGAACTGAAAGGATGCCTATACAGGTCCAGAAATAACATTTGTTTTTATTTATTTCTTTTTCTTTAAGTTTTTATTTAAATTCCAATAGAGTTAGCATAGTGTTATATTAGTTTCAAGTGTACTGTCTGGTGATTCAACAATTCTATCCATTACTCAGTGCTTGTCACATTAAGTACCCTCCTTAATCCCCATCACCTGTTTCACTCATCCTCCCACCCACCTCTCCTCTGGTAGCCATCAGTTTGTTCTCTATAGTTAAGTTCGTTTCTTGGTTTGCAGACATAACATTTATTTTTAAATTACTATTGCTGGAATAATATACTTTAAAAGATCATGTAGAGAATCAGGAGCAAAGGAAAATTTGTTTTGTTTTGCTTGTTTTTTTTTAAAATAAGAAATGAAAATGAAAATGCATGTATGTGTGTGTGTCTATTTATATATATGCACACGTGTAAGGATGAATATATGTTTTTGCAAACTGATGCTCTCAGTAAGCTTGGAGAAGAGTATTCACAAAACAAGTTCCTAACAATGACATGAGAAGAGGTCTTGAAAGAAAGACCATCTTTGGGAATATGGTCCCATCTGACACTATTTTGAGCAAGGGGTCAAATAAATCTTACATGGCTTAGAGCTTATGTTTTGAGGTTTGAGTATGAATTACCTGACGCTAAATTATTTTCTGTTACTTTGCTAATTTTCAAAGACAAAATTCCTAAGGCATCTCTTCAAAATTAACTATTTCGTTTAATATCATAAATTTTCACACAGATAGTATTTTCCAAAAAAATTGATGTACATTATAAATGCATGAGGACTGTACTCTAATATATGAAAGAATCACATCAACTTTAGTCAGCATGTGGCTCATTAATAATTCAACCAAGTAGACTGCATCATGGTCAAGATAACAGACATTTAAAAATTAAAGCTAAAATCTGTAATGGACAAATATTACTTTGTGTAAAAAGAACTCTATATTACAAATCCACTTAATTTTTTAACAAGTAGGTTTCATTAGTGATTCATACAAGCTTCTGTAAAATAACTGAAATATATTTGGAAAGTTGTGGAAGAGTAAGGTCAAAACCCTGTTCCAAACTTACAGGCACATTCCCATGTGTTATTGCATCTGGTTTAGATAATTAAATATTAACAACCTTGCCTGGTTTTTCATGTTAAGAAGACATCACAATTCTCTGCTCCTATAAAGCATCAGAGGTGAAATATTTTGCCCCCATTTTCAAAGAAAAGAAAAAAGTTACAGCAGTACCTGGAGAGGCTCTTATGTAAGCCACAGGTAGAAGATAACCAGGGGCAGAAGACAGACAGCCAACCTGTGAAATTATTTCAGAGCAAGAGGAAGCTTGCTGAGAAGAGTAATTTCATCTTTTGGCCTTAAACTTGGGGTGCCTTCTGAGCTTATAAAACCTGATGGCTCAACAAATCCCAGAGGATGATTTAACAGCTCTGTTTGAACTTTGTCCTTTTAATCCATTAGTCAGATGTGCAAAGGAAGTTTTCCAATCCACCCTGCAATATTGACTTGCCCACTCCTATCAAGATGGCAGGTTTCTGAGTTAGCTCACTTCCTTGGCAGTTTTGTTTTTTTTTTTTTTTTTCCTTTGCTGTGATCATTAAATCATCAGTTTGGGTTGACAGAGATATAACTTGAAATACAAAATAGTCCTACTTTTTTCATTAATATAGAAATGAGCTCCTTAGCTTCTGTGCAGCCCTCTTTTACATGCCCAACACCAAATCTGTGAGGGTATGTCTCTTTCTGAGTGGGTGAAGTCATTCTGTATTTTCCATCGGCTTCCACGGAAAAGCCTTCTGCAACCAGGGTTGCTAGAGTATAAAAACTCAGCCACTTCTGAATACTTGACATAGAACAGTGCTTGTCAAACGTAAGCATGCCTGAAAATCGCTTGGAAGGCTTGTTAAAACATCGATTTCCGGGAGTGAAGTTCGAGAATCTGCATCTCTAAGAAGCTTCTAGGCCCACTCTTGAGAACCACTGACATAGAGGCTAGACTCTCAAATAGAAGGAGAAAGATGTGAGTTCGCTGAAATGTTTTGTTTTAAAATATCACATATTCATTTCCATGATAACCTTTTCAAATGATATGAGTGTTTCTTTTAGGATGAACTAGTTGGGAAAGTATATTCTACCCAACTGCCAAACAAGCAACGCATATATGCAGATAAGGAGCCCCAGACTCCAAACAGCATGCTAAATCACCCACAGACATATCATCGCCAACACATACAAGCCCACGGGACCCCTGAACTTGATTGACACTGGGACCTTCTCTAATCTTTTTCATTAATAGTACCTTCTAGAAGGAACATTATAAAATAATTTGGATTAAGGGGAGGTAGAGGTAGGATAAATACAAAAACCATAAAGAAAAACACTGTATAATCACATAGACTCCATTAAGATCTATTGCATTTCCTTCCAGATTTCTGTATTTTGTGTCCTACTTTCATTTGCATTATTTCATAAGAATTTTCCCAAATTTAAAATTGTTTTTAATGGTGTATAATTCTTTACCTTATAAATATGTCATAACATTTTAACCATTTCTCTATCATTATATATGTATATTTGGATTGTTTCTGATGTATCATTATTATATAGTATATATATATACTATTACACTTTGATAAATATCTTTGAGCATATTTTTTCCTGCATTTTGGATAATTTCCTTTAAAGAAATTTTTTTTTTTTAAAAGATTCATTTATTTATTTGACGCGGGGGAGGAGCAGAGGGAGAGGGAAAGAGAAATTTAAGCCCCAACACAGGGCTCAATCTCATGACCCTGAGATCATGACCTGAGCCAAAACTAGGAGTCGGACACTTAACTGACTGCACCACCCAGGTGCCCCTCCTTTAAAGAAATTTCTAAAAGTATAATGGCGATGTCCAAAATAAGAACATCTTTAGGGTTTTTGATACATATAGTAAAACTGCGCCATAACATGCTAAGTAGCATCCTAAGAATTCAATTGCATATGATGTGGGCTTCAATGTAAGGTAGAGGAAACGACAGGGCCAGCCAGGCCAGAGAGCCACCAGGGAATGCCGGGTATGATGCAATCCATCCTTGTCCAGGCTGTGGTTTGACACCACTAGGTCATGTTTATTTGCTTTGATTTAAATTTCTATTGCAATGATTATAGCTCTTGTGCTTAGACGGGAATTCCAGACACCAGTAATGATACCAAAAATCTCCCACTTCTTCAGTCTAAGTTAGGATACTACTGCAGATCATAGCTGCTGTTTCCCCAGCCGACCTGATCCTACATCTACATCCCTCAACCCTTCTCTACCCTCTACCATCTAGATCACTGCAATAACTCTTAACCAGTACCCTCTGTCTCTTCTTATCCATTCTCAATTAATTGCTAGAAGGATCCTTTTAAACCATAAATCATAGTGTTTATCTCTTCTGCTCAAAATCCTAAAACTGCTTTGTTGCACTTAGACTAAAAGTCAAGATTACTGCATGGGCCTTCATGATTGGATTCTGCTTTACCCCTCCAACTTCATCCTTTACTCCCTCTCTCTGGCTCACTGTGTCTAGCCACAGTGGCCTCCTGCTAGGTCTGACACATGTCTCTGTAGTCACTGTTCTACATCATGGAAGGCTCTCCCCTGAGGTGTCTACTTGGTAAATTCTTCACTTCTTTTAATAATTTATCAAATATTATGTTCTTAATGAGGCCTATTCTAACTACCCTATTAAATACTGATTTTCCCATCCCGGTCCCAAATGTTTGGCCCTTCTGATCCTTCTTATCTTCATAAAAAAAAAATCCATTATACTTAACACCTTTTAGCAAGCTATGTAATTTAGTTATTTATTACATTTACTACCTATTATCTGTGAACTCCACTAGGGCAGTAATGTGTTTTGTTAACTGATATTTCCCAAGCACCTAGAATAGGCCCTGAAAAATAATAGGAACACAACAAATATCATTTTAAAGGACTTTAGCCTGTACCAAGTTGAGAGGAGGGGCTGGGTAGAAAACAATATAAGCATCCGCCGAATTATAGTCTAATTCATATTATTATCACATTATTTTGGAGATTCACTGTTTTTCCAATTTGTTCTCCAAAAAAGTTGAGCCGGTTTACCTTACCCAGAAGTGTGTAATAGTCCTCACCTCTCCTGTCCCTGGGCGCCTTCTGGGCACTTGTGGCTCTTCCTGCCCATGCTTGGTCTTGGAGACGGAGTAAAAGGAGAACTTCCCCCACATTGTCATGATGCACAGTTTTTTCTTGCTTATCTTTTTAGAGCCCTATCCTGGCCCTTTCCCAATGTGAGTGAAATTTTAAGTCCCCTCAAACCCAACAATTTTCTTCCAAGATTGATGAAAGATCACATATGATTTACTTTTAAATCTCATATTATTTACTTTTACAAATGCGTGAGGGAATGTACATTTAAGAATATACGGGGAGGGAAGGAGAAGGGAAAGTGCAGTAAGTTGATTAGAATTAAAAATATGATGTCTTTATATTTCATAAGTTAAAATGATCTAAAACAGATAAAATGTACTTTATATTAGCCTATCCAATAAGGTAAAAAAATAGGGAAAAAAATTAACAATTTTATGTATGTAAATGTCTGGTGTTGTGTATAGAGCTGGGATATTTGAACTTATTAAAAAATTCCAATTTTAAAGTAAATAACATCACTATATGAGACTAGCAAAGATAAATGCTGTTATCAAGATAAGTATCTGTAAAGAAATTTCTTAAGTGACCAAACTTATCACATTTTTTTCCAAAATAACTTTTTCATTTTGTTCTGAAAACAAATCTAAATGTATTTTAGCATCTTCAGAAAATATAAAAAATGGTCCTGATGGCTTATCTCATTCATCACTTTTACAATTAGGAAAAGGTAGTGTGTCTTCCTCTCTCATATTCGTTCTCTAGAAGCGGATATAAAGAGGCCAAGATGAAGCAACAAATCAAGCATCTTGGATCTGAATGTGATGGATATAAAAACATCACAGGGTATATCAAGAACCTAAACACAATTTCTACGAAGGAAATGGGGAAGATACTAACTCCCTGAGAGAAAGCCTACTAAAATCTAAGCCACTGAGTAGCTCTTGTATAATTGGTACAAACCCTAAAACTCTCTTCCGAAACATCCAAAACTTGGGGAAGGCCACCATATGTCATATTAATGGAACCCCTACTCCCTTGTTGCCTGCATGGACTCTGATTAATGGAAGACATGCTATGAATGATACAAGTGATTATGCTACATAAGTTAGGACACAGACAGGCCAGGGCTTGATTAGATTCTGGAAAAAAACACCTCCTCTCTCCTGGGGAATGGCTGTCCACAGCACAGCAGTCATCTGTTAAATACTGGCATATTTCCTCGTGGAGGTTACCAAGCATTAGTTTAGAATTTAACACCTACCTTCCCAAAGCTGCCTTAAAATCTACCCCTTGTATCACTTCAAATAAAAATGAGAATGAAAGCATAAATGAAAAGGAAACTTTAAAATAAAAAGGAATGATTTAATATGATGGAGAAGACCAAATGTGACAAGCCATGGACAAATACAGATGTGTTTCTAGCCTTAGCCATGACACGATTTTGCAATTTCCACTTTGCAAATAATTTTTACTGAAAACCTCTTCTCTTATATCTTCAAATGTCATTGACTTTGGTCAAATGTTCAGAGTTACAAGGTAAAAATATGGAACCCTGGCAAAAGAAGAAAGGCGATACATTCCTAGTCAACCAGAATATCGGCAACAAGGACCAGTGGGGTGAGATATCTTATCACAACCTTACACCTTTAGACTTCTATTGTCAGGTTTTTAGGTTGAAGTTAGCATCCATGTCTGTCTATGCTATTGGCTGCCACCTCAGAAAGGCCAACATTTTTATCAACAAGTATCAAGTACTAACAACTTGTCTCCCATGGAAGAAAGTCTTATGAACGCCTTTTCATGTATAGGCAGTTCGAATACTCTTTATAAACAAAGTCAAGCTCTCAACTGGGAAATATCTGATCCTGATTTTCAAGAGTGTAAGAGAAATTCTTAACCTATATTGCCTTCTGTTTTGATATGCCTGGGGTTTATCTAATAGATTGTATAATTGTGGTTGGAGACCAACAACACCTTTTCTACCTGTGTTGTGGTTAATGACTTTGAGAGCGAGATTTATTCAAAAATTCCAAGCACAAAAATGATCTCTTCCAAAGGTACCAGTCTCTCTTTTGTTGTTTTCAATGTCCTGATTAATGTCAGGTCATGTGATGGCACAAGAGAATAGTGGCTAAGTAGGATTTTATTTCAATTTCAACCATTTGATATCTGGACTATCAATTAAATAAGAGAATCTGAGAGCTTAGAAAGTAAAGGCAGGGTCTGTGCCATCAAAACATTTATTGTGTTTTTGGCAAATCAAGACATACATATGGAAAGCTCACACAAGACAGTGATTATCCTACCAATATATATAGCAACAAGAGAACATTAGGGGTTCAAAGGAAGATTACTGAATTGGAGTGTTATGAACAGTCTCAGAGAGGAGATGAAATCTAAAACTTGTTCTTGAGTAGGAAGATTTTGTATAAAATTAGAGACTGAGCATGAAGAGGAAGAATTCAGGTTATACCTAAATGTTTGGTTATATATATCTCAGCATATTGTATATTGAAAATTGTACTTCCCTACAGGAATAAAAGCTTGAAGTCTTTCTAAGCAAAGAACAAAACAAAGCCAAAAAAAAAATCACTATTTTTAAACAAATATTTCAGTTTTATATTACATTGATTAACATTATTTTAGAGCAATTTAAACAAACCAAAATAGAAAATCGGTATCACCAAGATGGCAACACAGGAAGTTCCTAACTCCCTCTTCCCATGGATGCACCAAAAATCCAGGTATACAAGGATCATTTCTTTATGAGAGAAATCTAGAAACAAGTTGAATGACTCCACATCAGACAACAGAAAAAATATTTACATTGAAATGGCTAGGGAAGACTGAGACATACTCTCACCATAAATCCACCCCCACACAGCACCTTAGAATCAGGAGCAAATGCCCAACTCCCATCTTCTCCCCAAGGAGTGAAGGATTTGGACCACACGTCTAGCACACCAACTTTTAAGGCTGTCATCCAAGGAACAGAGCTCAAATCACCTAACTCTGAAAGCCAGCAGGGCTTGCATTCACAAATTCCCCAGGACTATAAAGAAGTTGTTAAACTGGCACAGGAGCACTCCCATGGCTATCCCCCAACATACATACTACAAGAAAAGAAAATGACAGGCCAATATCTTTGGTAAACATAGATACAAAAATTCTTTTTTTTTTTTTTTAAGATTTTATTTACTTATTTGACAGAGAGATAGCAAGAGCAGGAACACAAGCAGGGGGTGTGGGAGAGGAAGAAGCAGGCTTCCCACCAAGTAGGGAGCCTGATGTGGGGCTTGATCCGAGGACCCTGGGATCATGACCTGAGTCAAAGGCAGACACATAATGACTGAGCCACCCAGACACCCCGAGATGCAAATATTCTTAACAGAATACCAGTAAACTGAATTCAATGGTATATTAAAAGGATCATAAATCATGATCAAATGGGATTTATCCCTGGGATGGAAGATAGTTCAACATATACAAATCAATAATGTGATACACCACATTAACAAAACAAAAACAAAAATCATATGATCATCTCAGTAGATGCGGAAAAAACATTTGATAAAATTTATGATAAAAACTCTCAAAAATTAGGTATAGATGGAAAATATCTCAACATAATAAAGGCCATTAATGACAAATCCACAGCATATATCATATCCAATGGTGAAAAGCTGGAAGTTTTTCCTCTAAGGTCTGGAACAAGACAAAAATTCCCCATTTTGCCACTTTTACTCAATATACTGGAGGTCCTACCCAGGGCAATTGTGCGAGGAAAAGAAATAAAAGCCATTCAAACTGAAAAAAAGAAGAACAAAGATTGTCTGTTTGCAGATGACAGCTATGTTATTATAGGTAGAAAATCCTAAGACTCAAACAAACAAACAAAAATATTAGAACTAATAAATACATTTAATAAAGTTGCAGGATACAGAATCAATGCACACACACAAAAAACAACCACTTGCTTTTCTAATACTAACAACAAACTATCAGAAAGAGAAATTAAGAAAGCAATCCCATTTATAAAGCATCAAAAAAAGAATAAAAAGGTAATATATTTAACCTGGAGGTTAAAGATCTGTACACTGAAAAGTGTAAGACATTCTTCAAAGTAGGTGAAGAAGACACAAATAAATAAAAACATATTCCATGCTCATGGATTTGAAGAATTAATATTGTTACAAAGTCCATATGACCCAAAATGATGTACCAATTCAGTGCAATCCCTCTCAAAATTCCAATGGAATTTTTACAGAAACAGAAACTAAAAAAATCCCAAAATTCATATGGAACCACAAAAGACCCTAAATAGTCAAAACAATCTTGAGAAAGACCAAGGCTAGAAGCATCACACGTTCTGATTTCAAACTATATTACAAAATTATAGTAATCAAAATTGTGTGGCTCTGGCAACAGACAAAGACACAAAGACCAATGGAACTGAATTGACAGCCCAGAAATAAACCTCTCTCTCTCATTCTCTCTCTCTCTCTTAATACATATATATTCAATACATATGTATTCAATTATATTCAATAATATATATATTCAACTTATTTCCCAAAAAGGAGCCAAGAATATTCACTGGGTAAAAGGACAGTCTCTTCAATAAGTGGTGTTGGGAAAACTAGAGAGCCACATGCAAAGAAATGAAACTAAGTCTCTATCTTACACGATAAACAAAAATCAACTCAACAATGGTCAAAAAATTGAATGTAAGACATGATACTATCAAACTCCAAAAAGAAAACATAAGGAAAAACCTGCTGACATTGGTTTTGGCAATTATTATTTTTTTTTATTTGTCCACAAAAGCAAAAACAAATAAGTGGGACCAGGTCAACCTAAAAAGATTCCATATAGCAAAGAAAATCATGAACAACATGAAAAGGAAACCTATGGAATGGGAGAAAATATTCGTAAACCATATATACAACAATATCCAAAATCTACAAGGAACTCACACAACTCAATAGCAAATAAGTAAATAACCCAATTAAAATGTACGAAGAACCTGAATAGACATTTTCCCAAAGAAGACATTCTAATGGACAACAGGTATGTGAAAAGTTGTTCAACATCACTAATCATCAGGGAAATGTAAATCACTATCACACTGGGATCACGTCATCATGTTAGGGTGTTTATTATCAAAAAGATAGGAGATAACAAATGCTGGTAAGGATGTAGAGAAAAGGGAACTCTTGTATCAGTGGGATTGCAAACTGGTGCAGTCACTATGGAAAACAGTATGGAGATTCCTGAAGAAATCTAAAAGAGAACTACCATATGATCCAGCAATTCCACTCTTAAGTGTATATTCAAAGAAAATGAAATCATTATCTTGAAAAGATATCTGTACTTTAATGTACATAGCAGCATGTTCATGATAGCCAAGGTATGGAAGCAACCTAAGTGTCTGAGAATGAATGAATAGATAAAGAAAATGTGAGATTAAAAATTAATTAGATATTTTAAAAAATAATTTAAAAATTATTAAATAGGTATTTTAAAAGAACATGTGAGATTATATATATAATATATAAAATTATATATAAGCATGTATAGAAATAATTTTATATATAATATATTGGAGAAGTATATAAAATATATTTTATAAAGAAGGAAATTCTGCTATTTGTGGCAACGTGGATAAATCTGGAGGGCATTATCTAACTGAAATTAGCCAGACAAAGACTAATACTGCGTATCACTTATACGAGAAATTTGAAAAAACAAAAGTCAGACTCATAAAAAACAGAGTAGGATGGTGGTTACCAGGGACTTGGAGGTTAGAGAAATGGGAGAAAGGGTACACATATTCAATTATAAGAGGTATAAGTTCTTAGGATCTAATTTATAGCATGCTGACTATAGCTGATACTATAGAATCAACTATAGTATAGTTAGTACTATACTGTGTAACTGAAGCGTTCTAAGAGAGTTGGTAAATGTTCTCACACACACAAAAAAGGTAAGTTTGTAAGGTGATGGATGTGTTAATTAACTTGATTATGGGAATCCTTCCACAATGTATATGTATATCCACCACAATGTATATGTATATCCAATCGCTAACTTGTACAATTTAAGTGTATTATAATTTTGTCAGTTATACCTCAATAAAGCTGAAAAAATAAAAAAACAATGGTGAAATTATTTCCTGGAGCATTGGTACAATTCACTGTATAGATCTTCTCTCAGATCATGTTGGAAAGAAGCACAAGCATACACAACAGAGAAAAAGTTCTTAAATCCTATTTAGGTAGTTTTTAAAATAAAGGCAAAGGGATAAACTGGAAATAACAGAGAGATTGGATGCACAAGGCCTACATTGCAGTGTTGGGTCTATCTGTTCAAGTGTAAACTGGGGGTTTAGTTAAAGGAAACTAAAGGAAGTTAAAGGAAACTAAAGGAATTAAAGGAAAGAGTTTGGTGTGAATTGGGGACACAGTCTGGGGACATCTACAATCGTCCAGATAGGAGTAAAAACTAGTATCATAAAAATATCCATTGGAGACAAAGGGATAGATGATAAAAATACATACAAAGTAGAATCAACAAGATTTATAGGATCAATTAAATAGAATGCAGTTTGATGGAGGGAAGTGGGAAAAGAAAGGTTAAGGGTAATGACTCAAGAAGTTTATGGCTTAGGCCAAAGGCTGGATGGTGGCATCATAAGGAATATTTGCAAAGAAATAACAATTGGTAGAGACAAAATTAGTTTAGTTTTAGACTCAATGGATTGAGAATCTTCATAGGTTTCTGTATATAATTCTTAATCCTTATAGAAATAAATAATTTTTTTAAGGAAAAGAAAATCAAACAGGTCTGCAAGTTTTTGACCATTTCAACATTGATAGATGAAGTATAAGATATGTATTTTTGTTGTAAAAGTTGAATACTATATGTTTGTTCCTTTAAGTTTAAGAGACCTTACTTTTAAGAATGGAATTCTAATACAAGCCACTGGTCCTGACAAATACATCTGTCAGTAATGACAGAAAAGTCAGGAATAAAGGTTCCAAGTTGCCAAGGAATTGACCATTTGCCAAGAGGAAGCAAAGGGAGCAGTCTGTCAGTGATTGCCCCCTTGTCTCAATGAGGGACAAAGGCAAATTATGCAATTTACCAATGTAGGATGGCAGAGTGTCAATGTCAACACATAGCATTATTCTAGTTGAAAAGTGAGTCCCAAGCTCTTATTTTATAGTTAAGCTCGCTGGGGACCATGGAATCACAGGGCTCATTAACAAAGAAGTAGAATTAGAATTTAGATCTGACTCCTCAGACAAAATTATTTTTCCTTGAAGCCAAATTTCATTTTTTATAAATGTGTTTCATGGATTCGCAGTCACATTCCTAGTATGCACACTTTGTTCATGCTTCAGTTATCAAGGTGGAGTCCATTACAAAATAAAGACCCTGTAGGTTTTATACAATTGTAAGCAATCCACCACGAAACAGAAGATAAATTTATGAAAATGGGTTGCAATTGCTTTCAAGAAGGTCATTCATACTTTATACAAATACGTAACCAAAAACCGCAGGAAGAAATAATTCATAAAACCAGAGTTACTTTGACTAAAAATGCTCACTCATTACCATAAATGAATAATTAGCTAAAGCTTAGAGGGGTTGGGGAGGGCAGATTTTTGCTGTCAACCCTTCCTTCACTGAACTATCATCTTGGGACAAAGAGATTTCAGTATGGAACTTGGATTTTCCTTAAAGCTTTCCAATCAATTGTACTTTATTTAGATATTCACATTGTCATTATTAACCAAAAATGATTTTTATCCTTTGTGGCTCCATTTCTGTGAATCATTACTCAGTCTAATAAAAAGGAAGGCATAATGCATGCATGATAAGTATTCCCCTCCTATACTGGCCTCCAAATCTTTTTCTATAACATACTCGAGGCAATTACTATCAATTAACTGGCATATAAAATTAAACCCATTTGCCATCTTTGATTGAGTTGAACCCACTGGCTATTGTTTTGTATATAAAAAACATATTTCCCAAACATCATGATCCACAAAACCATTTGAAGAAGAAGCATGAACCTGAGACACTAACAATAGATTAGAATAAATTTTAGCCCCCAAAGTTCTAAGATCCTGTATAGTGAACTGATCTAAGAACAACTAATCCATTTGAAAAATGAAAAATCACATCATTTACTATCACCACACACATATATCATACATGCAAATTGATTTGCTTACTCCCTTGAAGGCAAAAACATATATATTTTCCCAGTGTCTTCACAAAAATTAATGTACATCACAAACACTTTCCAATATATAACTAATACAATCAAGGAAAACATTTAATTAGCAATTAGTCTGATTAACATTCCTTGGAGACTAATTTGTTTTACCAGATGGCCTTCATAAAAATAGTTCTTAGAGGATTTCTTTAAAAATCAGCTAAGCTAATTATAAGACATAGGAAGAGATAGAAATTTTAACAATCATACCAAGAATAAATTAAGTTCAAGTTGTAAGTCTTCAAAATATGACTGGGAAGCAGAGAATGGCAAGAGGGAGTCTATGGGCCTGCCCAGTGAGGACACATAGCCAAGAACTAGGAACAGTTCGTTGAGAGGGCAAAATCCAGGGACCGAGATGGAGGTGAGCAAGCTACATAAGAAAAGCAAATCTCAAATTAGACACTGGAAACTAATCTGGACCAAAGCCAAGGGAAGTTCCAAAGCACAAAAGAAAAGAGCAAGCAGGCACAGAGCCCAGAAAGAATTCTGCTGAATGCTGCCTGGCAGCCACATCAACTGACTTTGCCACAGGGCCACAACTAAATGGTCTTTCCTCAGGCATGCACTTTGAGACACATTTCCAGAAGCTGTGATGGATTCTCTCTTACCTACAAAGAAGTGAGACCACACTTATTGAATTCATACTTTTATCAGACACTGAACTAGAAGATTCATTACGTTATCCCACATGGCTTTGTCTTCACCCCAAATTTTTTTTCCCCCTCCTAACACACACTGTTAGTCTACATTTCTAGCCTTTTGGCAGGCAGGCACTGCAATGATATTGAGTTATGGCCAATGGAATTTGGGGAAAAGTGATGCTTTCTAGTATCATTTCACAAAAACCTTCCATTAGTGATCCACCATGTCTTCATCCACTTGCTGTTCGACAGAAGAGAAAATACAAGAACCTAGAGAGTGGGTCCCTGATGACCACAGATAATGTTCCCCTACACATGAATGCTCACAATGGACTGTTATTCCGTTAATAAAAATAAATAAATTCTTAATGCGTTAAACCACATATTTGGAGATTAGCTTGCTATTGAAGCTAGCTCCACTAAGACACCTATTTATCTAATTTAACAATTATAACAATTTGTGGTAGTAGTATTTTCATCCTAGCCTATCTTAACATAGATAAATCGGTAATTTAAACCCAATTCTGTCAGATTAAGATCTATTCCTTCTCACCAAGTACTTTAGTAATCAATATATGAAAAAAAGGAAGCTACATGCTTTGTTTTATTTTTTGAATTAAGTTCCCATACCAAATTAACCAATTTAAAGTGAACAAGTCAATGGCATTAATATTCAAAATATTGTATAATTACCACATCCAACTAGTTCCAAAATATATTCATCCCCCAAAAGTAACCTTGTGCTCATTAAGAAATTATTTCCCATTTACCCTGGCAACCAACAATCTGATTTCTGTCTCTGCAGATTTACATATTCTAGATACTTCATATAAATTGTATTATATGATATGTGACCTATTTGTGTCTGGTTGCATTCACTTGGCATAATTGTTTTGAGGTTCAACCACAATGGAACAAATATCACTATTTCACTTCTTTAATAGCTGAAAACTATTCTATTGTACGCCACAATTTGTTTATCCATTCATCCATTGGATTATTTTCACCCTTCTATTGTGAGTAGTTCTTGATGAACATGCATGCATATATATTTGAGTAACCTGTCTATTCTGGGTGACATGTGATTTTGTTTAGCTTTTGGAGGAGCTCTCAAACTGTTTTCCACAGCAGTTGTACCATTTCACATTCCTACCGGAAAATATAAAAATGTTTCAATTTCTCCATGTCCTTACCAACACACTATGTCTTCCTTCTTATTAGACTGATACACCACTTTATACCTACTATAATTTAATGAAAATAACAACAACAACTGCAATTAACAAGTATTGGGTGAATCTCTTGGATCATATATTTTTATCTGTTTTGACAATTTCTGCCTTTTGAAAAGTCTATTTCATTAACATTTAAAACAATTTCTGATGAAGCAGGACTTAATTCTCTCATTTTGTTGTTTTCTGTATGTCTTACACTATTTTGTTCCTCACTTCCTCTATTACTGCTTTGATTTGTGTGTAATTGGCTGTTTTCTAGTGTGAAATCTTTATTCCCTTCTCATTTTCTTTTTTGTATATTCTTACATATTTTCTTAGTGTTTGTCCTGGGGATTATATTTAATATCTCAAACTTATAACAATATTTTTAATTGATACCTAGCTTCACTATCATATTAAAACTGCTCCTATCCAGCTCCAGACCCTCTTTATGTTATTATCGTCACAAATTTTATATATTTTTATACATGGTATTGCCATTAACACAGATTTATCTAGGTATTGGTTTTTAAAGTAATATAAAATAAAAAGAGGAGTTGCAAATAAAAAAAATAACATTGGATTTTTAATTCACCTTTACTAGAGTTCTTTATTTCTTCAAATGACTTTAAGTAATTGTCTAATTTTCTCTCATTTCAGCATGAAAATCTCCATTTAGTATTCCCTGTAGAACTGAACTTTTTCAGCTTTTATCTGGTGATGTCTGGATTTCTCCTTTATGTTTTGAAGGACAGTTTTGCCAGATATAGAATTCTTGGATGACAGGTTTGTTTTCCTTTCATCAGTTTTAATATACTATCCCACTCCCTTCCAGTGTCCATAGTTTCTGGTGAGAAATTTACTTAATCCTATTGAATATCCCTTGTATGTGAAAAATCACTTCTCTTTTGCCATCTTTAAGATTCCCTCTTTGTCTTTGTCTTGGACAATTTGATTATAATGTGTCTTGGTGCAAATGTCTTTGTTTATCCTTCTTGGAGTTCATTGAGCTTCTTGAATGTGTAGATTTATATCTTTTATCAAATTTGGTAAGTTTTAGCCATTGTTTCTTCCAGTATTCTTTCTGCCCCTTTCTCACTCTCATTCTTCTGGGATTCCCATTTTGCATATGCTGGTATGCCGGATGGTTTCTTAGGCTTCACATATTTTTCTTCATTTTTTTTCTCTCTGACTTTCAAATTAGAAAATTTCATTGACCTATCTTCAAGTTTGCTGCTTCTTTCTTCTACCTACTTAAATCTGTTATTGAAACCCCCTGCTGAGATTGGCTCTATGTTGGGGCACTTCTTCAATGCTTAGCCATGCTGTTTAGAACTCTACCTTACCTTCACCTCCTGCTTGACAGAGCCAATAGACCAGCCAGAGGTGAATACTTAGAATCTTTTCAGTTCTCTTCTGAACATGTGTAGTGCACTGGGCATGTCTGTGGCTTTGTAATTTCTCCAGTATACACAGGCAGTTTTAAATGGCCTAATTTCCCAAAGAAACTCCTTTCCCAGCTTTTCCTCCCAGGCTTTCAGTGCTGTATTGTCTGTCTCAGCTACAAGCTTTTCCCTCAAGTGCTGTAAGTCATTCTTTTGTCTTGCATAGTTTTTGAGAAATGCCCACTGCCCTTTCATCCTAAGTGAGTTCCAAGTCATGCAAAACAAAGACAAGCACCTTGCATCACTTCTTCAGGTAGCTCCCAGACAGATGAATAGGTAAGCACAGTTCTTTCAGAATATAGTCTTATTTTTTCCCTCCAGAATCAGGGAACAAAAGTTTCAGGAATTCCACCAATCTGGGTAAGGGAGTGTGGCTAGGACAAGTAAAAATGACATGAAGCTTTTCTACCACTTTTAAGTGTCTTTTACTTGATTCAACATTCATTTGGTTGCTATAAAGATTTGGCTGTTTTCCAGAGTCATGACAAGGCTGATTCTGATAGATTTTGCTTGGTTTTTCAATGTTTCTGTGATGGATAGGTCCTTGGAGCTATATTCTCCTCCATCTTGGCTGATGCCATTCAACATGTGGTTTTCAACATGACACTGGGTAAAAACGTATTGGTCCTAAATGAAGCCATACCCTTGATCTATATATTCCTTATTACCACATAATTATCAATTTAGCTAGTGCATCACAGATATCACCTAATTAGAGTCCCCAAATAAATAGAATGTGAAAAACAAATAAAAACACAATTATGGGATGGGTTTGTAGATGAGTTTTAGTCAGGAAACAAACAAAACAAAATAAAACATTTTTGCAAATAAATAAGAAAAAATATATTTCTTGGCCTGCCCAAATACATTATTGGTGGAGGAAAAAAAAAAAAAAAAGGCCACGTTCAGGAATCTGAACTTTAGAATATCTACTAAATATGGATGATATTTAGTGGTTGATCCAGGATACGTACAAATCTTTATTTATCTCCTTCACAACCCTTAACCCCACCCTATTCAGTGGAGGAGGTAGTGGTGGTTAGGAATTTAGTGAGCCACTGAACACATCTTATTCCTTAACTTTTTCATTAAAATAAGTGAGAAGAAAGTCCCTGGAGAAGGAGAGAACACCAGATGTATCCCCATAAAACAGGAAAGAAACATCCCAGACATTACTCAAATGAGAAATCTACTTCAGTTATTGCATTTCAATTTTTGAAAGGCAAAGAGTCTCCATTTTTTCCAGAGATAACAAACATTTAAAAATGTAATAATTTTTTTTTCAGAAAATTAAGTTCTGACCTGTATTATGGAAAAAATTATAAAAGCATGGTATAAATTTATTCCTGACCTCACTTGATGTCAAAGTTTAATATATAGATACACATATATACATATACATACATATATACATGTATACACACATACTCTTATATACACATTATAAACACACATGTGTATATATATATACATATATATATATAAATATATTTATACAACCATATGTGTTATGCTGCTTGTGCTTTCTTCTGTCCTTATAGCTGTTATTCTACACAAACTTAAGCATAAATGAATATACACGCAATATATGTTCCTTTTAATTTAATAGATGGAAGCATACTATGCACACAGTGCTGTACATTGCTTTAAGCTATTCTAAGACATTTTGAACATACACAAAAGTGGGGAAAACCATATACTAAGTCCCTGTGTACCTATCACGAAGCTTCAACAATTATCAACTTATCTATGACACACCCTCTCCTCTACCTCCTAAAACACTGGGTTTTTTTGAAGCAAATGCCAGTCATGCTGTTATTTTATCTATAAATATTTCTGATTTTCATCCTAAAAGAAGACTTTAAGAATGAAAAAAATCACACTTGAATAAATAAACAGTAAGTCCTAAATATCACCAATATCCAGTGTTTGAATTTCCAGTTGTCTCAATAGTGCGTATCTTTGTGTACATATTGTTAAGACCATGTGAGAGTGCGTCTGAAGGACAAATTCCTGCAGGTCTTTTCCATAAGTGTTTCAAAGATTTTTCCCCCCAGTTTGTCTTTTTTTCCTTAACTTTGTTACACTTTTTCAATATTGCATTTTTTTTTCTTATGCATAGTCACCTTACCTGTATTTCTTTTATTATTTTTTGGTTTATTTAAATTATTTGATTATATTTTGTTAGTCTCTAAAATGTATTTTCTGAAACATAACTTTTAATAACAGCAAATAAAGAATACTAATTTGTTTAACCATTTTCTGTTATTGTTTGATATATATATATATATATATATATATATATATATATATATTGCTACTAGACATCATTGCTCAGTGCAACTTTTAAATTATGCCATTATTTGCATCATTAATGCTACTGATTAACCATTATTATCAGCATGTACCCTAAAACATATATAAGGAAATCATTTGTAATATAGATTTTGTTATCTACTTGAATTTTTCAGAATTCTCTTCCAAATTGTTGGCCCCACTATTCTATTCTTATCCCCTTGGCATTTTGGAAATAACTTTTGCTCTGGTTTACTGGGCAGTAAAACACATGGAAAGTGAGACCATGCTGGCCACTATTTATTGGCCACTATTTATTGAAATATCTTAATATTTCCTCTAAATGCCTTTAGTCATATAAACTACATGTATGATCTCTTGGGATATATTGAAAATGGGCGGCTGGCTGAGAGCTGACCTTCCTGTTTGGACTGAGAATTCCTTTATGTTGTCTGAGCAGTGATGAGGGAGGAGGGCCATTTACCAAACTCTTTCTGGTTGACTGGATTTCACCTTTGCCTTATCTGAGAAACTTTGTTTCTGCAAGATGCTATAATCATGAAGGATCTAACTTGATTTTTAAACACAGTTTTGTCCCCTGAATTCATGCATGTGTGTGCCAATACATCATGTTGTCTCACAACTCAGTTCCTGAAAGCTGATTAACATTTCCTGAATTTGTTGCTGAAGACTTTTATTTTCTGATTTGCATCATTCTCTTTCTTACTATAGCTACACCTTTAAGCAAACTACTTAATTCAGAGACCAAATACACACTTAGCTATGATTGGCAGGCCTCAAGGAAATAGAAGTCATTTGGATTGGATTGAGACCAAATGAGTGTTTTGGAGCTTATGGTAAGTCCGGCTGGTTTAAAGAAAGCTGGTCAGACAGCTTGAAATTCAAACTTCAGAGCAAACTATTGGAGACCTTCAATACTGAGCCTAAACCCTACTTCCAGCTTCACAAACTGTCATTCTTACCTCTCCACCTGGTCAGGGAAGTAGAAAAATATCTGGTGAAAATTCACTCTTTCCTGGGCTCAGTGCCAAGCACCTTAAGCACATTCCCCCTGAATCTTCACAACCACCGTGAGGAATGGATGCTATCATCCCCATGTACAGATGAGATAATGCAGTCATAAAAAAAAAAAAAAAAATTAAGTAATTTAACCAGGCCATACTATCCTAGTAAAACATAAAAGTGATGTTGAATCCAGATTAGTCTGCCCTCTGAGCCTGTGCTCTCCTATCAATAATTTATGCTGCTTTGATGAGTCTCCAAATAGCACATGCTTGAGCCATGTTGGACTGTAAACCTTTGCCTGTACTCAACTACATACTTCTCATACATACACGTGTACACACCTCTAAGCTTTTCTTCTTTGTGCTTTTTCCTTTGCTGAAAATTCCCACTCCTTCTCTTTCTGATGAACTCCTATTCATTCTTCAACACCCACCAAAAATATTGCTTCTTCCTTGAAGCCTCTCCTTTGTGGTTCCACAACACTTTATACACAGTGAAATGTAATATCTTCCTAGTTTCATCATTTGTTTCCTCCCAAGGCAGGTCTTCTGTCTTATTTGCTGTTGTATTTCCAGTCTATAATATGGCTCTTGATAAAAAGTAAACACAGAATAAGTATTTTTGAAGTCAGATCGTCAATCCATGAAAAAGTCAATCAGATGATAAAGTAATTAGTGCTCGCAGGCACTAGCTGAAGACAGAACATATGATGGTAATTGCCTGATTCATTAGTTCTTCAGAAAGGCCCATGGGAGTAAAGGATTCCTCCTAGTCAGTAACGTAAGATGATAGCTTTCACTCGGGGATGTCAGGGTTAGTTTGAGATTCAGTAGATATCTATGTCTGTACCAAGTTAGTCCTGCCTTTGCTCTGCTAGAGGTAAGAGAGAATGAAGAGAAGAATTGGATGAAAGATGTCTGCAGCCTTCACCTGGGAGATGTGTAGTCTGAGTAAGGGGATCAGTAAGCAGTTTCTGTCTTCCTCACTAATCTGCATTCTTTTTGGTTTCACATTTGATCTGTTAAGACTGTCTCCAGCTGGTAGTTTAACACAGTTTGTATGAAAAATAACTCCATACTTCCAACGAGGAAGGGTTTCCATTCACATGAGTATTTCCTGCAGTTTTTTGTCTGGGTTTAAGAGACTAGTGACAAGGAACAGTCAAATGTGTAAATAAATTGACCAATTTTAGTTTGACTGTTACTGTATTGCTTTTGGTGGGGGGGAGAGAAATGACAGACCCAAAACACCCAGAGGGAGGTGAAGCTATTCATGAGTTAAAGAACAAATGTTGAGATTATAACTTTCCAAGCCTTGAGGGGAAAAGGAAAGCACAAGGAGACCTAACCAACCCAGTCTGACCCAAATAACTTAGTGCTTTCCTGAACCATAGTCCAGTTGATGAGCCTCCTGGTTGGGGACCATGAAGCCAGAGCTGGAAGGAGCAAAGGGTATGTGTGCTATGGAAAGTTAATCCTTAGCGTTAATTTTACAGCCAAGAGGGCGATTGTCTATCTTTCTTTTATTTGTCTCCTTAAAAACAATCATGAAATTCAGTTGGTCTTTTTCCTTTACCCTAAATCTTTGACATTTGGCAAGTAAGTGGACCTCAACTATAAATAATCCTTTAAAAAGTATAGGTTCCCATGTGAATGACCTTAACCTTTAACATTTGCAAGTTTGAACAATTTTTTTCACAAAGCAAAACAAAACAAAACAAAACAAAAACTCGATTTAAAGAAAAACTTAAAGGTATGTAAAGAGCTATTTTTCCCTTTATATACTTACCCTTTATCTCAATAGTAAATGTGATCAATAATTACAGTCTGCAAAGTTAAATATGACTGATCCAATTTGAATGATGAATTCAACGTCATGGTAATGAAATGACTCAGTCATGAATTTTTATTATTGATCAAAAAGCCTTTTGTAAGTAAAAGTTACAAAAAACAAGAATCTCAGAACTCATCTGGCAACCAACTTAGAAACGTTTCAGGTAAAAATCATCAGCGCTCCTAGAACTATTAGATGAAAAGTTTGACGATAAGCAGGGTATTTACATTGTCTCAAAATACTTCTCCACAAAACAAATATTAATTACAAGGGAGAACTCTGGCAGATATCATCTTTATCAGGTCTTAAAAGATATTATCTTTATCAGGTCTTAAAGCTTAACCACTATCAGTAATAAGACAAATGAACACTGTGTGCCTCCCAATATTATGCACCAAGAATGGCAAACCTCATTTCTATGGTATTTCCAGCAAAATGAATAACCTATATTTAACTATGAGGAAAAACAAGACAAACCAAAATTAGGGATAAGACACAAAATAACTGGCATGAACTCTTCAAAAATATCAAAGTTACAATGACTGAGGAAATGTTACAGATTTTAGAAGACCAAAAAGAAATGACAACAAAATGTAATATATAATCTTGGGCTGGATACTATACCATAAAATTATTAAATTATTAAATTAAAAAATAAAAAATTAAATAAATCAAAATTTATTATACTATAAAATTATTTTATTTTAAAGACAGTTAATAAAATTCAAACAAAGTATATAGAAAAAATAATACTATTGTTTTCAATATTAATGTGCACATTTTAATAATTACACTATGGTTATATAAGAGAATGTTTTTATTTTTTTTAAAGATTTTATTTATTTATTTGACCGAGAGAGAGATCACAAGTAGGCAGAGAGGCAGGCAGAGAGAGAGAGGGGGAAGCAGGCTCCCTGCCGAGCAGAGAGCCCGATGCAGGGCTCGATCCCAGGACCCTGAGATCATGACCTGAGGTAAAGGCAGAGGCTTTAACCCACTGAGCCACCCAGGCACCCTGAGAATGTCTTTATTTTTAAGAAATACATAGTTAAATATTTAAGGGTCAAGGGGCATTATGTTAATATTTTACCCCTAAACAGTTCAGAAATAGAAATGATATGTATTAAAAACAAATCTAAAAAATCTTTATGTGTGTGTGTGTGTGTAGAGAGAGAGAGGACAACAAAGCAAATACAGTAAAATGTTAATATCTGGGAGTTCTGTGTGGAAGGCAAATAGAAATGATAAGTTTTCATACTATTTTTTAAATTTTTGTGTAAGTCTGAAATGATTTCATTAATTCAATAATTTTATTCAATAATTTCATGTTAAATTATCTCACAAAAATGTCCCTCAGAGACCAACTGACCCAAGCCTCATTCTCTGACAGAGAAAACCATGACCACACAGCTGGTTCAGGGCAAATCTAAATCATAAGAGTCTGAGGCTTTCCCCACTACAGCATGTGTTTCTGCACAAACATAAAACTGGTTTCAAGAGATCTTCATAGAACCTTTGACTTGAAGCATTATAGGGCCACAGTATCATGGCAAAAATGAGCTCTTACTTTGCTGCTCTTAACAGCTTCTTTTTAGGAATAGCCTAGTTGGCATTACACTCTTGGCCTAGGACATGGGAGAGCCCTTCCAACCCTTCCTCACTCCCCCATTATAGTTACACATACATGGGTATTTGGGGAGGAGAACAGATCCTATGAAAGTCTACCATCCCCTCAAAATTAAAAACTTCAAGCTCACGTTTGTGTGTATTTAAATTCCAGTTTCTCCTCTTTAAAATTTATGTGACTTTGGGCAAATTACTTTGCCTATATTTCTGTAAAATATAATAATATATTTATTATAATAAAAATAATAATAGTATCTGCCTTTAGGAGTACTAGGATTAAATGTGATAAATTTTATAAAGTACTTAGCATGGAGCCTGGCACATGGTAAGTGCTTAGAACACAAGAGTTGTTATTTTTATGACTAAAATAGTAGCTGGTACAGATTCTCATTCCTAGAAAAGTGAATTAAAAAATGATTCAGTTGCTAGTGGATTTTGCATGTGTCCATGGCATTAACTCTCAAATACCCATGAATAGCTCATATTTTGGCCAGAAACAAAGTCATACAATGGCTATCTTACTTCCTTCTCCATTAAGGAAACTGACCATTAAACTAGAAAGAAAATGGAAAACAACCTAAATGTCCATCTGCAGGGAACTAGCTACATACCTTTATTGGTGTGATAAAAACCAATTAAGAAGAATGAGGTAGGTGAAAGTGTACTGGAATGGAAAGATACCTGATTCATCTTGGGAAGAGGAAAAGAAGCAAATGGAACAATAGAATCTATAGTATGTTTGCAATTTGTACAAATGTTCTCAAGGAGTAGTCTGAATAATTTTTCTTGCTTTTGTTTCCCTTGCCTGAGGAGACATATTTAGAAAAATGTTTCTACAGCTGATGTCAAAGAAATTACTGCCTGTGTTTTCTTCTAAGAATTTTATGGTTTCAGGTCTCACCTTTAGGTCTTTAATCCATTTTGAGTTTATTTTTGTGTATGGCATTAGAGAGTGGTCTAATTTCATTCTTTTGCATGTAGCTCTCCAGTTTTCCCAGCACCATTCATTCAAGAGTGTCTTCTCCTTATTGTATATTCTTGCCTCCTTTGTCATGACTTAATTGACCATACAACCATGTGTTTATTTCCGGGCTTTCTATTCTGCTCCATTGATCTATATGTCTATTTTTGTACCAGTTCCATACTGTTTTGATTACTAAAGCTTTGTATTGTATCTCAAAAATTGGGATTGTAATATCTCCAGCTCTTCTTCTTTCTTAAAATTGTGTTGGGTATTTGGACTCTTTATAGTTCCGTATAAAGTTTAGTATTATTTGTTCCAGTTCTGCGAAAAATGTTGTTGGTATTTTGATAGGGGTTGCTTTGGGTATTTGATACGGGTTGCTATGGACATTTTAACAATATTGGTTCTTCCAATCCATGAGCATGGAATATGTTTCCATTTGCTTGTGTCATCTTCAATTTCTTTCATCAGTGTTGTACAGTTTTCAGAGTATAGGTCTTTCACCTCCTTGGATAAGTTTATTCCTAAGTATTTTATTCTATTGGGTGCCATTGTAAATGGGATTGTTTTCTTAATGTCTCTTACTGATACTTCATTATTAGCATATAAATATGCAACAGACTTCTGTATACTACTTTTGTTTCCTGTGATTTTACTGAATCTATTTATCAGATCTAATAGTATCTTTTGGTAGAATCTTTATGTTTTTCATTTTTTATGTATAGTATCATGTCATCTGCATGTGGTGAAAATTTTACTTCTTCCTTATTAATTTGGATGCCTTTAGTTCTTTTTCTTGTCCAATTGCTGTGGCCAGAACTTACAGTACTAAAAAGCTTTTTGCATAGCAAAAGAAGCCATCAACAAAACAAAACAAAAAATGACTGACTAAATGGGAGAAGATATTTACAAATGACATATCTGATAAGGGGTTAATATCTAAAATATATAAAGAACTTATACAACTTGACACCAAAAAAAAAAAAAAAAACCCAAAAAAACAAAAACAAAAAACTAATCTGATTAAAATTGGGCAGAGGACCTAAATAGATATTTTTCCAAAGAAGACATTCAGATATCCAACAGACACATGAAAAGATACTCAACATCACTAATCATCAGGAAAATATATATCAAAACCACAATGAGATATCTCCTTACACTTGTCAAAATGGCTAAAATCAAAAACACTAGAAATAATAAGTGTTGGTGAGGATATGAAGAATTAGGAATCCTCCTACACTGTTGGTGGGAACACAAATTGGTGCAGCTACTGTAGAAAACAGTATAGAGATTCCTCAAAAAATTAAAAATAGAATTATCCAGTAAATCCACTACTGGGTATTTACCCAAAGAATAAGAAAACATTAATTTCAAAAGATACATATATCCCTATGTTTATTGCAGCATCATTTACAATAGCCAAGATATGGACGCAATCCAAGTGTTTATCCACAGATGAATGGATAAAGAAGATGTATATTATATACAATGGAATATTACTCAGCCATAAAAAATGAGATCTTGCCATTTGAAACAACATGGATGGACCTAGAGGGTATAATGCTAAGTGAAATAAATTAGTTAGAGAAAGACAACTATCTTACAATTTCACTCAGATGTGGAATTTAAGAAACACACCAAATGAACACACGAGGAAAAAAATAGACAAACAAACAAACAAAAACCAGACTCTTAATAAGCTGGTGGTTGCTAGAGGGAAGGTAGGTGGGGGAATGAGTGAACTAGATAAAGAGGATTAAGCATACACTTATCTTGATGAACACTGAGCAATGTCTAGAATTGTAGAATCATTATACTGTACATCTGAAACTAATATAACACTGTGTGTTAATTATATTTCAATAAAAAATATGCACAAGAAAAGAAAATGAATCAGATAATTATATTCAAAACAATTTAGAATGATCGGGAATGAGATGGGAAGAGGGTAGAAAATATTCAAATTCTACCTTATATATTACTAGCTATAGTTTTTTGGTCATTTCAATAATAAGCATTCATAATAAGGCTACCACAAATGCCATTGAAAGTTTCTTATTATATGTGTGTGTGTGTGTGTGTGTGTGTGTGTGTATACCAGAGTTCTATCAATTCAGCACCGTAATAGCTCTGACTGGTTCCTGATGGTATCACAGGAATTGCCAAAGCTACTAGCTAGTGGATCAGCCATTATTCCCATATTCCCAGAGTCCCATGCCAGCTTGTTACACTGAGTCTGGGAAAGAAGGGAGAAAATCAAACAAAACTTAGCAACCAATAACAGTGGAGAGTATTTAAGCATTCACCTGCTTTCTCTACGTTTTAGTTAGCAGAACAAGCACAATAGAAAATATGGTACTTTATAACATTATTATTACTCAGATAATTACAGACTACTGGTTAAAATCTGAATCAATTTGGAAAAAAGAGGATAGCATAGGTGGAACAAAGTACGTATGTCGAATAGGTGCATTATTTCATGGAGAATGAAATTTTAATCATGAGTTCTATGAGAAAGAAAAAATAAATAAAAGGAACCCTTATAAATGAAAGATGTAGAATGGTGTGGTTTATCCCCCATTATAGTTGAGAACATCAAGCCTGAGGGTCAATTGACTAACCTAGGGTCATATGCTGAGTTAGTACTATGATCACGGACTCAGATGCTTATATGGTTCATGTAAGTAACGTCCATGGGGATAGGGGTTATAGCAAGAAGGGAGCCTGTGCCAACCCAAGGAAGGCTACAATTGCTCATCTCAATCTATTGTGCCATCCTAGAATGCAAAACTCACTCTTGCCCATGTTCCCTATTTCAAGAAAAGCCAGATGCTTACAATGCTGATTATAAATATTGGCCAACTAGTACAACATGTATTCATATACTGTTGCATATGAGCAAAGAGAAGGTGTCTATGGGATAGACCAGTCCCATTGTCACCATTTGCCACCTCTAAGAATCTAAGACAACTAGTCCTTGGCAAAGCTTTTTCTCTCAAGTCCAATTTCATTTGTCCTCAATTGCAAACTCCAGTCATGCCTTTATTTTAAAACTAAAATTTTAAAAACAAAAGGAACACTATTATAAGGTAGCCAATAAGAAACTGAGACAGGGAAACACAGCAAAGGAAGAAAATATAATTACGAACAAGAAGCAGATTCTGGCCTTCAAGAAGCTTAGAATGTAATGGAGCAAGAAGAAGTATGTAAATGATTAACTATAATAATTATTAGTATAGGAAAATTAAACTGGGAGATGCTATGGGTAACTGCTAAAGTAGGTGATTCATTCTAGCTGAGTAAATAAGGAGGATCTCAGTAAAGGAAGAGGACTTGAAACTAAATTTCAACAGGCAGAGAAGGGAGAGGCATTGCAGACTGACAGTCCAGCAGAGCAAAAACACTTGAGTGTGCCTGAGCCTAGTATATTGGTGGAGAGGAAGGAATTTAGTGTGGCGAAAAAATAGGATAGATGAAGGAATGGGGACAGTGTATGCCAAGACCAGTGTAAACCTTATTCTGTGAAAGAAAGGATTGTTGGATAAATGCTATAGAAGGGAGTCCATGATTCTGCCACTGTTGTAGACTATTTCCTCTGGCATGTAACAGATGGGCTGGAAAAGTGAGAAGTTGGCAGGATAAAGACTGGTTAGTTAGCTATTTTAATTGTTGAGGTAATGAACTAGAGTAGAAACAGAGTAGAAGAGAGGAGACAGATAGAAGAACCATTGTAAAGGTAAGATTTACGAAGCTTTGCCATTGAAGTGAATGTCTAGGACACAGCAGCCCAATGACTGAAATTTCAAGTCCAAAGGTCCTGGAGAAACAGGCGCCCTTAGGAATACAGGAAGCAGATGGGAAGATGATAAATCTCACATCAGGACACTGAGTCTGTTTGAGAGAGAGGAGGCTTGAAGCACAGGGCCCGGTAGGGTACTGAAATTGCTGTTGTTGACCTTGAAAGACAAATCAGAATTAGAGATTCTGATCTTTCGGCAAAATAGAGATTGTGAAGTTGAAACAGTGGAAGTGATTGGGATGTTCAGAGCATGTGGAGGGTCAAGAAGAAGGGGATTCGACAGAAGAATTTTGGAAATTGCCTATGCTTTAAAGATAAGAGGATGAAGATCAACTAAAGTAGAAAGGAATTCAAAACAACAGCAGCTACTATTTATCAAGCATGTCGTTTGTGCCAGAGTTTGGGCAAAATCTTCATATAAATATTTTATTTAATCCTCATAATACCCTCGTGAAGCAGGTGAAGTTCAGGGAGGTTAAGTAACTTGAATAAGGATATAAATAGCCAGGTTCACAGAAAAGAACATCCAAATGACTAATAGACATGTGAAAAGATGCTCGACTTCTGTGGTAGTTGGGGAAACACAACAGATTTGTAAAAATTAAAAAGGACTATAATGCTTGGGAAAGAGCTGCACATATACTGCTGGTGGAAATGTGAAATTGTGCAGCTTTTTTAGAAGGCCAGCTGGCAACATCTATTAAAATCAAACATGCACACTAAATATAAATTAAATATACACATGTCCTTTGATCCAGCCATCCCCCAGCTGGGAATTTATCCCATTATATGAAATCACCAGCCCAGAGTGGAAAATGTCTGAAAAACAAATGAGATATCCATCAATAGGGGAATGGTTGAATAATCTGTGGTACTTTCATATTTTAAAATATAACTTAGTTCTATGCCAGCTCATTTAAAAGGATTTCCACAATGAACTGTTAAGTGAGTAAGGCAAGAAGCAGAGAAGATTATAAAATATGATCCTATTTCTATAAAGCAAAATAAAAGGTACACATCTGTGTAAATGCTGTGTGTGTGTGTAGTTTACTTACCATGGCATATTTGACCACTTGAAGGAAAAAAAAAGGAAATATACTCAATGTCATAGAAATGCCTTCAGAAAGAGATTAAATGAGCCTAAGCTAAGACAAGGCTTTTGGAGTTGGCAATGGGGATGCCACATATGCCCTCTGGAAGAGATGCTTCAGTTGAGCACTTGGACAGGAGCCAAATGCCGGAAGCCAAAGGGCAAGGGTGTGGTAAGGAAGTGGGGCCCAGGAGTGCTGACAATGTTTTAGAAAAAAATTGGCAATGAGCAGATTGTGGGTTTGGCAGGAGAAAGGGGAGCTAAGATTGAGTTTTCCTGTGTTTGATATGTTTGTGCTTTATGTTGGTGCTGTTTGGGTTTTTGCATTGTTCTGTTTTGTTGAGTTTAAAACAGCCTTAAGAAAAAAAAATAAAAATAAATAAATAAATAAAAAATAAAAATAAAACAGCCTTAGCATTTCTGTAGTTTTGAGATGAAAGATGCAAGAGAATAGCCAGGTCCCAGAACAGTTGGCAGGGGAAAGCTGAAGAGCTGCTTATTGCCCTCTCTCTCTCAGACCCTCTTTTGGTAATGTCCCTGAAAGACAAGTCACTGCCTTAAGAGGTATAATTTCAAGATTCCTAGGTGGAAAAAGAAATGCAGTCCCAGATCCTAGGAAACCAGCCAGTAATCCCACTAACTTTAACACAGTGATAAGATTCTTAAGAAAGGCAGGTCACCAAAGCAAACCCCAAGTCCCTGAGTAAAAGAGGACACTGGAGAGCAAATGCCACTTAGAGACAAAGTGAGGTGGTGACCATAGCTCCTGGCTGCTCTGCCAATCACCTTCTCTTATTCTCTGGACCTGCCAACAGGGCCCCTTTGCTGGCTTGCTCTTCTGTCTCATGCCTCCTTTTCACGAGTCTGTTTCCTCTTCTCAGGCATTTTCACCAGTGCTCCTAGGCAGGCCTGCCAGATATCTGTTTCTTAGTCTTAATCAACCAACCTAAAGGGAAATGACTCATATCCTCTCTCTGCATTTCCACCTTTGCCCCGAAACTAGAAACAGCTGCCAAAAGACTACATTGAAGAAATGATATGTCCTCCCTCCCAGGGGAAGGAATGACTCAGAAGTCCAGTTAGATGCGTAGTTGGTCACTGCTGTTGCCCAGCTGGCCACCATCTTGCTAGCTCTCCCTCCTCTGACGTTCCTAAGTAGAATGTGTCCTCTTCTCTCCTAGAGCTGCCATGGGAAGGATAAGCTCACCAGGGCATGACATTCCCTTCCACAGGAAAGACTTCCATTGTCTAGCCTCTTCAGAGACTAGTTGGCTGAGACAAGAGAGTAAATACATTCAGGAACAAGAAATGGCAGTTTCATGTTGGCCTCTAGCTCAAACTACATGCATTTCCTACACTAGATTTGCCAGCCAAAGGCTAAAATCATATCTTAATCTTCATCTAATTTTTATATCCACTTTGATCCAGAATCAGGAGGGATAGAAGAGGGTGGTTAATAGGAACCTCCAACTTCAATCTCTAATACTGATGAAACCATGTTTGTCATTAAGTATTCTTAACTCCACTCACTTGATTGATTATGCCCCAACCCATTTACCTCACAAGAGGTCTGAGACACCGTGAGGAAGCTGTAGCTCCTTCCTGAACCTCAAGAAAAAAGTGGAATTTAACAAAAATTAGGGCCCAACTATCTGCATTTCTAGCAAGATCCCCAGTGATGCCAATGGCATGGACCACGCTTTAAGTAGACAGAGTTAGAACAGTGCTTTCCAAACTTGGCTGCACTTTGGAATCACCTAGGGGTCCATTAAAAATCCCCCAACCTAGGATTAAAAAAAACTCCCCACCCAATTAAATCATAATCTCTGAGAGTAGGGCACCATAAACACTATTTTTGAAACCTCCCAGGTGATTCCAATGAGTGGCCAAGTTTAGGAACCACTGGTTTGAAATGATGAGCATCTTTGCAAGGGCTAACTATGTGAATAACAAATATCTGGAGGCTTTAGGTTATGCAGAGCCAAGGTCTTAAGACAAGTTAATAAAAGTAAATTCTCTAGGTGAAAAAAAAAAAAACATACACTGGTTGTGCCATATATCATGTTCAGTTTGGGGGCTATATTTTAAGAGGGATATCGATATCATGGAGTATGCCAAGAGAAGAGTGAGTGAACCATGTTGTAAAGGTTATGATAGCTGTCTTCAAATAATCCGAGGCCTGTCACAAAAAAAGAAAACAAAAACCAGACTCTACTATTCCATCCTCTCTTCTCAGTTGAATAAAACATTGACACGTGCACACCCCAATCTAGACTCACCTTAGATAAGTTTTCTCCCTCACTTAAGCAGATTCCAGATGGGTTCCAGAATCCATCTCTGTCTGGACCCAGTACCAAAAGGGCTTGATTACAAACTGGGTTTTAATACATGTCTTTGCCTTATTTCTGCAATGACTTCTTTCTGCCGTACAGGTAGGTGTATGAAATATACATAAAGCATCAGTAAGGATGTGGCTGGGCTAAGACAGTACTGATTGCTTTGCATGGGTGATAAGAAGATGGCTATCGAGGCATAAATCTTAGTCCAGACAACCTTAAACAAAATGCGTATTTTTTGGCAACGTCCATTTCTCTAGGAAAATCTGACTTAGAGAAGCCAAAATACATGAAAATACTATGGGCCTTAAAATGATTTCCTTAGGGTCTGTTCCAACACTTACCAGGATCTGCAAAGCTGCAATCTCTCTTTGTTGAATTAGGAAGCATTCACAATCTGTTCATGCTTTGTTTATGCTGTGTTTAAGATTTAATGAAGATTTGTTACCGGTAGCCAGAGACAAGAAAACTTAAATGTTCTCTGAGTAAGAGATTTTAAATGACCCTGACTATTTTGTTCTTTTAGTAGCTGCATCCCTAGATAATGACTCTTGAGATAGTTTCAAAAGTGGGAGTTAGAAATAGCAGAAGAAAGGATGCCAATAAATTAGGATGGAATTTACCAGTCTACACATACACACACCCACACACACACAACCCATACGCACACAATTACACATTATTTTCTTGCCCTTGCCATAAAGGCAACAGTATCAGAAAAATAACCAACGAGCAAACTCTGGCTAAAGTATACTTCAAGGTCTTAATTTGTCACTTCCAGTTATTAGCAATATCACCATGGAAGACTCGTTATTTTAGTAGGTGGTATATGGTGGGTTTAGGGGTCACAGCATAGAGTAATAGGTCAAAAATGAATTCAAACTCTCATCCCGGTCATTTAACAGTTGTGTGAAATAGGGACAACTGCATAACCTCTATGCGCCTCAGTTTCTTTACCAGTAAAATGAGGATAACAATACATGGCAGGATTATAGAAGAGTTAAATGAGGCCATATACGAAAGGCACAAAACATTAAATGCTTGGCTTTTAGGGGTTACTTGGTAACTGGTATCCAGTTACATTGTAATTATTACAGTTCCTTCAGCACTATTTTAATATATAAAACAAAGTTTTAAAGTAAATGTAAATGTAATCAACAATTCCCTGGCGTGACTCCACCTAAAATTCACCTTTTTAAAAGGGAATTTATTGAACACTAGTCATAGGCATACACGAGTCATCATCTTTATCATTCCCACATAATTACACATGAACTTGACCTGTGTCTGGAATTTGTGGACTCCTTTTACCCTGGAAGGCTCTTTGGTGGTTAGATCTCAAAAGCAGTCATGCTAAACATGAACTTTATTCTTCTGATGCCAGTCAGTCTTTCTCTCTGCCAATTCTCTTGCCTGCCCATCCCCACTCCACCTCTAACTCTTCCCACTTCACCACCTTTCATAGTTTTGTTCTAAAACAGTTGATTGCTGGAAAAGCTAAATCAAGGTTCTGGCAGACCTAAAGGATTGTTCCAGTCTAAGCAGAAGCCTATTTCCAGTGGCTCCATCACTTTAGTGCCACTGAGGAATCAAAGGTCCCGCCTGCGAAGCGGAGAACTCCTACTCCCTAGATGTGCAAGCTTGACTCATCCTGAAGTCTTTTGAGTTTCAACATCCTCATCTGTACAATGGAGATTATAATATCTGCCTTGAGTGTCCCATCTCAGAGTGTATATCAGGAAAGACTGGCAAAATAAACATGATGAAAGCACCTAAATCCAACATTGAAGACTAGACATATGTCGTTGTATTTCTTAGGCCTGTATTTTTATTAACCAGAAGTCATAGTGACATTTGTGGAATGAGTATTGGTTAAGTCACTGGGAATTCTGCCTGGGGACTGTCCATGAAGATGCCTGGAATTGGCCTTAAATTCTAGGTTGGAAAGGAGGAAGAGATGGGGGGCACTGAGATTTGAGAAAGGACTTCAGAGGTCAGGGTCCAGGTACTAACTTACTGAAATATTCTATTTAGGGTCTCTCAATTTAAAGTACAAGTTTAAACACACACACATACACTTTTTTCATTTTGTTTTTAATAATGGGGATGTGGTTCACATCAGCCAAGAGAAATGGGTGGTGGGAATGGCAATGGAGTTGGGGAACATCAACTCTTGCTTAAAGTGGGCTTTAGAAACCTAGGCTCTCAAGCCTCTCTATGAAGGTTTGAACCCAGATTCCAACATTGATCATCTTTGTAATACTGAGCAAGGACTTAATGCTTTGTCCCTCAGTATCTTCATCAGTAAAATAGAGATAAAAATAGTATTTAATCTTGTTGAGTTGGTGTGAGGCTTGAAGGAGAAAATTCCCATACGTTGCTCGACATGCCTGGCATTTAATGTGTTCAGTACTTATCAGTTATTATTATAATTATTATTATGGTATACCTACCTAATATCTTTTCCTCCTTTTTCTTCACATAGCTCCCTCTTTGAATTGGGGATAATAATGTTCCAAGCTGGAAAACTACATTTTCTAATCTCCTAGGCAGGTAGGGTTTATAATGTAACTCAATTCTGACCATTGGGATGTAAGCAAAAGTTTTTGCTGTGCTTCCAAGAAAGTTCTTTAAAAATGGGTCTGACTCAGCTAGAAAATTACTGCCCTCTTTTTTCCTCTTCTTGCTCTGAATTTGTGCATAATGGCTGGAACCGTGGCATCTATTTTAAGACTATGGAGCAAACTAGGAAATGGAAGCCACATGCACAGGAGAGCAGACTGGGGAAAAGGAAGCCTGCAACCCACAGTATCATGGAGCTACCACATCAATTCTGAATTGCCTCTTTATAGACTTCTTTTACCTGAAAGAAAAATTACCCATATCTTGTTTAAGCTATTGTGTTTGATATAATCATTTTACCAATAATCGGTCTAGCTTAATTCCAGACACGGGAGAAGGCAAAAGCTTTCTGAATGTTAAGTTCTTGCCTGGAATAATTTCCTCTTTCACAAGACTCTAACGTAGAGGTGGAATAAGGACTACTCCTGCTGCCAACTTTTTGCAACTTATCCTTGACAAAGCACCTGATTTCCTCATGGCAAAATGCAAGAGGAGGATGCAATCCAAAAACACAAAAAACAAAACAAAACAAAAAGAAGAAAGAAACTAATAGAAAGCTAGAAATATGGGAAAAAGAGAAAAGGTAAGTAATAACGGTCTGATCTAGGTCAGAGAAAAGACAATGGAAGACAGTAAGAATAGGATAAAGGGAGAACTAGCAAAAAGGGGACTGGTAAGAAGAAAGAAGAGAGGAAGACTTATAGACTATATATAATCAAGTACAACTTGTTCACAAATACATAGTTGTAAACAAAATGGTGATTACTTCCCTCAACATTTTAGTTCGCAATCCACCTTCTAAAATTCAAATTGCTTGTCTTCTCTGTTGATTAATTAACAAATATAGATTGAGTGGAGACTGGAAATGATGGAGGTTCTGAGTAGGTCAGACTTGTTGGGGAAGGAAAAGCTGGGAGCTATGGAGATAGTGGTAAGTGGTTGGATTTGGGATGCATTTTGAAGGTAGAGACAAAAGTACTGATTAATGTATTTGATGTAAAATAATAAGGAAAGAGAGGAGTCAAGGCTTTTGATTTAATCAACTGAGTGAAGAGTGGAACATTTACTAAGATGCAGAATGGTGGGAATACCTTGAGGAGTCTCTCTCTATCTCTCTTCCCTCCCTCACTCCCTCCCTCTCCCTCTCTTATGCCATTTTATAAATTTGAGATATCTAATAAAGAGCCAAATGAAGATGCCAAAAAGGTAGTTTGATACATAAGTCCTAGAACTCAAGGGAGAAGGCTAGACAGGATGTATACATCAGAGATAGAATTTAAAGCTATTGCAATTGGAGAGATGACCAAAGAAATGGATGGAGATGGAGACATTCCAATATTCACAAGTCTGGTTGAAGAAGAGGAGGAATCAGGAAAAGGGCCTGAGAAGAAGCAGTCAGTGAGGTAGGAGGGAAACCAAGCAGGTGTGGTGTCCAGGATGAGAAAGTGCTCAACAGTAATGAATGCTGCTGGGGAACCAGGAAGGAAGAGAATGGGGACTTGATCCCTGGCCTGTATGAGATGAGGGTCCGTGGCTACTTCAACAACAATAGTGACAGTGGAGTAATGAGGACAAAATCCTGGTTGGATCAGGAAAAAGAGAGATTGAGAGATGAAGTACTGAAGGGAGTAGTAGAGAGAATTTTCGTGTCGTGGTGAGAGAGAACAAAGACTCAGGGAAAGAGGTGGAGGGTTTCTGGGGTGAGTGGGGTTTCTTTAAATTGTTTTTGCTTTCTATTATTTTTGTTTATGCCCCAAAGGAAGTGACCTTTTAATAAAGGAAGGATTGATGTCTTCATAAAGGAAAGAGGATAATTCTAGGTGTAAATTCCATGGGAAGGCAAAAGAGGGGGTGATCCAGGGCCCAAGTGGAGTTTTAACAGTTTAGAATAGAAGGAGTGAGACTGACAGTCACCTGAAAGATAGGGAAAATCATTTTATTAGGAAAATTCAGTAAGCTTCTCTGCCGGAATGATTGCCCTTCTGAGATGTGTAGTCATAAACATGAATTACATCTACTCACTACAGCTGTATTATATTTTCCAAAAATGCTTGGCAACTCAGTGCCAGGTATTGTTGGTCAAAGCCAGTTTTAGTTAATAAACTATCTTAGGTTGAGTTTCTCCAGAGGTAAATATTGAGATAAGATTCCAAGGCAAATAGTTTACTTGCAGTTGGGTCCCAGGAAAGACCAGTGGAAAAATAGGGAAATGAGACAGGGAAGGGAAGGTTACTAAGACAGGATGTGTTATCAAACAAGTTATCACAATGGGAAACTGAGGTTTATTCCCACTGGAGAACTTCAGGGGATGGTGTAGAACTCCCTCAGAGCTCTCCCCACTGCAGGGTGAGGGACTGGGCTATTTATCCAAACCCACTTACATCGGTTACTGGTTATGGGTTGTTCCCAGGGGTCTTCAATTCCCTGACATGCCCAGTCTACAGTGCGCATGGGCAGAGAGTGCTGCAAGAAGCACAGAAAGCCCTCAAGCAAAGAGATGCCGATGCTGAGAGTTGGAGGTGAAGTCAGTGGGCCAAAGAGATATGGGGGGAGGGCAATCCTGAGAACATCCAGTAAATGAGATGAGAACCATGTTATATTTTAGCTTGTTTCACTGGTTGGAAGGGAACGAAGAAGGTAAATATTCCCTGTCCTGGTAGCCTGTCAATGCGTTAAGAAAAGCAAGGGTAAACAGCCGCAGAGCTTCCCTTCCCTGCCCTTGTCTTCAGCCTAAAGGCTTGGAACCGGAATAAGAAGGGAACAACCCATTTCCCATACAGTATTTCATTTAATCCTCACACAATGCCTGCGTCAAGGGTGCCATTGGCTTCATTTTACAGAAGAAGAAACCAAGACTTGTGAGTTTTTCCAAGACTTGCCCAATATCAAATCTTTAGCAAATAATAAAACCAGATGTATCAGGGGTCTCAGACTCCAAAGCCCAGCTCTCAATCTGTGTTCTCAGATAACCAGACCCAGGTGTATCATTTACCTGGTCCTCATCTGTCAGGAAAAAGTGATCAGACCTTACTCTCGCAATCTCTTTGAAGGACAATTTGTTTGGAGAGTATCCAACATAATATTTCTGGTTTTATTCAGCTATTGTATTTCCTTAATTTGTGGGCAGACTTTTCCAAGTGGAAAAATCATATAAAATAAAATGTTTGAAAAGCATCTCACACTGTGATTGAGTCATTAAAAAGAAGAGTCATTAATAATGCATTGACTTTGATTATACTTTCAGTCACTGGGAGCTGTCAATGGAGAATTACTATTCTCTTTTGACAAAGTCAAAGTCATATAGGGGTCTCTAACAATGCACACAATTGTTCTAGCATTGTAAAAGTGGGAAATTGTTCTCTCATGGAAAATACATTCCAGGGCCAGGGGGCATTGTTAACATTCTGGAAGGGTTGTGGTCCAAGGTTGGGATGGGGTGGGGAGTGGATAGAGAGAATGGAATCTGAAATAAATGAGAAACATCCAGTCAGTTAAAGATGGTTTGGTAAACACCTCCCTTACCTTCCCTTTGTCGATGAAGCAACATTTTTTCATCAAATCATTCCAGTATGTTCCTCTGTGCTAGTAAATTCTCTATTGATCCTTGTGGTCTGCTTAATTAAAAAGAAAGTTGGAATGTAAATGTGGACAGCTTTTAGATCTTAGGTTGCACACCTTTTTCTTCTCTAAAAATAGGAGCCCACTGTAACAACTGAATTCTGAAACTGACTCAGGTATTCTGGGCCCAGAGCCAAAGTCCATATGTGTATAGGGAAGAGCACTCAGCACTTATTTGGGTGACTGTATCAACAGGCAATAACTCTCTCAGCCCCTCTCTGGCATGGAGTTTACAGACTACTTAGAAGGGCAAAAGAAGCAATCTGCAGTAAACATTTAAAGTGACGCAGGAGCCCTCGATATCCAGAAGCAGCGGAGGATGACAGAAATCATGGATCTCTTCTGTGTAAGGCATCCAGGACTTAAAAACCACAGGAGATCAGCCCATGGGGTTCGCAGGGCCTCCAGGAGACTAGAAAAATGAAGGCCAAAAAATTTACTGGGCTGAGAAAATCACCCCAACTGAGGCTGCCTTCATTCTGGTCTCAGTGCTGCTGTTGTCATCTGCAAGCTTTCAGCATTAAAGCAACACTTATTATTATTTTTTTTCTTTTTAACTGAGCTCTGCAGGGATATATTGTGCCAGCACCTCAAATTCATTAAAATTTCATTAACATCCACTTATGGAGTTGCCACTTATTTGCTGCATAGCATTTTCTGATAACACTACAGAAAGAGATAAATGAGATTTTCTTCTTTGGGATGAGAAATAACCAAATTCCTTTCCAGGCTGGTTGGTTACAGTTTTGTTGGGCCAGGGTATTACCCTCTAAACATCACGTGTCTCGGGGTCCACCGGGGTCAGACCAGCAATGAGTCGAATGAATTCTGATGAACTGCAGCTACCGTGATTGTGTATGGGGGTGTGGTCATTCAGTGCCTGCTCTTCTATTTGTTCTCAACTTGTAATGTGGAATGTTTCCAACATATACGAAATTAGAATTTCATGTATGGCTCTACTCACTTCCCTCTTGCCTGTATTTTTTGAACCAAATGTCAGACATTATATGATGTTGCCTAGGTATATTCTGAGTGTAGGTTTCTAAATGAGAAAGACTGTTTCCCTTCTTTTAGGAGTGAGGGAGGAGCCTAAGTGCAGTGCACCTACTGTATCTTTAAATAATTAACAATAATTCCCTATGTTCACTGAATGCCTTGTTAGTGTTCAAATTTCGAATTGTATCAAAAATTCATGTTTTTAAACATTTTTTGCATATATGAAACTAGATCCAAATTTGAATTTTCATCAGAAAGGGTTGGCAAGCCTTTTATGCTTATTTGTTTTGACTACAATAAACACAGTACAGTTTAAATTATGAAAACTAAACAAATACAATGTATGGGGAATAATTCTGTACAATATCTTTATAGTCATCAAACAGAATGAACAAATGATATTTTGTTATATTTGCTTCAGATGGGATGTCTTTTAAGTCTCATATTCTGTAGATTAATTTTTTTTTTTTTTCTCTCTCTCTCTCTCTCCTAATTTATATGTTGTGAAAACTGGGTCATTGGTCTGTAGGATTTTTCAGTATGGATTTTTTTGGCCCCATGGTGTAATTTGACATGTTCCTCTCTTCTCTGTATTTCATGTAAGTTGGTAGTTATATCTGGAGGATTGATTGGAATTTAGATTCAGTTGTTTTAAGGGTTGGGGGTACTAGACTATTCCATAAGTAGTAGTATATAAGAGACACATGGGTTGTGTGTGTGTGTGATGTTGGCAACCACAGATGAGCAATTGCCTCTACTCTTTAATTCATTAAGGTTGCAAAATTGTGACTGCCTCCTCCTATTGTCACTCTCACTTATTAAAGGAACGCTTCTATAAAGAGAAACTTTTCTCCATCTAGTTTTTGGTCACCAGGTCCAGCCTGTGGTTTTCTCAGCCCTTTCTCAGAACCCTTTCAGCAGACTGTGGACTTAGGAAGAAAGGAAAAGCACAGAGATTTGTTGTTTGTTTCCAACTTGTGTTGTGATGATGTATATTTGACATTCAGAAGTGATAAAGAGTGTCAGTATATTGTACACCTGAAACTAATATAACACTGTATGTGAATTACACTGGAATTTAAAAACAAATAAATAAAAACAAAAGTTATAGAGAGCAGTATAATATATAGTCTGATGGCTGGCAAACTTCCTCCTGTCTTTTTAATTTGCCGCTTCCTGATTACTAACAAGAGTGTTGTTTTCACGTGTTTACTGGCCAGGTAGCAACTTTAACTGGCTTCTGACTTTCATTATTAAAGACCCAGAGTGTCAGATGCCACGTGTGCAAGGGCAGGAGGCATGAAGGCTGTAGCCAGTGCACACAGCCACGGCTCATCTTACCCTCAGTGCAGCCCCATATGAGAACCAGGGACTGAGAGGGTGTCCCCTGTGAGGACACTGTCGGTCAGGCAATAGGACAGGAACACACGCTGGAAACCTGCTAGACTGGAGGGGGCAAGGTGATGGTGAAGAGTCTCGACATCTGTCAGAGGAGGAGGTCTAAGCATCAAAGCAGCCCTGTGCCACCTCAAGAATTAGACCTGAGGAAGTCTTCCCGTGTGTGTACTAGGTTGGGTTGAGTAAGGACTAAAGAGAACAAGAGGTTCAGAAGAGGGATGTGGCTGGAGTAATAAAGGCAGGTACAGTCCAGAGACACTCAATGACTGGGGCCTCAAATGCCTAAAGTATCAACCAGACAATACAAAGGAAAGCAGGCAGCCAAATACACTAAAAGTAGGAAGCCGGGGAATCCAGCCATTTGGAGATGTCCCATCCCATTAGCTTCATTATCCAGTTCGTGACTAGCATGCACTAGGCCCAGTGTTGCCTTCCCCAGACAAGTTGGAAATCTAAATTTTATACGGAATCTCCTGAATTTTAAAAGCAACTTTTTTTTTTTTTTTTAAACATTATCTCAGCCAAGCAATATAGCTAGAGCCAGACTTGGCCTTCTTGGGTTTCCAGGTTGCTATCTTTGCATCAGAGGTTTCAACTCTTTTCCTGGGGCCAATCTTTTAGTCAAGGGCTTGGGGGTCTGCTCCCTGTTCCCCTGGCCCCATCCAAGAAATGATCAGAGTTATTGATTAGGAACGTGTTATTCCATTTCCTGTGCTCTCAGACACAATAATGAAGATTTTTTTTTCCACCTTGGGCAATGACCAAGCAAGCTTCAACCGCTTCATTTTTGTTTGTTTAGTTATTTTTGATTTAGGATTTTTCCACATTCAGTGAAGGTGTCCTATCTATGGGTTGGAAACCAAGGTCCCTATAGCTTTAGAAAACATAGAAATACTTTGTCTTCAAACAGTAAGTATAGATACATGAAAGGCAAAATGTTACAAAACTTAATTCATTCTAAGATGCAGCAAGTGAGTTATAATGCCAAACTAATTACAAATCTTTGGATAAAAATGTACTTCTAAATCACCTAAAGCATTACATATGAAGCAGGAACAAAGGCTGGGGATATGTGTGTTACCCGTTTTCAAGTAATCTAAAGGGTTGCCATGTGACAGAGGGTCAATTTATTCTATGTAACCTGTAAAGGTAGAATTTTGGCAAGAGTAGCTGAGAAAGAGATCAGAGCTTAGTTGAAGTCTAAGGAAAAGTCTCATAGCAGTGCTCCTTGATTACAGGAACATTCTGCTTCAGCAGGTACAGTCAGGAGATGTCTACAATAACATGGGAGCAGGAAATGGTGGCGTCTGAGACCTCACCATATTAGATAATATGTAAGCTCCCTTCCAACTCCAATGCAAATGTTTCTATAAAATTGAAATCCATAAACAAAGGGGAAAAAACCTCCCACTAAAACTAAAAAGTTGAATCAAAATATTAAATCAAGAAAAAAAAAATAGTAAAACAATGTAAACGGATATAACACGTGCATAAAAATGTTGACTAACACCTATCATGTCCGTTATTTTACTTAATATACTTTATAATAATGATATAGTATTTTATAACTGTAACTAATTATGGAGCTAAGGGCACTGGAGTTAAGTTATTTGCCTAAGGTCATAAAACAGTTAGTATTTTCATCAGGAATTAGAAGCCAAGTTCCTCTGAGCTCTGTTCCTTTGGTTTTGCATTTGCATTGCTTCTTACTCCAAATCAGGAGTATAAAAGGTTGACTTTATTTATTCATCAAAACTCATTGCAAAACACATTGCAAAAGCTAATATTGGGTGAATGATAAAGCAAAGGAGATAAGTGGAACAAAGATTTCTTAAATATTCTCTCCACACTGGGTCATATGCTGGACCTTTGCATGTGCTATCTCATTTTATTTGCATAATAACTACATGAGGTGGGTATTAATGTCATCCCCATTTGACAGAAGAGAGAAGTTAATTAGCTTGCTTAAGGCTATACAATTTGAGAGGATCAGAGTTGGAATTTGTCTCCTGGATTGTAAAACTAGCCCAGATTATTTCAATTAAAATATGTAGAAAAGTTGAGAGAAAAGCTGTGTGAACTCAAGAGACCTGGCACTTATTCCAATAATCACAGGGATTTTTTTTTTTTTTAACTTCTTGTGATTCCCTTTGCCTATTTATAACATACAGATAGCTTTATTTGAATCATAATGAATTAGTTATCATTGGTAGTGATACAATTGATAGTGTCTAATTCATAGACATTCCACTATTCTATTATTTTAGAAATAAAAGTGATTTATATGTTTTGAGCACATGAGATTAGAAATTAATTTTGATGAATACCAGGTGCGCTAACTGCATCCTCCACAAAGTTTTCCCCTTTTTGGTCATGAAACTGTCATGATGGCCTTTAAACTAATAATGATATCCCATTTCCTGTGCACCTGCAAAAGAGAGTCTGACAATATTTTTTTTAATGAATTTGAACTTCTTTTTAATTTGTGTAAATGGATCTATACTATTCATGTCTTGTAGGCACAGGGCAAAACTGATGTAGGACATAGAAGAGAATACAGTTATTTTGAAAGAACTGGGGGGTCAATTAATAATTCTTCAACAATTTCAAATATTGTGCCAAGTTAGTATTCTGTCAATGGATAATATCAGCTGTTTACTGTGGAACTACTCTGTGTTGTGCTGATTTGGGTATATAAGGAATGTTACCTTCACCACTCCTAGGACAACAGCAAAAGTCAGGCAGCTGGTACTCTATTATGCCATCACTGGGAACTTCTCAACTTCTCCTTATGTTTCATCTCTCAAGTCAGTTTGGTTTAGATGAGTTTTTCACATCGGACACTTTATGAAGCAACTAAACAGTTAGCTTAATTTGCCTTTAAATCAGAAATCCTGGAGATGGAAGTGAAAAGGCTAGCTGATGGAATTTGCCAGCATTAGTGACTCCCAGGGAGCTGAATTCACAACTTAATTTGCAACACAACGCTCACTTATTAATTTGGCTGCCTGGAATGTCCACTATCTTTCTCTTCTTAGCAATTCCCTCTTCAATCTACTGCTCTGTCTTCCCAGCAGCATTTAGCCTATCATTTCACGTTCTCCTTTTACTGCAAATATATTTTATGTATCTGTCTCTCCAATTACAGTCTGTAGGGATAGCATATTATTTTCTTCAGCATCTGCCCCAGCACCTAAGAATTGAAATGAATGTGTGGATGAATGGCTGGCTGGGTGGATGAGTGTTTTGCAGTATGATTTCAGAGCCTCCAACCTACTCAAATCACAGCCCCTTCCTTTGCACAGTGAGGCTGGAAAAAGCTAAATGTGACAACTGAACAGAAGAGACCTGGATTTGTAATGCTGGCTTGTATCTTGTTAGTACTTTCGCCAATAAATGAACCTGTTGCGATTTCACTGCTTTGTGCAGTCCTTAACAGCCTTTCAATACCTTTGTTTTAATGGCTCAAAGGAAGTTGTTACAATGTTTGCAATGAATGCAAATCACGGATCCATAATCCTGAATGTCTCATAAAGAACCTTGCTAAACAGTTATTGTACCTATACAATAATGTCTCTTATGAAATCCCAATGAATCAGCTTTAAACAAAACCATCGTCGCCCAAATCTGCAATGTGCAATTTTATGAGAAACTGAACTGGCTTTTAGCTCCCCTCCCCCAGCCCCAACAACCTGCATAATGGAAGAAAAACCAGAACATAGAAAATGAGCTTGTAAAGACTGACATTCCAAGGTAAACAATGCTTATTTCAGCTACATAGTAAAGACTTCTGATTTAATTTATTCTGTCCAATGGGTACATCTTGAGAGGAGAAAATTACAGCCTCATGAACTCCAAAGCAGTAATAGAGATTATTTGAAAATGTTACATTTAAGAAAAACTAACATCTTGCCCTCGTTTTATATTTTAAAGTATACAAAACCTATTCATATTTATATTATCTCATCTCATCCTCATAATAGCCCTGTGATGCTGGGTTCTTGCTATTGTTGTCACATTACAGTTGAGTAAACAGATTTGGGCAATATCTAGCTCAGGAATGTTATCACCCCCCTCCCAAGAGCTCAGGCGGGAAACCTACAATCTCGTCCTCTCCATCTTGAAGCTATTTGACATCAAATCAGTTACTCTTTGCTTAAATTACTTTCATATTTGTCTCCTTTTTTCTAACCCCATTGCTATTGCTTTAGACTTTGTCTCACACAATACCCAGTCCATAACAGACATTCAGCGAATATCTGTTGAGGGAGGAAGGAAGGGAGGAAATCAGTGAATGAGTGAGTCAGTGAATCCTTTGATCTGGGAGGTTACAATAACCTCTTATTAACTATCTTGCCTCTTGTTTCAAAATCTTCCAAATAACCCTCCACATGCCCACAAGAGTAATCTTTTTACCGTACACACTTGATATATATTATTCCTGTGATTAACAATCCCCATTTGATAGCAAGAAAAAAATAATAAAGCCTCATTTGATCAACATAATGGCTTTCCAAGATCTGCCTCTGATTACCTGTTCAGCTCTATCTCCTGCTACTTCCCTTGTCCTTTGTCATTGCTCCATATTGAAGTGGAAACAAGTCCTGCTCTTACGTGTACCATGTTCTCATTCTCCTATCCGTGCTACTTTCACTGAGTGCAAGAAGTCTTCCCTCATTCTAACGAGGAAACCTAGATGATCCTTCCCTTGGGATATCATTGACTTTGAATGCATGATTTTATTGCATTGTATGTATTTTCTCATATGATTATTTCTTACATGGTTACATAAAATTCTTAGAAGCTAGGTCATGTCTTTTTAAAATCCTCTCATCATTACTACCATTAATGCCTGATAGAGCATAAAGGGGGGGCTGATTTTTAAAAGTTAGTTGGAAAAGAATGAATGAATGAGTAAGGTCCAGTGGTATATCTATGACTTGACTACTCAACGTCTCCTTTTTCAGGGAACTACTCTTCCTTTACTTCATATTCATTCGCTTTTGACCATATGATTTAGCATTTGTCCTGGGAGAGTCAGGCACAGACTCAGTCCTGGCCAATCAAAGCACAATGTTCTCTATTCCTCGCTTTAGGGATTCATTCTAAGATGAACTGCTGGCCTGAGCAGGACCAATCAGTCTTCACTCGGACTTTAGTCAAAAGTGTCAGAAAGAGTGTCCGTCTTTTTCCAGGATCCCTGGCTCTGAAGATCAGAGTCTAAAGCTGCCATTCTGCCCACCATGTAGAGAGAGCTTGCCTGAAAATGAAGTCCACACTGAGAAAAGCAAAGCTGAGACATGGAGAGACTGACACAGGTGGGCTGGGTTGGGGCAACTCGTTCTTGCCAGCCTTGCCACAAGTCCTTAAAATTTCAATTACAGGAGCCAACTTAGTCCCTTTTTCTTTTCTTAAGTGACTTTGGGTTGGACTTCAGTCATTTGCAACAGAAAAAGCTTTGATTAGTGCAGGGCTCAAGATAAAAAAAAAAAATTAATCAAAAAGAAAATCAAACTAGGGCACCCAACTCCATAAAAAGTGTCCTTTCTACCCCAAACTACCATCTTTATATTTTTAACAGCAAGTTGAGATGAAAATATTTACAACACAGAGTGCTCCTGATTTTTCATTTCCCTAAAATGAAATTTTGAATGAGTTTGTTGAACACTTCAGAATTCAAAGAAATATAGACAGAAGAACAGTAGTTTAAAATGGCAAATGCTAATAGTGCCTTAATTATAAAAGCATCATTGGATATTTTATAATAAAGCACATTTAATAAGACAGAATTAATGAGAGTGTGTAATTATTCAAAACTTAGGCAAGAACAAAGAACTCTTAAGCTGTTGCAAGAGAGAATGAGCAAGAATAGGAAAGAAAACTATGAACTCCTTCTATTCTCGAGGGTGATTTCCCATCTCAGCTTTCTGTTTCCACTGCAGACCTCACTGTCTATCACTAGTGGGGAGTGAATGGGAATTTATGTCTGTCATAAAATGCTGTCCAATAGGTAGTTTTATAAGATTTATATACATACATTAAGTCACTCTGTCCTTTGCCATGTACCTCCAATAAACCTTGTGGTTCTCCCTCATCATTTCACACCAAATGAAAAGTGGTAATATTACCAGATTTGCAGTTAATTATCATGAAATACGACTCCTAATGATTTAACATCTTTGTTAAGAAGCCATGGTAACATGGAGCACGATGCTGGAAAACATCATTACAGCTATCATTTATCCATGACATTTACATTTTGTTCACAGTCCAAAAAAAAAAAAAAAAAAAAAGGTAATTGACAAAGCACATCTATACAATATTTATTGAGAAAATAGCTTGCTCTCTTGCTGCCAGTTAGTTTAGCTTATTAAAGTTTTTTATTTATAGGATCTAACTTTTCTTATCCTTTTTAATGACCTTGAGGGTGAGTTACGTTTCCTTCCCTTTAAATTGAATTTATGGGAAAATAATCCTCCCTTGACAAAGGAGCTCTAAATTGATAAAAGAGAGTTGCTTCATATTCTGTTTCTCTGATGAGCCTCTATGTTCTATGAGAATTCCATGGAACTGTTACAAATCTTGACTAGGGAAATGTCATATAAATTCTCTTTTTCTAAACAGAAAATGATTTTAGGGAGGGCTCACTGTAATTCCCTCTTCTCTAATGTGTATTTCCCAGCCATGTTCACCCTCAAAAATATTTCTGGATTCTATAATTTCATTTTTAAAAAATTTAATATCAGCACTAGCTTCTGAAGGATACAAAATACTACAGATTCATAGGGCCATCAGGGTTCAAATCTAAGAAGTTTTTACTCAAGAGTCTGTCTACTTAGAGTGGTCTACTCAGTATGATGAGTTTTGTCTACCTGGCTAGAAGGGAATGTGCTATTTCCTAAATGGCAGCCTTACTTCATCCTCATATGTAAAATAACACTCTTTTCTCTCGCCAGCCTACTCAGCCTGTTTTATATCCTTATAGCCTTCATCTCCTCCTGATGTATAAAACATATTCTATCATTATTCCTTTATTTTCTGCATCCCCGCCAACCTCCAATAAAAATAGAAGTTCCAAAAAAAAAAAAAAATAGAAGTTCCCTGAGGACAGACTACTTGTCTAGCACATAAGAGCCTAGCACATAATCAGTACTCAATAAATATTGGCAGAATGAAAATATAATTTAATAAACTTGGAGAATCACATTAGACTCCAAATACTTCTTCATTCAAAAAAACATGGTTTAGGGGTCAAACCATATTTATCAAGTAATTTCACAGTAATTTCATCGTATACCCAAGTATGTCAAAGTACATTAAAGGAGATCCAACATATTGTTCACAAATTTTAATTAAATTTCCTTTCTCTTTTCAATCCAGAGCCCTCATAAGCTCTCTTCTCAAGAACCGTTGGAAAACTTCTCCCCTTCCTCAACTTCGATGAATTCCTTGTCTCCATCTATTTTCCCATACCCTTCTCTCTCAGCATTTAAAAATGTAGTTGAATTTAACCTTTTTTCCAAGCAAAAAACACTCCTTCCTCTTTATGCTGGTGAAATAGGTAGAGATGGGCAGTAATTGGGCTGGAGATTACAGCATAGTCTTTGAAGAATTCAGACAAGAGGAATTTATGAATACTTTATTATTAAACACTTGGAATTATCACAAATATATAAATAAATATTCCCCCCCAAACAGAAACTTACATCTTAAATCACTTCAAAAATAAAGATACAGGGGCGCCTAAAGATACACCCCGCCTAAAGATACAGGGTGGCTCAGTGGGTTAAGCCTCTGCCTTCGGCTCAGGTCATGATCCCAGGGTCCTGGGATCGAGCCCCGCATCGGGCTCTCTGCTCAGCAGGGAGCCTGCTTCCCCCCCTCTCTCTCTGCCTGCCTCTCTCTGCCTACTTGTGATCTCTGTCTGTCAAATAAATAAATAAAATCTTTGAAAAAAAAAAAAGAGAAAACATTGTTAAAAAAAAACAAAGATACAAAGAGAGCTAACTCTCATAGAAGGAAATCTTTGTCTTCCTAAACAGAATATATTGACAAATGCAAAAAGTCATGATGCATGACCTATGTCGAAATACAGTAAAACAGGGGTGCCTGGATGGCTCAGTGGGTTAAGCCTCTGCCTTCGGCTCAGGTCATGATCTCAAAGTCCTGGGATCGAGCCCTGCATCCCCCGCATCGGGCTCTCTGCTCAGCAGGGAGCCTGCTTCCCCCCCTCTCTCTCTGCCTGCCTCTCTGCCTACTTGTGATCTCTCTCTCTCTGTCAAATAAATAAAATTAAATTTAAAAAAAGAAAAAAGAAAGAAATACAGTAAAACAGTGATACCACCCTACAGATTATTTGATATAGATAGGATGTTTAGTTCTTTGACTAAATATCTAAAACCAATACAGATTCCAGCTGCTGATGTGTCAATGAGGTGAGATGTACACCCTTCAACAAATTCTACAGAAATGTCACTGATGTATTTAAAATCCATAATTAATATCGAACCAGTCCACCACTAAGGTTGGAAGCATAGAATTGAGGCATAATTTTCAAAGAGCTAAACACATTGCTCTATACAAATATACAGTGCGCACATGTCAAAGATTTACTTAATTCATTGATGAGGGAAACAGCACAATGGTAAAGCCAGTTCAAAAAGAATTTGAGACACTGTCCATTGGCACTGACTGAAAGAATTGTGAAGTTAGATTGTTAATATAGATACAAAACTGCCTATTGCTCTAATAATTAAACACTAACCTTCTGGATTATCTTTTCTACTAGATAAATTTCACTTGCATTTCTTTGATAAGAATCACTTATATCACTCTCAATTTTCTACAAGCTAATATTTACCTTTAGAAAGATGTAAAATATCCAAACAAAAGAAAAATAGTACAGTACACACCCATAGAGAAAGAAAGTATTCTTGGGTGGTTACATAATACTGCAATATGACATTGAAAGAATATAAAGTTCTTCTTTTAGAGATTTACAAACCTGGGATACTATTTTCTTAATATTAGCCATAAAAATAAAAGAAATGGACTAAAACTGCTGATTAGATAAATGTTCTACCAGTCATACACATACAGGAAAATCTATACTATCAGCAAATCAATCTTAAAATATGACAAATCAAACTGTATTGTTATTTATTACAAAATAAATCACAATTTTAGGGGGCTTCTAGGTGGCTCAGTGGGTTAAGCATCTGCCTTTGGCTCAGGTCAAGATCTCAGAGTCTTGGGATCGAGTCCTGCCTTGGGCTCCCTGTTCAGCAGGGAGTTTTCTTCTCCTTCTCCCTCTGCACCCCCCCCCACCCATCTGTGCATGCATGCTCTCTCTCTCTATCAAATAAATAAATAAAATCTTTAAAAAAAATCAATTTTAAATATGAAAATAATAGCTCTCATTTATTGAGTGTGTGTGTGTTATATATATATATATTATACCTATATGGGAAATATAGGTATAGCTATACTTATCTTAAAAATGATAAAAATGGCAGTCATGGAGTTAACCTGCCCAAGGTCATACAGTGAATGGTGAAGTTATTAACCTCCTTTCCAGACACTGCCTACAAATTGATACATACAACTCTATATTGGCATTTCAATACTCTAAAGCACTAAAACAACTTATCTCCTTCTTTCATTCATTCAGAAAAACTAATAGACTCACTACAGCAAAATTTCATAGGCAATTCAGCAAGATTTTCTCAGCACAACAGAGTGGCCAAAACTGATGATTCCTAATCAGATAATGTAGCCAGAGACAAAATTTCACTCCAGATCTCAAAAGACAGAGGGAAAAAGATAACATCATCAAAGACTGCAAAGATCTTAACAAGAGAGAAAAATGGACTTTATATATTCTCCTTACAGAATAATATACCTTTGCCTATGAGGTTTCCACCAAAAAAAAAAAAAAAAAAAAAATTAATCTCACCAGAATCTGATCAATCCTCTAGCTATAAAACTACAAATTTAAGAAAAATACAACAGATAGGGAAACATGAAATAGCAACTACATCAAGATGGAAGGACTAGACATGCAATCTCTAAATCTAGATCAAGGGAAATCTGTAAGACAAACAACACAGCTTGTGCAATAGATAAATGGCAATGAGAAGAGAGGGAGGGAGGGAGGGAGGGAGACAGAAAAACAGAGAGAAAGAGAGAGAGATTTCTTTTTAGAAAAAATGAACAATGATTATTGACATCAAGGAAAGTTAAGTTAACATTATTCTTTGTAGTGAAATAAAAATATTAGGGTCATGTGTTTCAGGTACCTTTTCCATTAGAAATACAAATTGAAATACTTACTGATCCCACAATATACTGAGAATTGCTTCAAAATAATCCAAGGGTTGGGAAAACATGGGAGGGGTATAGATAAAATAATTTAGACCATAAGATGATAATTGTCAAAGCTATGATGGGCAAATGGAAGTAGTTATCCTATTATTTCTCCTTTTTATTGTACATTTGGAATTTTCTATGATAAAATGTTAGAAAAAATTCACTAGGTTTTATAGAGATAAATTACATAAAGCAATAAAATATTTTCTCAGCTGTATGGAGAGATAATTGACATATAACATTATGTAAGTTTAAGGTGTACGATGTAATGATTTGATAAATGCATACATTGTAAAAGGGCTACCACAATAGGACTAGTCCATCACCTCAGGTAGTTACATTGTGCATAGAAGCGTGTGTGTGTGTGTGTGTGTGTGTGTGTATCTGTATAGTAAGACATTTTAAAGTCTACTACTTTAGCAACTTTCGTATATAATGCAATGTTGCTAACTGTAATTACCATGTTGTACATTACATGGGCAGAACGTGTAACTAGAAGTCTGTATCCTTCGACCACTTCACCTGCCTAGCAACCAACCACCAATCTCTTCTGTTTCTATGAGTAGATGATGTCCCAGAAATCCCATAAGCAGACTTTCTTCACCTTTTTCATTCTTTTTCTTTTTCTTCTGAGTAATTTCAAATGACCTATCTTTCAGTTCGCTGACTTTCTTTTGCTTGCTCAATTCTGATGTTCAATCTCTCTATTGGATCCTTCAATTCTATTTTTCATACCCAGGATTATTGTTGTTGTTGTTATTTTGATGGTTTCTATTTGTGTGTTGAATTTCTCATTTTTGTTCATGCACCATTTAACTAATTTCATTAAGTTTTCTGTGTATTCTTGTAGTTTACTAAACTAAAAGAGGACTATTCTGAATTTTTTGTCTGACAGTTCATAGATTTCCATTTCTTTAAGGTCAGTTATTGGAGCTTTATTCGTTTCTTTTGTTCCTGATTCTTTGATCCTTGGTTTTTTGCATTGGCATCTATGCATTTGAGTAAGCTGTCTGCTCTTCTGAACTTTACAGGTTTGCTTTGGCATGGAAAGATCATCACCAGTCCCTCAGCTTGAGGTACTGAACAGGTCAGCTGGTAGCATCTATGGCCAGGCAGGGCTTGCTATTGGAGTCTCCAGTTGGGCAAGGCACTCCCTATGCTCTGAGGTAGAGGGATGGTTGCTGCTGCCCGGGCTTTGCCGTGTGATGGGCCTGCTTGATGGGCAGTTCAAGCAGGGCTACTGTGGGCCTCCCTGATTGGGCAAGGCTGCTGGCCGTGCTCTGCAGTCAGGTGGGGCCACTAATGGAGCTCTGCAATCACCTGTGTTTGGGTGATATTGCAGGCTGTGTTCCCAGCCAAGGTGATACCACTGGCTGTACTGTGTGACTGGGCAGGGCTACGGGCTGGGCTCCCCAACTGCTCCTGGTCTGGTGTGGTCTCAGGCTATGTTCCTTGACTAAGTGGTGTCATTGACTGGACTCCATGTTTAAGTAAGGTGCAGGCTACGCTGTGATATAGGGTGAAGCTACAGGCTGGCTCCATGATCAGATTGGCTGCTGGCTGGGCCCTCTGGTTGAGAATGGCATGCAGCTGTATTTCACAGTCAAGTGGACCAGACACTGCACTCTGTGGTCAGGCAGGGTCCCTCTCCAGGCTCCCTTGTCATTTGGGACTGCAAACTACACTCCATGGTTGGGTGGGGTCACTGGCTGGGCTTCCTGCTGGGCTTGGCTACAGGCTGTGTTCAGGGCAGGGCCTTAGGGTGGGCTCTGCTATAGGGCAAGGCTGTAAACTAGACTCTATAGCTTGGTAGCACTGTAGGCTGTGCTCTGAGCCTGCCCAAAGCCACTGTTCAGGCTCCCTGGTTATGTGGGGCCAGAGGTTATGCTCAACAGTTGGCAGGGCTGATGGCTTGGCTCCTTGCACAGATAAGGACTGTAGGATGGGCTCCATAGCTGCCCAGGTTTTCTGGCCAGGCTTCCTGGTCCAGCAGGACTACAGGCCATACTCAGTAATTGACCAGCACTGTAAGTTTGCTTCTCTGCCCCGGGCTATAGAACAGGCTCCAGTTAGTACAGTTTGTTGGCTGGGCACCCAAATCAGGCAGAACTGCCAAATGAACACCTTGGCCAGATGGGGCTACCAGCTTGGTTCTGTAGATGGCCAGGGCCACTGGCTAGGATCTCTGCTTGAACACCACCACATGAAGAAATTCAGTCCACCCAAAACTGAGCACTGGTTGCTGTAAGTCCCTTCCCCCTTCTCCATCTCTATTTGATCTCCACTTATTTATCCATGCAGATTCCCTTATTTATTCTACCTCACCTCTGGTTCTGGGATTATTACAGTGGTGTCTTGTCTATGGACAGTTGCTAGTTGGTCTTCTTGCAAGGGGGATTGCAGCTGGGAATGAGCCATGTTGCCATCTTGATGATGTCACTCTCCTAAAACCATCTTTATAATTATTTCATATATATATTTCTCTAGGAGATGTACTTAGTAGGCATTACTGATCTATAAAGAGATTCTTTTAGCTTACTGAACTCATTCTTTGTTTTTCTCAGGTGGCTGAAAAAAATCTCATCCTTGCCAATTCCTGTTATGGCTAGAGAAGCAGCTTTAAAGTTATCCCAAATTCAAGATTAGGTTATTAATCAACACAGAATCAGAAATTGGTTGGGGGGAGGGGGTTATAAATCTTCCCAGAAATAATACATCAGCTTTTGTTAACAGAACATCACTTAAGTAATATAAAAAAGTCAATTAAAAATCACTTTGGCTACTTCTGCTTTGTAAGAAATAATTTTACTAGTTATTTGAAAATTTATACTAAACATTATGTCTTCAAATGACCAATATTGAAAGACAAGGAAAATAAGTGTCATCATAAAATGACCAGGAGGCTAAATGAAAACTAAGAAGGAACCGAACACCAAATTGTTGAGTTCTTTGTGTTCTCCACTCCCGAATTATCTTCTGAATTTTATTCTCCTTTTCTCTCATCTGCTCTTTATGGTAGATTTTCAGTAGAAATCAAAGATATATTTCTAATAAAATTAAAGCATGTGTATATTTCAAGATTCTACATAAAAGAAAATATAGCAGATGAGAATAGGAGAGAGGTGTGCAAGAGAAAAAGTGAAGGCAGACAAATTTCCTTAAAGAGACAAAGGACTCACAATTTACAAATTTCTTATCTGATCAAACTAACAGTCTTTCAGTGGAGTAATTGGTATAATTGATCTTGCCTTTAACAAACAGCTGATGCTGTTTCTGGCAAGACATTTATCACCAAAGAAGAACATAATTGGTATCAGCGGGAATGCTTTTGGCTGCAAGTAACATCCCAAGTCAGCTTACTTAACCATTAAGCACATAAACAAACAAACTCAAAAAGAAGGAATCCTGAAAAGAGGTGGCTTTGACACTCTGTATTTCCTCTCTGCCAACTTCACCCAGTTAGGTTTGTCCTTGGCACCCATCCCATCATGGCTGCAAGATGGCTACCGGAGTTTCTGGCATCTTAAAAAGATACCATAATATCTAGTAGCAAAAGAAAAATTGTTCCTTCCCATGTGATTAATTAGAAAGAGAAATAAATCCTTTCCCTGAGTTTCTGAGCCTACTTCTTGAACATCTCATTGGGAAGAAATGGGTCAAAAACCCATCCCCTCAATCCATTCACTAGCGAAATAAATCAGATCTTTCTGATAAGAGTCTGACTAATGACCTTGAGTAATGTGGACAGGTGACCAGAATTCTGCTAGACAAGAAGAAAGGTTGACTATCTGTTAAATAGGTTCCCGTAATGTAATCTGGATTAGTGTTTATCAAACTTTGATTTTAGAATTGCTTGAAGTCCTGTTAAAATGCAGATTTTAACTCAGAAGTTCTAAACTGGAGCCTGAGCCTGCATTACTAACAATCCTACTGGTGATTCTAATGCTGTGGGTTCATAGACAACACTTTACATAGAGGAGCCAGAGTCTAGAAAACTAGATTAAAAGCAGTCTAGTATGGGAATCTAAACTGGGATAGAATTTCTAGCTGTGTGATCTTGGATATATTAAATTCTCTAAGCCTCAGGTGAAGGAAAAGAGGGAGGGAAGGGGAGAAGAAAGGAAGGAAGAAAGGGAGGGAGGAGATCTGGTAATGGGAATCTCTGAAGAAGTGGGATTTCTACTCACTTTTCTAATTTGTCAAGGTCACTCTATAGTGACAAATGAGAGAACTGGGCAGAAATAAACAGGATAGTGTTTAATAAGTACACCTGGGAAGAAAAAAGAAATAAACTGTACCAATAAAAGCCTGGGAATGGTGACAAATGTATATGTATGACAGAATAAAAGGCCTCAGGGTCCCCGTGATAGCAAGCTATATTGAATTATTGCAGTGATGTTATAGTTATAAAACTTACCCTGCCTTTGGGATGCCTAACAATGCATATATTATGCTCTGGACTGCAGAGTTTTGAAGGATAAAGATTTTAGCCCCTGCATTATACCCAGAAGGGAACTGTAGCAGACTTAGGGACCAATCATGAGGAAAGAGTGAGGGAACAGTAATCCTCATTCTGAGAAGACCTAATTAGTCACACCTAATCCAACTTCAGGGCAGGCTTGTGTCCTTACTGGGGGGGAGGACAACTGACTGTTTCCCATGTTGGCATGTCAGAGAAAGTGAACAGGATTTCAATAGCAGAATGAGAGTGGAAAAAAAACCTTGGCAGAGTGCTGGGTGTAGATTCCTTCCAGCCTTGGTTCTTAGTAGTCCTGTGTCTTTGGGTGTTTTGCTTAACTTCTCCTCCAAGTCTCAAGTTCCCTCATTCCAGAGCTTAGTAAATCTTAGAGACAAATAGGAAATGTGTCTGGCCAGAGCAGGTGCTTAATAAATGGGAAGAAATATTATTATAATAATTCATGATAAAAAGGTTTATTAGAAAGAGGTTCCTGTGCTACATACCACAGGTGTCCTTCAAAAACTACTGAACTAATTGTTTAGTGGTCAACATACATGTGACACACAGGCGTTACACCGAGTTCCATCACCTCACCGACCCTCCCCACAACAACCCCCAAATATGGGTGATATGAAAACATGTTATTAACTCTCAAAGGAGGGGTGCTGTTCTAATACTCTGAGCATTCCCTTATCCCTGCCCCTCAAATCCAAGCAGCTCTTCTTTCTCCACCTTCCTCCCAAAGAAATGAGGGTGGCTGGCCTTCTTTCCCAATAGAATTGTAACATTTGGTACAAGTTATTTCATTGCCTTCACTAGGCATAAAATTCAGCCAAATTAAACAGCAGTGATTATTCTACTTTTACTGTAAGTGTGCTTATTGGACCTTACTTTGCAGGTGTCCCAGAGTTTTGCAGATTTATTCCAAATGTAAAATCGTTGCCCAATATATCCTGCTTTCTCCTTGAATTCTGGCTACATTTATGTGAACTTGAAGTATATTTTTTAAAAAGGCAATATTTGTGCTTAGATTGGGTTCTGTTTCTTTCAATAATGATAATGAAGAAAGTTTAAGTTTTTTTTTGTTGTTGTTGCTTTTGTCTTTTTTGCCTAAAACCTGCAATAAATAGTAGGAGCTTCTTTCCTTAAAGGCAAGAGTTGAGAGAAAATTTAAAACATGTTTTCTTCTGTGTCATTAATGGCTTACATTTGGGCCTTCCTGCAGAGCTTAGAAAACCTCTAAATAGTCCTTGGAGATATACATGGACAGAAAGATCACAGCATTTTGAGCCCTCGTTGCTGCCTTCTTTACAATTACCCATATGACCTTTGGAGAGACATCTTGGAGAAATGCCTGGGATTCACAGGAAAGCCAGGCTGTTGAGCCTGGCTATTCTCTGCAGACAACCATGACTGTTAAAGTGGACTTTCAGCTATCCCTAGGCTGAGAAGGTAGAGCTTTAGCCTGATTTCTTTTCTTTTTTTTTTTTTTCCTGAGAATAGAAATTGCAGAGCCAAAGTGCAAATCATTGTCCAATTATTACACATCCATTAATAATGCAAACCAAACTATAAGAATAAAACATACAGGAATTTTCAAATTTAGTAACTTGAAGAAGCTAGTGAGAGGTTAACGAGAAAAGATTAAATACAAGTCACATAGCACTTCACGAACACAATAACACTCCTATTTGAATTCCCTGAGAACATTCCTACATAGAGGTGGTTTAGAAAAACCACAAGCAATAATTCAAAACGATGACAGTATTAATGATGATGATGATAAGCACAATGACATCTTTTGAGCACCTATTACTATGTATGAAACCCTGTGCTAAGAGCTTTATAGGTTTTATCTCATTTAATCTCATTTAATCCAGAGCAAAATATCTGACAAATTCTAGGCAAAGGGTCAATATTGGGATAATAAAATTTTCTTGATACATAAATCTAAGACACCTGCCTAAAGGGCAAGGATTTTCATTTCAAATCTTTGATGCCACCGCATAGTGCTTGGCCCAGAAGAGACTCCACAGCATTTGTTGAATGAATGAGGCAAGGTTGGCAAGATTTCAAAGTCCAGAAATTGGAGTTCTTTCTGTGAAACTAATGCAGTGTGATCAACTCTTTCACTGTTACTACATCATTAAAAATGATTACTACTTTATTTCTAAATTATTTATAAGGAAGATTTTACTTTTTACAATCCAAAAGCAATAAAAGTTTATCCCCCAAACAATGCTGTCTTACAGAAATAATGGCACAGATGCATAAAGATGATAGGGTAGCTCTGGCTTGGTAAAACATAAAACGGAACCATTTAAATGTGTGTATAGAGAAGAGAAAAGGAAACAAAGCTGGAATTTTTATTTCCTATATTATGTAATTAAAAAATTAAGTGTTGAGGTAATGGATGGTCAATAAATACCATATAGTCATTCTATGGACACCTAAATCGATTTGGGATCAAATGTAACTTTTCTTTTTTTCCATTTTCTATATATTTCAAATAACAAGTTTTTTAATAAAAATAACAGTCATGGGGTACCAGGGTAGCTCAGTCAGTTAAGCATCCAACTCTTGTTTTTTGGCTCCAGTCCTGATCTTGGGGTCGTGAGATGGAGCCCTGTGTCAGGCTTCACACTCAACATGGAGTCTGCTTGAGATTCTCTCTCTCCCTCTCCCTCTGTCCCTGCTCCCACTTATGTGCTTTCTCTCTTTCTCTCTCTAAAACAAACAAATAAATCTTTTAAAAAATAATAATAATAGTCATATTTTTGTCACAGAGTCCAAAGAATCAAAATTGCCTGAGCACAATATGGATCGGTGTGTCTTCCTAGGAAGGGATTTCAGACAGCTGTCTTTACCAGCTGGGTTTCTTTCACAGTAGGAGAATTTAACAGTAGAACACTTAGCACAAGTTATTTCACTGGTTTTCATTAGGCATAAAAATTCAACCAAGTAAAATAATAATGCGATTCCAAAACACTTTTATTTTAAGAGCCCTTACCCTGAACTTTATTTTTGCATATGTCCCAGTGTTTTGTGAATATTTCTTTTTTTTTTTTTTAAAGATTTTATTTACTTATTTGACAGAGAGAGAGATCAGAAGTAGGCAGAGGCAGGCAGAGAGAGAGGGCTGAGCAGAGAGCCTGATGCGGGGCTCAATCCCAGGACCCTGAGATCATGACCTGAGCCGAAGGCAGAGGCTTTAACCCACTGAGCCACCCAGGTGCCCCAAATTTCTTAAATGTAAATGGTTGTCCAGGATACTCTGCTTTCTCCTTGCATTCTAGCTACAGTAAGTTTCTATGCACTTGAAGTGCATTTACGAAAAGGCAATATCTGTGCTAAAATTAGGTTATGTTTCCCCAACTTACACAACCCAATAGGTAAAAACAAAGAATTCGATTAAAACTAGGTGAAGAATCAAAATAGAAATTTTTCCAAAGAAGATCTACAGATGACTAACAGGTACATGAAAAGGTACTTAACATCGCTAATCATAAGAAAAATGGAACTCAAGACCACCAGGAGATGTCACCTCACACCTGTTAGAATGGCTATCATAAAAACAAGCAAGAAATAACAAGTGTTAGCCAGAATTTGGAGAAAAGGGAACCTTTGTGCACTGTTGGTGGGAATGGTGCAGCCATTGTGGAAAACAGTATGGAGGGTCCTCAAAAGCGGTAGATTCAACATACAGTAGACAACAAATTTACTGAATATGAAGTCTCTAGGTCAAAATGTAGGTAGCTTGGTGGTGGTAAATGGTCCTCTGTTAAGGGAAACAAATGAATAAGCTGATCCTTCCACGCAGGGCTGTAAATTCTAGGCAGAATGCAAGCACAAGCTTCCAAGGTAGTTTGGAAAAGTCCTTGATCTGCTCTGAGTCCATATGGATAGGGTCCCAAAGGGAAGAACTGACATTTAGGACACAAAGCTATCCCTAGACAGAGGTGACTTGTGTTTGACCTGTAGGATCAGGCCTGTCTCTGAGCAGTGAAGGTCCCTGAACTGCCAGCAGTCTATGAGTGGTTCCCAAATATCCAGTGGGGAATATGGAAAAAACTTCAACATTTTTAGTAAAAATAATAGTCAAGGGGTACTATGCAGACACCTTCTATACCATGAACTGCAAAAATGAAAGCCACCAAAGAAGGTGAGATTTGGGCTTTGTATGAAAACTGCTGAGCAGGCATAAAAGATCTCAGAGTGAGGAAAAGGCAATTTCTCCTGAAGGCCTAGAGATGAAAGAGGCAACATGGTAGCTAAGTGATTGATTTCTCCTCTGCAACTTAGAGTATCAGGATACAATTTTTGGCTTGAACAACTGGGTACTGTATTTACGGGGACATAGTGTCTAGTGGATGGTGGGAGGATTCAGATCCTAGAGTCCTCCAACAAAAAGTATGTTCCAATTCTGTCTTCCCCATTGTTGTAATAGCTACAATAGTGGACAATTTATGTAATTACTCTGAGCTTTGGTTTTTTATCTTTGAAGTGGAAATACTAATATCTACATGGTCAAGTTGTAAGGATTGAAGATAATATATGCCAAGCACTTATCACGGTGGTTGGTTTGCACATAAGTACTAAATAAACAGTAGCTATTATAACAATGACTGCATGGCCTTTACCCTCCTATTAAGGGTGAATTGAGCTAAGACAGTTCTAAAGACTTAGAACTGTAGTGGGGGAAGTCATCAACAAAACTAAAACCAACCTGCTGAGTGGAAGAAAATATTTGCAAATCATATATCTAAGAGGGGGTTGATGGCTTCCTTTGCTGCACAGAAGCTTTCTATTTTGATGTAGTCCCACTTGTTGATTTTTGCTTTTTTTGCCCTTGCTTTTGCTATCAAACCAACAGTAATGTATCTAGAGTCGAGACCAGGAGAAAGACCACAGTCACTTTCGTAGAAGAATGAGGTCTGACATATCCCAAGACTGGGGGTATGTATCTGTAGATGTGAAGGAAACACAGCCTCAGTACAGCTGGACATTGAACTACTGGAGTCTAATTGTAATGGGTTCAAAACACAGCCTCAGTTAGGCCAGACTCTTTCACCATAAAAAAAGAAACTGGGTTTATTTGTTTTTTTTTTTTGGGGGGGGGTGGTTTTTTTTACCCCTGGCCTCTCAGCCTACTACAAATAGATCCTGATGGCTGTGTTTCAGTCTTACTCCTGTTTCCAGACAAAGATATAGTAGCAACTCTTTCTTGTTTCCCAGGTCCACTTTAGTTCCTCAGATGATAAACACCTTTCCTCATGTCTCCTTATTCTTAGTAGTCATGAGGCAAATCTGTTTTATTAAGTCTTTAGAACTGTCTTAGCTCAATTCACCCTTAATAGAAGGGTAAAGACCATGCAGTCATTGTTATAATAGCTACTGTTTATTTAGTGCTTATGTGCAAACCAACCACCGTGATAAGTGCTTGGCATATATTATCTTCAATCCTTACAACTTGCCCAGGTAGATGTTAGTATTTCCACTTCAAAGATAAAAAACCAAAGCTCAGAGTAATTACATAAATTGTCCACTACTG
>CM052885.1:86530473-86583437 GCA_028534135.1 Potos flavus
GGCCTTCAGGAGAAATTGCCTTTTCCTCACTCTGAGATCTTTTATGCCTGCTCAGCAGTTTTCTTTTTCTTTTTTTTTTTTAAGATTTTATTTATTTTATTTGACAGAGAGAGAGAGAGAGAGGGAGAGAGAGATCACAAGTAGGCAGAGAGGCAGGCAGAGAGAGAGGGGGAAGCAGGCTCCCTGCTGAGCAGAGAGCCCGATGCGGGGCTCGAACCCAGGACCCTGAGATCATGACCTGAGCCGAAGGCAGAGGCTTTAACCCACTGAGCCACCCAGGCGCCCCATCAGTTTTCATACAAAGCCCAAATCTCACCTTCTTTGGTGGCTTTCATTTTTGCAGTTCATGGTATAGAAGGTGTCTGCTAGGGTAAGGAAGTTTAATTTTTAGAATCTCAGGAAGTAGTGTATTTCTTTTAATACATTTCAAGGTCAAGGGAACAGCATGGACAAAAGTAAAAACTTCCCAATAGAAGTACCATGACAAGTCCAGGCTAATGAGGAGTAGGGATAACTAGAGTCAGAGGGGAGGGGCATTGGATAGGAAGACTGGCAACTGCAAACATTATTCAATATAAGTGTACTTTATTTGGAAGTGAATTGTATAGATTATTTTACTCCTCAAATTGGAAAAGATAATTGACTGTACTATGATCTGGAAATGATCAATTTCTCCTCTCTAACTTGCATACTGCATTCAGAGATTGTTCATTCCATGCCTCTGGGACCATGAGTTCCCACCATTCACAAAGTAAATGTAAACAATCTGTATGTACAGTGCTGAAGGAAAACAAAAGAGCAGCCTCTTAAAAGTGATCTTGGCATCAGATGTGTTTTTGCCCATGCTAAATGCTCCACAAATTGATTATTATAAATAGCAAAAAAAAAAAAAAAAAAAAAAATTCCTGAGAAATAGTTTACTTATAATTGACTATGACAGAGAAACACTGACCCTATAAATTAAAATAATTTTCCCTATGTGTCTTTTTTGAATGACTTCCAAGGAAATAGCCTTTTACCAAATACAATTCCAACTATAATTTGACTAGATAATTCCAATATTCTGTTTGATACACACCAGAAGGTGAGAGAGGAGAACTTTGGGAAACGATCCAATATTTTTGTGAAAAAAAATTTTTTAATGAATACAAAGAATCGTGAAATGTTAATACAACAGGACAGCTCTAGAGCCTCAAAATAGAAGTTTATTTTGAACACAGTTTTATATATCCATACTCAATTTTCAAATTTCCTTTTTTCTGGCACATAATTGTTTTTCCTAATTAACTAATTAGACACTTTAGCAGGCTTAAGAACTACACAGGTTAACTACATAACTGTTTAATGGTTACTGTTACTGAAGAAAATGGTGTTAATAAAGGTTGAGTTCTTCAAACATGTTTTTCATTTTTCCATAAGAATATAATTCTGTGTTAGGCAGTGCTTTATTATAAACGTTAAGGGTGGGTGGAGTGGGAACAGATTCCAAGTTGCTAACTTTGAAATCTAGAATTTCATAGATGGCAGTGTAGTATTTCCATATAATTGTATCTCAGTTAATAAGAACCTGTTTACTAACTGTGGTAAACTATGTGGTGTCTTAGAGACAAGGGCAGGTATGTCCTGGAACTATTTCCTGATGGGCTCACCCACGCTGCACTATTACTGGAGGCTGACTTGACTACATCATAGATGAAAAAAGGAAGGTTAAGGCAGAAAGATCATCTTGCTCTACAGAGATTTAGGGTTCACCTACCTTTCCTATTCATTCACTCATTCATTCATTTATCAAAGTAATGTATTAAGCCCATAATGCATGCCAGAAAAAGAGCTAGGCATTGTATGGGCCTGCCCTTCAGAAATTGAGCAATCTAGTATAGTAGGCAGAGAAACAGTGAATTATAATACCCTGTGATATGTACTCTTCCAGATTTGAGCACAGAACTCTGGGGTGGGGGTGGGGTGCTGGCTGTGGGGAGATGAGTTCCCATGAAGCATGGGGAGGGCTGCTGAGGACAGGTGACCTCTGCACCATGGTGACCAGGAGTTAGCCAAGTAGAGGTGGGAAGAGAGGAGAGGGGAAAAAGACAGTTCTGCAGATAAACTTGTGAGATACTGAAGGATAGCTTTCCACTGAAGCTCTTGCCTGGCCTTGTCCCCACAGCTGTTCCTACCTTCCTACTGCCTCACACAACTGGATGGATAGGGCCCCTAGCTGTTTCTCTCCACCTCTCCTGATAAAATCAAAATTGCTCAAACAATGGCTGCTAAGCCCCAAGAACAATTCCTCCCTCTTCCTGCTAAAGCCTATAAGCACTTAACCCTCTTTCCCCACTTAGAACCTTTGTCCAACTTCTCAAGCCCAGGTATTCTAGAATAAAATAGAAGCTCACGCTAATGGTGCTCTGCTTGATTCCCTCCACCCCCTCCCTGTACCTTGCCCCCTACATACAGGGAACAACACAGAGGCAGAAGCAAGAATTCCACTTGGGTAACTGCAAGAAGTTGTGTGGCTGAGTCAAAAACTGGGAGGCGAGGACAAGAGTGGTGGGAGACAGGGTCTTTGAGGTAACCGAGAGACAGATGGCAGGCCTCGAAAGCCATCTTTAGGATTTGGGACTTTGTACTGAGGCCCATTGATCCATTAAAGGGATCCATTCAGGATCCAGTGAAACAAGAAGCAAGTGACAAGGAATTGAGACATGGAACATGTATGATTCTGACAACGGAGTGTAAAGGAAGAAAAATAGCAACAGGGAGACACTTGGGAGGTAACTGCAGTTTTCGAGGTGAGAGAAGGTGTCTTGCCATTGTCTTTCACCATTTGTTTGGTGAGGATTCCACTGGGGACACTGGCCATGGCCTGATTGCAGCTAGTGAGCGGGAGTTCCATCCTCTCTCCTTTAACTGTATAAAGGAGGCAGAGGCCCTTAGAATCATCAGCATAATGCATAGCACATGGTCGGTGCTCAGTAAACATTCATTGCCTTGAACTGAAATATTTTAGAAGCTACTAAGGCTTCAGGCTTATCTAAGTGAAGGGCAGTATGAGAATATACCGTCTTCAAAACCTGAAGAAAACTTGTATTCTTTTCACGTCCTTCTGGTGGGATTAAAAAAAAAATTACAACAGAAGCAAAAGTTTTCAAATGAACATTTAATGTATTTCTATAGTTTGCAATCCTAGTTTATCGATTTCTTTTTTTAAGTTTATTTAGAGATGCTTAAAAAAATACCCACATTTTTCAATTGTGCCACCATCTGGGCAAACAATGCAAACATTTACAAGCAAAATCTTAGGGTAAAGATTGATGTTCTGCAGTATGTTGAAACCTGATAGTATTGCCTTTCAGAATTGCCCATGGTTTCCCTCTCTTGTGCTCCTTTACGAAGCCTTTGAACCAGCATGTAACACACTCCGGGAACATTAGCAGATGCTAAAATATTTTATTAGCTGGTTTATTAAGCTATTGAGGGCCATTCTTTGAAAAATGGGGAGAGAATCCAGACACAACAGAAGTTACAAAAATCAGAAATCAACCTTTGGAACAATGGTAGCAAATAACTTTTTTTCTCTTTGTTAACATACCAATGTAATCCAAAACAGACCAATGTCGGTGTGAATGCTTATAGCTTCTTCTTCATTATTATTTTTTTTTTTTTCCCAGTGAGAGAAGGTTTAGAAAAAATGCCGAAATGGAAAGGCGAAGGAAAGGGAAAGTAAAGGAAAAGGAAAAGGAAAAAGGAAGAGAAAAGGAAAGGAAAAGGAAAGGAAAGATGTCACGAAATTTCCTTAGCTAATGGCTGGAAGTGGTATCCATCCTTTCAGATAATGCATATTCTCTTTGGGTCTCATTTTGAGATACAAATAGTCTGGGAAAAGTAAATGTAAGTAAGTCACTTCCAATTTCTTGTGAATGTGCTTCTAACGTGTCATCCTTAGAACAGGCAGGCTAAAGCCTAAGGAAATACTGAGTCTTGGAAACGATTGGAGTGCTTGTACGGTGATCAGAAAGCCATCAGCCTCTCTTCCTTGAAATTCTGCAGCCAAGGAAGACTAATCAACTACATCAGCTTTACAGTTTTCCCCAGGTTCTGCCACCTTACTAAAAGAACTTCACAGTATGACTGCTAATTCATGGAATGATTTTCATCTACAATATACGAAGTGTAACATGCGTTAATAAATAGGATGAACCCAAACTACTGACCTTTTTAGAATCCTACCAGATCATGAATCATCAAATATCTGATTGAAAACACTCCACATTCTGGCTCTTCTTAAAATACTGAGTTTTATTTTGAATTTACTGTTCTTCAAAAAGCCACCTTCTATTAATATTCACAAAGCAAAGAGGCATAATCAGAGGAAAGAGGAAGACAGAAACATCTTGTCAACCAGACTGACCCAAACTTGATTTTGCTCTGCAAATGATGGACTTCAAGACACCTTTTCTTTTTTTGGAAGCCAAATCAATTGCTTATAAGTCTCTGCCATTTAAAAAGTCACAATGGGCAGTTCATGCTACTTGTTAATACTAAAGCAATTGTTGACAATTGTTCTGGATTTCAATGTCTAATTAAAGCTAAGTGGTTGGATTTGCATACAATAAACAATAGAAGCGACTTGCCTCACCAGTCCCACAGGCATAATCAGCTTCACAATACAATATCATTAAAACTTGCATGCTAATTATAGCTAATTGTTCCATGCAAATAAAAGCCATTTCATTCAGAAGATAGACTTTCTTCCAACAGCTTAAGTACTGTTGTTTATCTAAAAAGACCCAAGATGCTTAAGGCACCATAAAAGAAAAATCATTCAGGAGAGAGTTCTGTGGCTTGTCTCCTAAGTTGCAAAAAATAAATTAATTAATTAATAAAATAAAATAAAATAAAATAAAATAAAAGTCTAGGATTCTTACTGAAAGTCTTCAGCTCTTCAGTGAAAGCAAGTCAATTAGACTTAACTTGCTTATTACTTTTACTTGTCAGCAGAATGTGAAGTTGCCCAGTTAGAAATGAATAAAACAAGCCTTCATCAGTTTTGGTTAAACAAATATTATTAATATCATTAAATCCGAAAGAGGCCCTTTTGAAAATTTTCTGTAATTAATTCTGGAAGGACACACGAACAGTAAAATACCACATGTTTGATGTGGACACTAACCTGCCCTTCTCCAAAATTAGTGCTAAATGCTATAAATCCAATGACTAATTATCCACAGTCAAATGAAAAAAAAAAAAAGGCTAAAATAGAAGCCATAGATAAATGGATTACTAGAGCAGCACCTTGTTTATTTTGGATTTAGAGCTTTCCTGATTTGATTCTGTCTTAAACTGAACCTGGAATTGTTTTTAGCAGGTATCACCAGTAGGTATTATTTTTAAAAAATCTTTCTTATGGAAGTATAGTTGACATAAAATTGTTACATTACTTTCAGGTGTATGACACAGTGGTTCAATAACTCTATGCACTATGCTATCCTCATCTCAAGTGTAGCTACTATCTGTCACCATACAACACTATTACAATACCATCAACAATACTCCCTGTGCTGTACTTTTCATCCCTGTGACTTACTCATCCATAACTGGAGGACTATACCTCCCACTCCCCTTCACCCATTTTTGTCCATTCTTTCTCAGCACCTGCTCCCCACCCTCCCGTCCAATAGCAACCACTAGTTTGCTCCTTGTATTTATGGGTCTGTTTCTGCTTTTTTGTTTGTTCATTTGTTTTGGTGTTTTTAGATTTCACATATAAGTAAAATCATGTGGTATCTGTCTTACTCTATCTGGCTAATTTCATTTAGCATAATACCCTCTAGGTCCATCCACGTTGTCACAATCATGCAGCTCATACAGAAAGGCCAAGGGGTTGTGGTGCAGTCATATTTTATCTACTCCTTGGAAATAATAACAAAAAGATTGAATAACCTCACAGGTCACAGTTTACTGCCCAATGGGAAAGCTCAGCTAGTAAAAAGAGATTTTAAATTAATAAATATTTATGGATGTGACTTGTTTCTTAAAAGGAAAAATAACATCAAAGAGGAAAAATGAAGCTAAGTTAATGATGTACTTTTTAATAGCAGAAAGAGTCAAAAAGTATTTCAGGCGAGATTTCATTCCATTCCATTCCATTCCATTTTGCTACATTCTGTTCTATTCTGTTCCCTGCTTGCAGCCTAAGAAAAAAACAAAACAAAACAAAACTAGATGCTGCTTCTTTCAGATGCATCGTGCTCAGCTAGAGACATAAATTGTGATATCTCCCAGATTTCATTCTGTGTCTGGGGTAAGAGAAGAAAGGTACAGAAGAGAAAAAAAAAAAGGAAGAGAGAGAAAAGATCCATGGAAGGAAGAAGGGGAATTTCAGAAGTATGGCTAATAAATAGAGGCTCTGCTCACTTTTAGTGCCTGATTGGATCCCAATCTTTTCTGTCTTCACTGTCCTTAGCATTTGCTTCCAAAATAGTTTCAATGTTCTGACATATGAATTCATGGCTTTAAAAACAACTAATTTATAACTCCCTGCCAGCACATGGATGATTTGCTTTTCTGACTTTTTAAAAAACCACCACCATAACAAATACAATCAAATATCAAGTAAATATCTCTTATACATTGGTCCCTAGTCATAGTAGTCATCTGTCATAACAGTAATAGAAAACTGCTCATGAAATGGCACTTGGAATCCACCTATTTCACCCTTCCTTCTACTTATTACCATCCCTCCAGCCCCCATAAATAAGACTTTGTCTCACTGGAAATTTTCTCTTAATTTATAGGAGCCTACCTCAGACATCTTCTGTCCTTAACTTTCCTCCACTTGGAATCCCCCTATTCTTCCTTTCTCCTACATTCCATTGTTTCTGAATTTTTGAATTAATAAAAATAAGATCCAAGACTTGAAAATAAAGCAAAAAACTAGTATAATGTCACCCGGGGGGCAACGGCCCACCCAAGAATTATCTAGGGGAAGCACACTTTGTTCAACTGATTACTATTGAAAAAAGATCCCAAATATAGCGAGGCTACCAGCTATTTTGTAGATTTTTATTCAGGAGAGATGAAAATAATATATATTCAGGAAAAATAATAATTTCAAAAGTTATGCTTTATTGTCCTGTAGAAAATGGACTAGTTTTATACCTAACCTAGGAATCTTACCTTAATATTCCTTTATTAAATTGCCTATACATATCTAGCTCCTCAAATGCTTTCTGAATTGGTTTTATCATCTTGATGTTTCTCTTAATGAGTTGAACAAAATCTGATATTTTTCCATTTGTGCAAAACCACAGTTTTAATGTTTTGAAAATTATACTTCAGTAGTAATCAAATTTTTTTATATACTCCTATCACTTATCATATTGTTTAATAACTGGTTTTACTTTTCAATCACACTGCGAAGCTTCCAGAATCACAGACTTTTATTTCTATATCTACAGTACCCAGCATGGGTTCCTGGAACTTAATAGGTACTCAATAAATGCTGTTTCTATGTTGCTGAACTTAATTTCATGACTGCACTCATAAATCAATGGAGCAGAATAACTTACATTTGGCCCCAGACACTTAATAATTGTCTCTCCTTAGTTTGGCATCTAGGTCCCTAAATTTAAGGTTTTAATTCATGCTACCTAATATGAAATGGATCCTAACCTATATATATATATTCAATGTATATTTCTACCTAAGATTTCTACCTAAGATTCAGATGTGTAAACATGTTTTCTTTTTGTCCCCTATATTTAATAAAAGGTATATATATATGTATGTGTTTATATATATATGTATATATATAGTATGTGTATATATATATTCTATTATGTATCTTATATATTATATATTCTATTCTTGACTAGGATATTAACATATTAACATATCCTAGTCAAGAATAGGAAAATTAGCTAACAGAAAGGAAAGAGGCCACATTGTCATCTATAGTATGGTTTCCACAGATTCTGCCTGCATAAAAACTGTTGATTTAACAATAAAGTTTGAACTTGCTTCTTCATGTATAAAGCTAGTAAAGAACTTTTTTCTCCTGAAAATTAGCTTCTTTTCTGGGCCAAATGCCAACAAATTATAGTACTGAATATGTGACTAAAAAAAAAAAAAAAAAGGAAAGAAAAGAAAAGAAAGAAAGAAAGAAAAACAGACACTGACAGCAGTAACCAAAATAGGCTTCAAATGTTAAGGAATTTCTGCCATTTCAAAATACATCCAAGTCTATAATACCCATGTCGCTTCACTGAAAATTCCATGGTTAATAGGACTTCAAAAACCTTGTCTGATCAGTTTCTATATCTTCTTACCAAACATAATTCTTAGAAAGGATTATGCTTGGCAGAATATGTATTTTATTTTTCAGTTGGCCTAAATTACTATAAACAGCTAAAAGTTTTAAGTAATGAGTCACATTCATTTTTTTCCCAATTTGCCACTACGATTAGAACCTTTAATCTTTTTTATTATTTTCCAATTGCTAGACTGCAGAGATAAAACAATATGCATTTTATTTTAGGTACTAATTATATACTTCGGAGTTGCTCAATAACTTTGTCTTCCGTGCATTCAATACCAAATCCTAATGTCTAAGACTTCTTACTTCAATGATGTAGCTTAAGGACTCTAGAAGAACTTTTCGGAAAGTATGGATAAAATCCCCAGACATTCTAAATTTCATAGTTAAAAAAAAATCTGGCATCTGAACAGCATCACTTTATAAATTTTCAAACAAAAGAAAAGGATGCTAAAAAAAAAAGGACACTAAAAGCTGTGAAAAACTCAATATAAACAAATAAAACATAAGAAAGGTGAAAAAAACCAACAAGCACTATTTTGTAGAGTTATTAATTCACTTCCTACTAGAACTTACACATCTACCATTTCAGTATAGTAACAGACACCTAATGGATGCTCAGCTAGTCAACAATGTTGGTTACATGACATCAGGAAACCCTCCAAGAATTAAGCAAGAAAAAACTGGGTTTGTGCTTAAGCACAAAATACTTGCACATGAGTCCACTTCTTAGGCTTCCACTTAGTTTCTATTAATTTTCTGTTGACTCACAATTCCAGGTTTTTTTTGTTTCCGGTTTCATAGCATATAGAAGTACCAACTGATAAGGGCAAGAGAGAAACCAAATCAATGTATTCTTTCATCCTTGTACTACAACAACCCTAGGATCAAACCTACTTGCCTATTTCAATATTGGAACCAGGGAAAAACCACTTAGCTTCTTACTCCAGGAAATACAGGTTCTTTTAAAATGCAACTGTGAACCAACTGAAATAACTTGCTTATTAATACCAACAGCTTAATCATCAACGGTTACTTTAGATCTCTCATCTTGCTCTGCCCACCAGCCCAGAGCTATTATGGCCTTAAAGTCTACCAAATGCCAGTCACCTCTCTATCTTATAAGACCCATCTTAAAATCACCCAGGTTCATACCATCACCCAGTTCATATCCTACACTATAAATATTCTATCCAAATTTCCTCATTTTGAAACACTATCAAGATGGTGATTTGTCATTTTATGGTAAGTTTTAATAAACCCAGCTTTGTTTGATCAACAGATTTTTCTGGTGGGCTTTTGAGAGATTAACAGTACAAACAGGAACACTGACAAGAAGTAGCAACCACTGGGACAAGAAACATCTAAAACTTGACAAATCAAGCACAGGAATTAAAATGCGTAATAGTCCAGGTCAATAATATCCCTCTTTATTACAATAAATGCTTGGGATATTCCTATATTAAAATACAGGATAAAAATGAAGCTCATAATGATAAATGACTATGTGAATATAATCTTAAATCATGTTCAGTATAATCCATTTAAGAAGACAGGGAAATGTATACTACATTTTACAGAGAGTTCTTCCCAAATTGAGTATTATTTTAAAGTTTTGGCAAATACTTAAAGCTTTCTGAAAAACTAGACTGTCCAGATAATATATTCGGAAGGGCTTCAGTGAGTTGAGGTCCCCCCATATTGTGTTCACTCAGTTATGAGCTTCCGAATTGCTAAAGAATGCTATGCCTTGGCCTTAAATGGTTCACAATTCAAGGAATTAATGTTTTGCAAATGGTAGGTTAAATCTACAGGTTTGATGTTTATATCAAACAGAATCGAATTTTATCTCTAGCTCTGCAGTCTTCTAGACTAATGATCACCAGCAAATTATTTAACTACTTGGACCCTCAATTTCTTTGTCTGTTAAAAAAACAGATAACTCTACCAATCTCACAGAGCTTCTGTGATGCTTATAATGTGGAGTACTTAGCACCTTGTTTGTTAGATGAATGAAGGACTCAACTAATGTACATATTAGCAGGCACTACTATAAGTATTTACATGTATGAACTCTTAGATTTATGCTTGATGAAAGGGCTATTTATGTCCCTGCTCTACAGATGAGAAGATTGTCTCAGAACATGACCCACCTTGATGAAGTGGCACAGTTAGCTAATGGAGAGATGAGATTCAAATCTAGTCAGTTTGCTCTATAGACCCACTCTTCCCCACTGTGCTGCTAAGCAACAAATGATTCCAAAACTGAAGACAATGAACATTTCAAAAGATCACTTTGCATTTGAACACCCAGCAAGTTATTAATTATTTTGGCTGACACATCTTAATCTTCTCCTTTATGATGAAAAGTCCTGGAGATAGTTAACGGAATTTGCACCATTTACAAATTTTTTTGACCTGAAGGAGAAACTTAATCAAATATCTCTTAACCTAGTGAAATCCCACTCTTTGTCTCACAAGGCATAGAGAGATAAGACACATAACCAGGTTAAAACTGCACATTGAAAGTTTCATTAAAGGCCTCATTACCTTGCAGGTGGAAAAGATATTTTAAGATAAGTGTTCTTCCCTGTTGGAACTAACTGAATGGAAGCATGATGGAAAGGAAAACATTAAAGTCTTATAAGTTATATCAAGGAAAATTCATCTGCAGGTGATACAAAGGATAGAGGACAGAGTGATCTATAGAATATGAAGATAAGGTTATTTTTGAAAATAAAATTACATAAAATGTACCTGAATAAATAAAATCGCCCATGATAAAATGAAACAATCCACTTTAAGCTTTGCCTGGGTGGCTGAACAATTGGAGGTAATACTCAAATTTTAATCATGGTGAATAGTCTGTGAATGTAGTCCTTATTAATTCCCTTTTTCCTCAATGGGAATAAAGATTGTGACAGTCAGCATGGAAAGGGTCTCTAAAGAGTGAGACTGTATCAGTTTTCTACAGTTGTCTACAGTTGTCTCAGGAGAAGGGATGTTCTCACCCATGGTCATGAGCATCCAGCCCAGGGGGGAGGCCCATGGTTATAGTGCAGGTGGTAGCTTCCATGCTCATAACTAGATACGCTAGTGTTCACTGTCTTACAAATGGTGTGAGATGTTCCCATTGTAGTTAACCTTATAATTTAGCTTTGCACATAGATTTCACATAGGGAGATAATACATTATCTTACAAATCTGAAGTTTCTGGGGCTCTTATATGCCCAAGTTTCTTATTCTATATCCACACCACAAATCAACCTTTTGGCCTATAGACCAGGGGTCAGGAAACTTTTGCTACAAAAAGTACGACAGTAAATATCTTGGGTTTGTGGGTCAGAGAGTCTCAATTCCAACTACTCAATTTTGCTATCATAGTGCAAAAGCAGCTAAAGACAATATATAAAAAAAGGGCATGACTGTTTTCCAATAAAACTTTATTTACACAAACAGGCAATGGTCCATATTTGGCCTATATATTATTTATTATTTTTCCAGCCCTTGCTATAGACCATCAGGATCTTATGAGTTAGTATGGTAGACAGAAAACTGACCTTCCAAGGACGTCCACATTGAATCCCCAGAATCTGTGAATATGTTACCTTATATGGCAAAAAGGACTTTGTAGATGTGATTAAGTTAATGATTTTGAGATGAGGGATTTTCCTAGATTATTCAGGTGGGTCCAATGTAATCACCAGTGTTTTAAGGGAAAAGAGGGAGGCAGGAGAGGCAGATTGAAAGAAGATGAGACGACAGAAGCAGAAGTTATAGGGATATGGCCTTCAGAAACTGGAAAAGACAATGCACAGATTCTCCCCTAGAGCTTCCAGAAGGAACACAGTGCTGCCAACACTTTGATTATAGCTTAGAAAGACCCACTTTGGATCTCTAAACTCCAGATATGTAAGAAAATAAATCTGTGTGGGTGTAAACTGCTAAGTTTATAGTAATTTATCATAGCAAGAGGAGGAAACTAATACATTTGGGTTGGCATTGGTCTGCCTAAGCCTCTTTAAACTTGGAATGTGTGAAAGGTTGTTCTGTGTCCACTTGTTTAAGCTGGAACTATTTCTAGAATCCTTGCCCTATATGATTTGCAAGTTAGATTTGAAAGGCAGAAGCAAAGTTACAGCCATTACTCTCTGAAGGTTGAAATCATTAGATGCAGTTACAATCTTGCATGTAGGAGTCTCTGAGTTCCAGGTTGGTTCTCACTCTCCTCTACCAATTTCTGAGCCTGTTGACCCACTATTGCCCCAGGCCGGCCACAGATGCTTTAACATGGGGAGATAATACATTGGTCCTACAGGGGTGATAGCTACACAGAAGCCAAGATTCCCATTAGATTCTCACAAACCTTCTCTTCACCATCCTATTTTGGTGACTGGACATACTTGCTTATTGGAGTAACTGGTTTGTGACTCCTTTAAGTCTTCCCTTGTCCAGCTCCTCCCACACAATTTAAGTTCTAATTCCTATAATAAATATATAAGTATATATAAATATACAAATAAAAATATATAGTAAATATAATTCCTGACACCAAAATTTATAATGGCTCCAATTCTATGATCAATTCCTGACTGATACAGAATATTGTAACAAAAGCAAAGGCTGGGGGGGCGCCTGGGTGGCTCAGTTGGTTGGGCAACTGCCTTTGGCTCAGGTTATGATCCTGGAGTCCCGGGATCAAGTCTCGCACTGAGCTCCCTGCTTGGGGGGGGGGGGGGGGGAGTCTGCTTCTCCCTCTGACCCTCCCACCCTCGCATGCTTTCTCTCTCTCTCTCTCACTCACATAAATAAATAAAATCTTAAAAAAAAAAAAAAAAACAAATGTTGGACCTCCAGGTCCAAAGAGAGAATGTGCTGTCCATGCCAAAGTGATACCATGGCATGAGACAGGCCCTGGTGCGTAGACAACCTCTCTAGATGGCATCCTTTTCTTAGGACTCCCACTACAACAGCCTGTCCAAAAGTTTGCACGAGGAAGCATTGAGGAGAAGGAGAAACAGGAATCCAGTTCTAATCTCAGCTTTGCCAGTGATCCTGGGGAAGTCGTTTAATCTTTCTGGTGATGTGTTCACATCCAAGAAAATGAAGAAGTGAGTGGTTGACTATTCACAAATATTTGGTACCTTTTCCCTGAGGGATGATTATATTTCCTTGTTTCCCTGTCCTACTGAATGTAGGTATGGCCATAAAACTTATTCTAGTTAATGAAATGGGAAGGTAACTGATGTGCAGATTAAGAACTACTTTCTCTCTTTCACTTCAGCTGCTATTATGGGCAACACTCTAGCAAGAGGCAGCCCTCTCGGCCTAATCCCAGAGTGAAGGGGATAGAGCTACAGCTGCCCATGATGGACACGCAGCCCACGCGAACTCTAGACATCTGTGGCTGGAAGCCACTGAAATGCTGGAGTCACTTCAGCATGACCTGGGCCAACCTGATACAGGACTGAACTAGATGCTCCTTCCATACAATCTCAAATAGCCTAGTTTGTAACAAACATCAAGATAAGTTTTTAAATTAGCAATATATATAACTTACTTTTTTAAAAAAAATGCCCATAGGCACAAATAAAATAGAAACCTAGTATATCTACTCAAAATTAATTCACAGAAATGCATGCAAAAAAAATGATCTTTACATTAGCCCTTTGTTTATGTGGTGCCTAAAATCTACATAATAGCAAACATCTCAAATGATTGAATCTTGAAATAAACACACTGACTGACAAAGTTAGTCAGGGCTACACAGACACCATTTATGCACCCTCTTACAAAGACTACCTAATTATTTTTCCTTTCTATTGTCTTCTTAATATAACTTTCTGCTTTGAGCTAAAGAATTCGTACTTGGGGCTTATCAACCTCAAATAGTAGCAATTCAGAGACATTTAATTAACTGTGGGGTGGGTAGCTGTATTTCTTTGGTTGTTACCTGGAACTTTCTCCATTTAAAAATTTAGAATAGTATCTTGATGCCTAAGAATCAATCTCTTAAATTTGAAAATAAAATAGCTTAGTACTGACTTTTTTTTTTAAGCTATTCACTTGGAAATGAAGATGGGGAAAAAAGAAAATAAGACAGGAAGAAGGGCGACACAAGAAACAAATGTTAATAAAATATCATTAAGAACAGGAAATTATCTGAAAATCCAACTTTTCTCAATCTTTGCAATCTTCTCTAAAGTTGGTGTAACAGTTCATTTTACTCCAAAGTCCTTCAGTAAGGGCTATAGGGGTCATAATTTGTTTTATGGGCTTTTGTTGTTGTTATTATTTTCTTTCTCCTCATCCTAAGATGCTCAGTAGTGCCAAATGTGCTACAATTTCATTGAGCAGCATGTTGTAAAACAGTACACTTCATGTTTATTCAATGAGAGGTTGTACTGAGGAGCATTTAAGTCTGAGGACTTCTAACCAAGGAATGAACAGACATAGCATTATCATTTATTTAACTTTGTCACTTTCCAGCAAATGAAAACATGACAGCTTTTCAATGGCAGAGGAATCCATTTTGAATTGAAATGTTGCAAGTGGTTAAATAAATAGAGTTTTGGATATTGTATTCACCTATTTTGATCATCTGACCCCTACCCCCTTTTTCAGAAACCTGAAAGAGTTCCTGATTTCTTTCTAACTCAAAATTAAAACTCCGATCCCTATCCTCCCTTACTTAAGGTGACTTCTGTTTTCACAAAGCAGGAAATGTTCCCACATTTTTGTGGGATGTTTCCACAAAGTAGGAAAAACTTCATCTCACTGTCTAGAATAGTCATTGAGTCTTGATATATGTACAAATTAGGCTTTCATAGATTAATCATTCATCTATTCATCCACACTCACTCCACAAATATTTACTAAATTCTTGCTATGCGTTAGGCAATATGCTCAATTGTGGATATTAGTGGTGAGTAAGACTGACCTTTTCTTTTTTTTTTAAACAAATTTTATTTTGTTTTTTAAGATTTTATGTATTTATTTGACAGACAGAGATCACAAGTAGGCAGAGAGGCAGGCTGAGGGGGGGAGTGGGCTCCCTGCCCGATGTGGGGCTCGATCCCAGGACCCCGAGACCATAACCTGAGCCGAAGGCAGAGGCTTAACCCACTGAGCCACCCAGGCGCCCCAAGGCTGACCTTTTCCCTACCCTCATGGAGCTTGTGATTGAGGGAGAAAGAAGAAAATACTCACATAATCATACAAATGTAAATGTAAAACTTCCCTAGGAAAGAAAAGACAGAGCTGAGATCCAAAGGATGAGGAGAACAAATGACCCAGGTGAAGGGGGAGGGAAGATCCTAGACACAGAGGGTGACATATGCAAAGATCCTCTGGCATATACAAAGGTACCATGATATAAAATGTTCAAAATGTAAATAAGAAGAAAAAAAGTAAAGGCTAATTATTATAATCTTACATTCTTTCTTACATTCATCCTCATTCTTTGATTCATTCACTCGGTTTTGAGAGAAACTATACCATGCTAGGCACTCATGCTGGTTAATGATAAGTTAAATTAACATGGTCCTAATAAAAACACCAGCAAGATCATAACAAATAAACTGCCAGTGGTCACGAAGCTCATGGAACACACAGACTAGCACGGCAGACAAAACAAGTAAATCACCACACACACACAGAGTGGCACACACAAGCTACACACAGATGCTGTGGTAACCCAGGGGCATATAAATCATAGCTGGGGCAAAAAGCACCAGTCAAGGGAATCTCATTCCAGCAGAAGTGCTCCTTAAGATGAATTGTGGAGGGCTAGTTGGCAAGAGTAAAGGGACTAAGAAACGTAATTTTGGCAGAGAAAAAGTTTCATGCTAAGGAATAGAGGTCTGATGACCTTCCCAGATCTTCCATGGAGTGAAAAATTTGTATCTGAGTGGGAGCAAATGTGTAAGAGTTTGGCAGGGGCCTTATGCAATGCGCCTAGGGGTAGAGGGTCTCCAGTTCTCCAGTTTTTCAGTTCACAGCACCCTCAGTGTCTCAGGCATGGCTGCCCATAAGCCAAAATTAGATGACTAAGGGTCTTTTCTTTTTTTTTAAGATTTTATTTATTTATTTATTTATTTATTTATTATATTTATTTATTTAGAGTGTGTGAGAGGTGGTGAGGAATACAGGGAGAGGGAGATAGAGAATCTCAAGCAGATTCTGTGCTGAGTGTGGAGCCTGATGCAGAGCTCAATCCTAAGACCTTAAGATCATGACCTGAGCCAAAATCAAGTCGGACACTCAACCAGTTGAATCACCCAGGCTCCCAGGGGTCTTGTTTCTTTCTTTCCTTTTTTTTTTTAAGATTTTATTTATTTATTTGATAGAGAGAGAGAGATATCACAAGTAGGCAGAGAGGTAGGCAGAGGGAGAGGGGGAAGCAGGCTCCCCGCTGAGCAGAGAGCCCAATGCGGGGCTCGATCCCAGGACCCTGAGATCTTGACCTGAGCCGAAGGCAGAGGCTTTAACCACTGAGCCACCCAGGCTCGCCTGGGAGTCTTGTTTCTTAAGTATTTGCATTCAAACAACTGAAGTATTTACGTACTAACAACTCATTAGCCATATGAACCAGATTGGACTCTGCCATCCACATTTTCTGTTCCACATAGATTTTCATTTGGTGTTTCCTTTTTATCACAATAATAGTCAAAAACCCAGCTCGGGAATAATATGTTATCATAGAAAAGGATGCTGGATGTTTTAACTTCGAAACTGGATTACCTTGACACTAATAGTTTACATGTTGTCCAACAGATGTTAAGCATCTGTATTTCTTTCAAAATTGAAAGAAATCCTGCCTTACCCCTGTGAGTTTGCTATGGTGCCCTGGGTGCCTTGGGCACCAAACTTACACACAGTTTGGAAAGCACGGGCTAAGGTAATAAGACTTCCTCCTGAAAACTATGGGATGCTCTTAAGGATCTCTGTTTAAAGGAAAGGGATGTATGCTGTGTTAAAGATATTAACACAATCGTTCTGGCAGGATGTGTAAAAACTTAAAAATAAAGGTTTAAAAAACCCTAAAACTTTAAGGAGACCAGCTCGGTGGTTTAACTGAGAAGTAATGGGGAATGGTAGCTGGGATAGAGTAGATAGGACAGTATAGCAGAGGCTCCCAGCTGTCTCCTTTCCCCTGGCCCTCCCAGAGGTCCTCTGCAGATAACTTCCATCCACACTGATGGCTTCCTGAGTCGGCCTGAAGGTGATTTCTGGCTGTAGGAGGTGCTCATCATGCAAGGGGAAAAGGGTAGCAGATTATGCCACCCCAAAATAAAACCATAAGATTTCAGGACATGCCACCCCCAAAATATGTCACTTTGTTTATTGATAATTTTGAGCTGTAAGCACTTAAAAAACAGCAAATACTGGGAGAGTCTTTCTCTGAATTTTCCTGTCTAAAGACAGATATCCAAAATGAACTCAGCTGTCATAGATCCCCTTCCTTAGAGTTTCATCACCTAGGGAGGATTGACCCTTATCATAGGAGAAAATACTAGAGGTTGACACCATACCCAGACAAACTTTGTCACAAACTATCATATCTCCCATCTATTCTTCCAAGACCCATCCTCTTTCCTGAAAATCATTTACTCTCCCTTAAGAGGCCTCTATCCCCTCTCTCCTTCCTCTGTTAAGATGATACTTAAGCCTGAATTCTAAGCCAGTTCTTTGAGTTACTTATTTTTTCCTGGGTCTCTCCCATGTATATATGGGGTATACCTGTTAATAAAATTCTATTTGTTTTTCTCTTATTGATCTGTATTTTATTATAGGAGTCTCAAGCTAAGAACTCAGAGGGTAGAGGGAACATTGTTTTTCCTCCTGTATGGGGACAACTTTTAACAAGGAGCACAGAGTTGGTAGAGAAACACCCCCTCCCCCCAGCTTCCTTATCCCTTGGTGGGACAATTCTGAAATGGGTTCCACATGGTTTCTCAGAGATTCCACGGCTAGACTACCCCAGGTTCCATTAGTAATGATCTCCTTACTATCACATCCATTATAGATTTTCCTCTTTCCCATCTCATTTCCCTACTGCCTCATGGTGCTTCCTGGGGAAAAATGAACTCCCCAATAAATTTCTCAAACCCAGATACTTTTTTAGGGTCTGCTTTAGGGAGAAGACAGAAGGATATGAGAGATATTAAGGAGATCAAATGGGCTGCAACAGATGGTTCAGTGAGTGAGATAGAGAAGTCTAGAATGACTCCTGGATTTCTAGCTGCACATCACAGTTCTGTCGGTGACATTCACAAAGGCATTGGCTGTGGGAATTCAAGCAGGTTACCCCAGTCACACTAAGACTGAGGGCACTTTGGGGAACACAGTGGAATTTTCCATCAAGTAGTTGGATATTTAGTTATGAAGATAAAGAAAAAGGTCTTAGCTGGAGCTATCATTTGGGAATCAGGAACTGGTAAGTAGTAATTTAAGCCCCAACACTGCCAAAGTATTAGGGCTTGACTGACACTGCTAAGGAAAGACATTTTGCTGTTCAAGAAGAGCAGAGGGTGAATGAAGGAAGTCACAAGGGGCTTAAGCCGGAGAGGTGGCCACCAACACTTATTAAGAAGGAACAACCAGGTAGGAAGGAATTAGAGTGGAGAATTATTCTGGAAGCCAAGAGAGACAGGAGTCCTAAAAGAATGGTCCTGGTGTCAAGTATTGCAGGGAGTTCAAATTGGATGAGGGCAAAGAAGGGTAGGAAGGACTGTGGAGTAATCACACCTGGAGAGTTTTCAGAGCACAGCCGAGAAAAGACAGTCTGGGAGAGGACACACCATAGTGGCCTAGAGGCAGCAAGGAATGAACTGACCTCAGTCCTGCCTGTGCCTGGCTTCCTGAGGTGAGTTTACATTCTTCTCCATTTAAACAAGAAAGGGATAGTATTGGAGGCCCTCAGGGTGGTGCTCGAAGTCCATTCAGTAGTCTATAGAATTTGCTTAGTGTTCCAAATAAAATATTGATTAAAAAAAAGAAGAAGAAGAAAGAAAAGAAAAAGTCTCAGCAAAGCTCATCTGGTCTCAGTTGAGCATTCACTGTAGGCAGGGCGCTGTGTCCACGGGTCCAAAGAAATGGAGATGAACCGATTGCAGCTTCTGACTGTCAGGGTTTTGCAGTTATAACACAATTACTATTAACATGTAAAGTAGATAGTGGCAAGTCCCAACGAAAAACTCTATTTCTTGACATCGCTCCTGTGCCTTCCATTCTTTAAAATAAATTTTTTGTGCAGTTTATAACTTTTCTGTAAAGCTCTTCACAGTAAGTGTCCTGAGTGACAGCAGACCTTTATGTGACTTTTCCCATAACTGGACATGAAGATAATTTTCATGCAAACTTCATCTAGTTATAAACACTGATGCCTGTGTTCTTCTCTATGCAGTGGCATGGATTATTGAATATGATTTAGATTCTATGGAACTTTCCAGTTTTCTTTCATACTTATAACAATTCTCTGATATAGACAGGGCAGAGTTTAAAATTTTTTTTTTCTTGAGATACAATTCATATAACATAAAATTCACCATTTTAAAGTATGCAATTCAGTGGGTTTTTTTTTTTTTTTTTTTAGCATTTTCACAGAGTTGTGCAGACATCATCATTATTTGACTCCAGAAGATTTTCCTCACCCCAAAAAGAAACTCTTTGCCCATTAGCAGTTAGTCCTCATTTTTCTCTTATCTCCTACCCCCAACCCCTAGTTTACTTTCTGTTTGTATGGATTTACCTATTCTGGATATGTCATACAAATGGAATCACATGTGCCCTTTAGTGACTAGCTTCTTTCATGCATAATGTTCTCAAGCTCCAGCCATGTAATAGCCAAGTATTGGTATTTCATTCTCTTTATTGCTGAATAATATCCCACTGTATGGATGGACCATGTTTTGTTTATCCATTCATTAACTGATGGACATTTGGCTTGTTTTCTTTGGGTATAACTCTATGTTTAACCTGTGGGGAATTGCCACCTGGTTTTCCATATTTGATGTATAATTTTACATTCTCACCACTATGTATGAGGGTTCCAATTTCTCCACATCTTCACCAACATTTGTTCTTTTCCACTGACATTATTAAGGGCAGATTTTATTATCCTCATTTCACAGATGAAGAAAGATGGGTTTACACAGCAATGAATTAGAAAGGCCAGGACTAAAATATTAGTTTTCCAATTCTTAGGACAGCTTTCTTCCAGTGATATCACAAAGTCATTCTGAAACCAGATCAACATCAAAGTCTTACAAAGGCATAGAACAATGCCCTGACAAAACTCAGGTATGATATAACTCAGGGAAGTTATGTGGATTTATAAAACACACACGTGTGTGTGTGCATACTACACACACATTCACAGTCACATGTGTACAGCCCAGTTATAATGCTACTGGCTTAACGATGTGTAGAATACCAATGTACTTAGAGTACCTTAGAATACCAATGTACTAATGAGAAGCTTTCAAAGAAGTCAAATTTAAATTATAGTAATACTTTTGACACTAAGAGAAGATGATTCATTAGCATTAAAAACATATGTCTTTGAAGTTGATTTATGATGTGATTCTAGCCTGTGATTCACTCTATCTGGACACTTCTAGTCATATCACCAAATCAGAGTTATTTTAGAAAGAAGCACAATATTATCTAGAGCTGAAGTATACAAGTCTTCAAACTGTTTCTTAAATTGTCTCAAAGCATAATAGCTTTAAATTTTCTTTATAGTATAGGTCCTTACAAAAACACATAGTTGAAGCTTGAGTATTCATTTCATTATTATTTAAGCCAAATTTGTCAAAACTGGAAATGCTGTCACACATGCATTTGTAGTCATATGTAGTCATATGTATTCATACAACTAGAACAATAAAATTGACAGTGCCTGGCCCCCAAATTAGCCCCTGACATTTTTTTCTAATGGAATAATAGAAATACATTTTGAGAGCCATAAAAGCATCCCTCTCACTTGTCATAGGAAATTGCTGAAATATATTTTCTTGTTTAAAGCAACAGAAGGGTGTTGATGCAATATGTCAGAACCCTTACACTGAATGAAAATTTCTAGCTCAGAAGAAATCAACTCCACAAGAAGACAGCTAAGATTGAACCTTAAGAAAATGTCTCTCTCTATATTTAAATAGAAACAGTATAATGTGAAATATAAATGAAGGCATGGAATAAATATGGAGTTACCCATTTCAGATACTTGTTCTCCATGTTTCATATTAATACTATCATATTGAATAGTTACTATCATAGTGAATAATGAAGTCACATCTCTTACTTATTTACAGCAAGTCAATGATATCACATTTTGGTGATAATGTCACAGGTATATTATGGAGAGTTCTACTGAGCTTGAATTTGAAATAATTCTCCTAAGTAATGGCTTACAGTATTCACATGTGTGCAGGTAAACCAGTAGGCTAATTGGAAATATTGGCAAGCATATATTTAATTTGTATCTATTGCCAGATACATTCGATTTTAGGAAATGCAGAGAAAAAATGTTTGCAGAGTTTGCCTTTACCACTGTTTAAAAGAAAGAAGGTTTCAAATTACCATAATTTAAAAAACATGTTATACTAGGGTTGCGTTAGTTACAATTCTTTTTGTTGTTGTTGTTGTTAGTTAAAATTCTTAATACCAAAGGTATAATCAGATCCTAAGAGCTTTTTAGACTTTTTAGCAGAGAAAGTCTGTTGAAATTCCTGGAACTCCTTTCTCTAGGAATGTTACGCTTTTTTTTTTTTTTTGTCCAAAACCATAACTTTTGGAGTGACACACATGAAGTGGTGAGAAGGGAAGGAAGTGTCTGCCTATTCAGCCATATAAGTCAGACCAGTCTGGGGATCAGTGAGGCATCAAACCAACAAGCACTCCACGCCTCAAAGCCTTCCATACCTCAAGATCCATATTAGGCAACTGAAAAACCTCCTTTGGTACCCCAGCTTTGCAGGTATAAGACCCATCACTTGGATATAAAATCACCAGTTTCTGCTTTTGTGTTGCTATTATATGAGCAGTAATAAGATCATCTCTTAAAATACATACATCTTTTTTCTAATGTTTACATTATGAACGAGATAAACAATAGACATTAACTAATATAAAATAGACAAGGTAAGACTTGCTCCAAAGAATAAATACTGTGTAATATTGGAGGGGAGCTAGCCTTCTTTCCCCCTTGACCTTGACCCACAAATACTCATGAAACATATGATTAGAGTAGTGGCAATGGTAGTTAATCAGATAAGCAAGATTTTGTAAAACTGGAAGCAGAAAGAGTTGATAGAGCAGTTAGTCTTCCCTAAAAGGTATAAGCGAGAGATCTTTGTTTATGCAAACTAAGTGCAGAGCCATTCCTCTGCCCTTTGCAAGAGAAAGTTAAATTCAAATTTGGCTCCCATTTTTGCATGCATTTTGCAGTACTCCATGAGACTCTTGTACATTAGACTGTGAGGTATGTAAATTCACGCTCATTTTTAAGTAACGTAACTGATGTAATTTCTATAAGGTGTGAGGAGCCTTTTCTGAAAGTCCAGGGCACTCTTCCTAATTCTCCCCAGCCTGCACCATTAGTTCTGGATCAGCCAATGGGCAGAGAAGCATGTGTGGAAAATAAAAAAATAAAAATTAAAATAAAAATTAAAAAAAAAACCCTATATATTTGCTTATTAGTTTGTGTTAAATCATTTACTTTTTGATATTTCAATTTAAAGAGAAAAAAATAGTTATCATTGGAGGGAAATCAGAGTATTATTGGGCTTTCCTGCACTTTTTTCACTGTTCAGTACTGTTATTTTATTTTGAATTATATTACTAGGTTTAGAATCTCTGAAGGCTCTCTGAGACTTTGTTTCTAAAATGGAGAGCACTTGAAAAATTTTTGAATAATTTTAGAAATTGTTTCTATGATTCCTTGCTATCTTTACAGAACTAGTCACATAATCATCCATCTTTATGGATGTATGTTGACTGAGAGTTATGTTATTACCATTTCACAGAACTGCCATTTGCTGAATCCATACTCAGCTCTATTACTTTCTTAGCTTTTCAAAGATTCAAGAATCACAGAAATAAGGTAAAAAATACAATAATGGTGAGATAATTTCCCAGTGATAATAATAAATCCACAGCATCTAGAAATGTTGTCAAACCATTTAATAACAATAGTACTAACACTACTAGTAGTTATAATAAAAATTACTACAAGTAGAATGTAAGCTTCACAAGCTCCAATATATTCTGAGTACCTGGAACAGTGACTGGACCATAGTAGTTGCTCAATATGTATTTCTTGGACAAATCACTACCAATGAAACTTACCATGACATCTCCTAAGCACTTCATAAATATTATCACATTTTAGCCTCATGAAAATGTTGGGATGAACCTACCATTATTATTTATTATTGTCTATTATATTTTTATTTCTATTTATTTTTCTGTTGTATTTTTAAACATTTGAGTGGCAGCAAGGAAATTTCCCAAACAATGGGTTCAGAAGAGATGGGAAGATTACACTAAAGTTATTCAGCTCCTAGTGACAAAGCTCTGGGTGGTTAATATACTGCTATACTTAAGCCATAGTTATAACCGGAACACTATATTCTTTCCATGAGACACCTGCCAAGCAAATATTTCACCTTCTACACATTTCAGGAGTGTGTAAGTGTTCAAAACAAAGTTAGCTGGGTTGTGGCTTAGACTCAATCTGTAAAACATTTTCCACGAAAAAAAAAAATTCTTTTTATAATTCTACTGAATAGTACATAAACAAGTCTAGAGAGCTTTCTTGATACTGACAGGTTTATTTTTATTTTAAAAATGGTATTGGTTTTATTTGTTTTGCTCTTTTAGTCTCTCAGTTTAATGGCTTAAGAATAGCTTAGATTCTATACATTGAAATTGCTCTTCTGAAAAACATATCTGAACATTTGCAAGAAAAAATACACAGTTTAAAGCTGCTACCATGGCTCTAGACTATTAACCCTCTAGATATATGCCAAAATTGCCCTGTTGTTCAAATCTAATGGTAGACTTGGGACTCTGTGGTCTGTGTTTTGAATTGACTATTTTCCTCATGATACAGTGATCTAATAACTGCTGCTCAGGTCAGGGAAAAATAAAACACTCAAGATGAACGTTTGCATTGCAAATCTGTTCATAGTTCCTATACAAATTTCACTATAATATACTTTCTTTGACAGTGTGCTGGGCCATTATTTCCTCTGAAAGACACTGTTGTAGAAACCAGTAATGATTTTCCTGGGGATGTTCCTTAGTCTGATAAAAAGAACTGAAAATAAGTGAAAAAATCTGGCTAAAATGAGATGTTTTATACTTTCATTTTAAATCCATGTTCCTTGGTGTTTGCTAGTAGATTTACATCTGTAGAATGCACAAATGACTAAAAAATAATTCTTTCGAACTATAAAAGATTGAAGCCAAAAGTTTCAGACACCCTTACAGAAAGAATTGATTATAGGCATATTGTAAGCTTTTTTAAAAAAATATTTTATTTATTTATTTATTTGAGAGAGAGAGATTGAGAGAGAGAAAACACATTCATGAGCAGGAGGAGGAGTAGAGGGGGAGGGAGAGGGACAAGCAGAATCCCTGCTGAGTGTAGAGCCCAGGATGGGGCTCCATCTCATGACCTTGGGCCCTGAGATCATGTCCGAGTTTAAATCAAGAGTCAGATGCTTGGGGCACCTGGGTGGCTCAGTGGGTTAAAGCCTCTGCCTTCAGCTCAGGTCATGATCTCAGGGTCCTGGGATTGAGCCCCGCGTCGGGCTCTCTGCTCAGTGGGGAGCCTGCTTCCCTCTCTCTTTGCCTGCCTCTCTGCCTACTTGTGATCTCTCTCTCTTTGTCAAATAAATAAATAAAATCTTAAAAAAAAAAAAAAAGAGTCAGATGCTTAACCAACTGAGCCACCCAGGTGCCCCTGGAAGATTTTTGAAGAAAACAGAAGATAATGTATTTCCCAAAATGTTAAAAGAAGACATAACTTGGCAGAATCTTTATATTGGAAAAAAAAAATTCAAACATAACTACCTAATCCAATTGCTTACCCTCAATATGTATTGTATCTTCTAATTGATGAACGATTTTACATATATCCAACCTTGGGCAGCCAACTTTTCTGCCATTTGTGCAATGAATCAAAATTTAGTGTCATGCGATGATGAGGAAAAATTCAACCAAGCTGACATGGTATTGTGATACTATTTCTCTATTACCTAAGAATTTCACTTTCAATAACTCTGTTCATCCCATAGGTTACAACACTAGTCATGTTAATTACCATCCTTGCAACCTGTATATCACACTATACTTAAAGAAGCAGAGAATTTGGATGCTGAGTCCAAGAATAAAAATCTCTGGGCAACGTGTCTTTAGCACATTGCCCTACTGGAAATTCAGTTTAACTTAACCCAACGGTTCTCAATTCAACCAGACCCAACATTCCCTTTTTATAACAACTATTTTGAAAAGCCCTCTTGAGTATGCTGAAATGACATCTATAAATAGGACTACTCAGCTACATCCATGAAGCAGAAGGTGTCAGTGACCCACCCACATCCTCCTAGAACTCAGCGTTCTAGTACCCGCCCACCCACGGAATCCTGCAAAAATCCCCTATGAGATTCTGCCTCAGGGTATTCTCTCAGCCTGGCCAAGGAGCAGAGAAGAAAGGCTGGAGAGTTAATCCCCTAGGAACAGTCCTCAGCTAGCCACAAGTGAAAGTCAAAGATAAATGGCCCAGCTCCCCTCATTCTCCAGATGGGACAAATCCTAGGCAGGTTTTACATACTTTCCCAGAGCTCCCCAAGCAGGAGTGAGCCTCTGCCACACACAGTGGTAGCTTGCCTATAACCCGACTCTTGGGTGCCTTCTCTTCCCTTTCTCAATTCCCCATTCCTCTGTCAGTGCTTTCTGTCCTAGCCTCCTAAATAAAGTACTTATACACAAATCCTTGTTTCAGGGTCTGTTTCAGGGGGAGCCCAAATCAAGACAATACATCATTTTTTTTAAATTAATATAATGCCATAGGGGTAATATGAAAGAGATATAAAAGGAAAGTGACAAAGTCAATTTCTGTTTTCAACATGTAAATAGTCAGGCATGACCTAGATTGCCTAATGCCACATACAATGAATTAAGCAGCACGTAGTGATGTGGTAAGAGAGGTGCTTTCTCACATGGAATCACCATGAAGAGAACATGTGCAAATGCAGACACACATAGGTGCGATGTGTTGCCAACTACCCTAAGTGGTGCAGCCACCAATGGCATGATTGCCTCAGGCACTCTTGGCAAAATGCAGAGCATACTAAGCACAAGCTTCTCTTAATGTTCATGGAGGTTCACTAATATTGAAAGCAAAAGGTCTGTTTTTAATGTACCCTATTGTTTATAAGTAGGTTTTATTTGTATGACTGTCAAGCAGAACATTAAAACATTATATAGGATAAGGGACAGTTTCTCAGCGTATGCCTGGTCAGCCCACATTTCTTAGTATCTCTGGCCCTGCCCACAAAACGCTAGCGGCACCCCCCAATGGTTTGCACGGTCCCAAACCACCCTCACGTAAAGCTCCTTAGAAGGCAGTTTTTTAAGTACCATGGGTTTCAACAAAAGAAAGAGAGAGAGAGAGAGAGACAGAAAAAGAAAGAAAGAAAGAAAGAAAGAAAGAAAGAAAGAAAGAAAGAAAGAAAGAAAGAAAGAAAGAAAGAAAGAAAAATTAAAACAGCAGAGGAAAGGAAAAAATCATGGGATTTAGACTTTCCCAATTTAAATCCCACCCCCACTTTTTGTTAGAAGACCTTAAGCAATTTACTCATGGTCCTTCTGGCTCATATTCCTCATCTGTAAAGTGGAAGAAACCACACTCTAATTCAGATAGTTCAGAGCCTAAATGAGTAAAACACAATGTCTGGCACCAAGTGATGGTTCAAAAATACTAGTTATTTTTATTACTCTATTTCCTGGCTAAATGACCCATCTGTCTAATTCCAGTCATCTCTCCAACCAGGAGGCATGAATTGCGCAGTATATGAAAATATGAGTTTAAGTGTATAGTTAAAAGTTTTCCAGGCATGGCTTATGAATTTATCATTTTTCCATGCTCTTCCTCCTCGTCTCTGCTATCTGCCCTTGGTCACTTGTTATTGCCAGCAATAATGACCTGATGAGAGTATTATTGGAGATTTTGTACCCCAAATGTCCAATTAGGATATCTTATAAAAGGTGAGCACAGGAAAGAAAGAGGAAAGAAAAGTCTTGATTTAGCCTTTTTCTCCCCTCTTTGGCTTAATCAAAGAAATACAGGGAGCTAGCTGGACAATTTGAATAACAAATGAGATGATGTATAGGAACACACTGTTGTAAACTATAAAGTGAAGTGCAAATGTAAAAATACCATTGTTCTTGTTATTTATTAATAGTATCATTAGTTACACTGCTGTTAGAAACCCAGCTAGGAAAGACACAGACTTAGCATTATTCTTGGTAAATGAGAGAGCTGAGAACCAAGACTAGAGGTTGCCTAAAAAGAGAAGAGGAAAGAAAATCACGCCCGTGGCTCTGTGGAAGAGGGTGTTTTGAGATGAAGAGCTGGCTGGGAAATGGTGGTTCCAAGTTAGGCAGGGGAGCAGAGGTAACAAATTAAAGGGTCATCTTTTTAAGACTGCAGAAGTCTTCTTGAACAAGGGACTGCATTGATTGATGTGGCCTGTAATGGAAATTCAGATAATGAAATAAAACCGGCATTTGAGAATTTCAGGCTGAGAACTCATTGCCATGGCAACCCTCGCAGAAGGGAACTTGGGTAAGAAAATAAGGTTTACTTGACTACGCCTTAAAATGAAAACCTACACTGCAGTGAAACAATTCAATACAGAATTCCAAATTTGCTTATTGTTGCAATGCTTAGAGGAAGCACTGAAGTTTCAGGTCCATTGTCCTTTCCATTGGAAGTCATTACTTCTCAAAATCTATGACTCATGGAGGGAAAACCATCTAGTTTTGAGGGATCTCTATTGGTATTAAGTGCTTCCTACCAGCAAATATTTAATTTTTTTTTTTTTTTTTTTTTTTTTACATTTCATACATCATCTAGCATGGTTCTCAAGTAGAAATCACAGAGGTACATGCTATGAAAACAAACACCGAACTTTTAGTTGTCCATAATCACATAAAACTACCGAAGTTATATATCAATTTTTAGTTATACTTCATGGGAAAATCATTTTTAACCTAAATAAAATCTGGTTTATATTCAGATTATGATCATTTTTATATTAACATCTATTTTCTTATTACATGTTCTCCCTCAAAGAACGTCAAACTGGGTATGCTATATTTTGTCAGTTAAAAGGGGTTTTCCTGAATACCCAGTATCATTGACAGATATGAATCTATTCCTTTTAACTGATGCTGAGGGCAGAAATCACTTGATCCTTTTTGAATGGCTTGGATTAGGTTTCTAAAAGTAAAACTGATGATAGAATTTGCCATTGAGGAAATTTAAGATCATATTGCAAAAAAAAAGAGAGGGCAAGACAAGCTTACAAAAATCCTTATAAAATATTTCTATGCTCACTTAAAAACAACAAAGACAGTATGATATATAAGATAATATCTATGCTATTATAGTGCCTCTACATCAGTATTATTCATAACAGTCCCTGTGCAATAGGAATCTTTCCTCTCTGCCTTCAACCCTACACTCACCTCTAAAATGTAACCAAGATATTCACCAATATAAATAATTTCCTTTATGTGTTTTAGGTAATATACATTCAGAAGGATATTCTGTATATGTGAAGTCCTCTTCCAGTCCTACGTACCTGTTTAATTTTCTCAGGACACAGCATTGTCCCAGAAATTAAAATAACACATTTCACCAACCTGACTATTCATTTTTCAAGCCACACGTGTTAGAATACTGTGTGTCTAAGACCGGGGTCCATTCTTTGACACCTACCTTTATCTTTCCCAAGGTTTTCCTGAGAAAATCTGTACCCTCTTTGACTTTTTTTTCTCTGTTCCTATTTCTAATTATCCCCTCCATGTTTCCTACATTTTTTGCCTATCCTGGAATCAACACTCCCAAGGTTGCAGAGAATGTATATACAAGTAAATCTACATATATTTGAATTTTGCCCAAGGGGAATTCGTGGTTGGAGGAAAATAAGTGAATTATATTTGAAGTAGGTTGGAAGAAATAAGGTACATGCACAAACGAGGTCTAGGCAGCATGAAAGACTGGTCATATTTTTCATTTGAAACCCTTTATGATAAGACTTGGAAGAAGAATCATGACTGAAATCATAAATTTAAACATTCATCAGTATTAATAAAGCTGTGCTAATTAATAATTCATAGGAGAGATGTGCCACTGTAAAATGAACCATTAGATTTATTGATTACTTTTATCCTTTTATAACCTAAAGCAAACATGTAGATATATACTGAAAAGAAGCCACCAAGAAGAATGGACAGAGGAGAGAAATGTAAGGAAACATCCTCTCTTAAATTAATAAAAGAGTATTATTTTTTTCATTGTGAAAAATTTTGTCTACATCATGTCCAAAAACCAAATAACTACCTTATTTCTAGATAACCATGCGTAACCAGCACTTTTCCCTCTTCTCTATTTAAAAGTTCCTCTTTTTAGCAAAACTGGGAGGTAAGTGAAATTTCTTTGTATCCCACTGTGTTTTCTGTTTCTCCCAAACTTCCACCAGACCTTCTTCCAATTCCCCTCTTCCCTCAGGCTGAGGTGCTGAGCACTTTTATCATCCTCTAATTTATCCTGCCAAAGTGAAAAGTAATTTGATAGATTTCTTCATGTTAGGGTATCAGGAAATTAATTATCTACAGATCTCATGAGTATTTGCATTTTAAAGGAAAATTTCAGAGAAAGGACAATGCCTGGCCATCATAAATTACTCATTAATTATGGAATTCCAGACATCTGTGGGAAGATATTTAAAAGTGATGAGAACGAGAGAATGCTCTCAAATCATACAATGGATATGATGATCTTATCTATTTATTTGTCTGGACGGGCCTGAGATTGAGACAAATTATGTATTTGAAGACAACCATTATATCTTCTAGGTCTTAGGAGATGCTTAAAAATGTCTTGGTAGGGGGGCACCTGGATGGCTCAGTAGGTTAAGCATCTGACTTGATTTCAGCTCAGATCCTGATCTCAGGGTTGTGAGAATGAGTCCTGTGTCATGCTCCACACAGGGCATGGAGTCTGCTTAAGATTCTCCCTCTCCCTCTCTCTCTGCCCATTCCCCTCCCACAGAAAAGTCTTGGAACACAATAAGTCTTATTAATATTTTTTAAATAAATAACCGATTATACTATTTGTTTTACCTCCAGTAAAATTTTAAAGAAATTCTTTGGAGATATAAGAACAAAGCAGAAATCTCTGATCCCTGTGCTGTGATCCCCGAGCCTTTGCTTTAACTTTAGCAGAAAAGTGGTGCCTAGCAAATATTTCTTTTATTCAGGAATATTTCCCTGGTTCCCGGCAGGTAGGCAGTGCTATGTGAATATTTTGGCCAATGAAATGGGAGCAGAAATGGTGTCTATTGCTTCTAAGCTGCAATAGTAGAAAGTTCATGCATGAGTTTGGAAGGTCTCTGTTCTAAGGCTGAGCAGGTTGTCAGTTCAAAAGAGCACAACTATGAGATGATGGAATGTCCATTAGCCAGGGTCTCTGAATGTAAGCTACTGAGATCTTGAGGTTGTTTGTAGTTGTAGCACAGCCTAGCTGGTCCAGATCATTACTGCATTTACCGTATTGCTTTATGGTTACTTTGTTACATATCTACTATACCACTTTAACTAGTTAATCCTTACTCATTTTTGTAGCTTTGTTGTAAAATGACACATAGTGGGAGAAACCATAATGATATAAGAGTATTTTTTGAAAAGTTAACCATTAGACTATAAATTTAAGATAGTTAAGTGTGGCGACAAGATTAGTATAATTTAATTTAATTCAATGCATGTGCTGAATAATAGAAGTCTGTGGTATGCTCTGCACTGTCAATACAAATATGAGTTGGTAATATTAACAATTACATTATTAATGATTACAAATAAGATGATATCAATAGCTATAAACATTAATAGTGGTTTTAATTGCCTAAATAAATATAATATTATGAGATAATAGAAAAATATACTGGTCTCTGTCCCCAGTTTTTGACATAGAGTTCCCAAAACTCTTGTAATTTCCTAAGTAAAAAGAACCACAGAAGCATCTCTTGTTCTAATATAATACTTGTCTTTGACTCCATCCCTGATATAGGTCTCCTAAAACCTTTGTAAATTCCTAAGTGATAGGAGCACATGGGGTATCTTCTATTCTGATGAGGCAACTCTTCGTGGGCTCCTGGATTATTCCTAGAGGGGGGCTGTTCACTAGAAAGACCAAGCAAGGATTAGAAGCTTGAAACTTTCAGTCTTGCCCCTCATCCCCCAGAGAGGGGAGAGGGGCTAGAAATGGGAGTTAATGATTGACTATGCCTATGTGAAGAAGCCTCCATAAAATTCCAATAGTATGGGTTCAGAGAGCTTCCAGGTTGGGAAACCCAACCACACTGGAAGGGTAAAGAAAGCCCCCAACTCCATAGGGACAGAAGCTTCTGGAGTCGGGATCCTCCCAGACCTTGCCCTATGTACCTCTTCACCTGGATGTTCATTTATATCCTTTATCATATCCTTTAACAAACTGGTAAGTGTAATTGTATCACTGAGTTCTGTGAGTCTCTCTAGCAAATTAATTGAACCCAAGGAGGAGATGGTTGGCCTTAGATCTATAGCTGGTTGGTTTGGAAACATAGTTGATACCCCAAGCTTGCTACTGGCATCTGAAGGGTTTAGGTGTAGGGGGTTTGAGGAATAGGCAACCTTATGGAACTGAGCCCTTAACCTAGGGGATCTGACACTATCTTCAAGTAGATAGTGTCAGAATTGTATTAAATTGTAGGACACCCAGCTGGTGTCTCAGAGAATTGCAGGGTATGAGGAGAAACCTCCACATATTTGGTGACCAGAGTGAAGTATTTTGTGTGAACAGCAAAGGAGACTTCACAAGGAATAAATGCACAATCAGGAAGAACAAGGTTTTTCCCTACAAAGGAGGAGGAAAAAAATGAGTTTTTCTTTTACAAATGTACTAACTGAATACTTGATAATAATTTATTTCTGGCAGAACAACATCAAGAGAGGACATGATAAATGTCGAGAGGTCTGGTTTTCAGAATAGATGTTAAAGCAAGAATGATCTCAATCTCCTAAATTTGCCAAATCCTAAAATGTGAAAATAACTTATACTTGAAGTAATATTGACAAATAGTTTTATAGAGAATCACATTTTTCCAACTATCTTATATCCATTATCTCAGCTGATCCCTGTAACAGCCTCTTGAATTAGATAGATCTGAGACAACACTAATTAAGTTACTGATTCTTTGTAGGTGGAAACTGAGGCTACAGAACATTGACATAGCTTATCTATGGTCACACAGTGACATCTGGTAAAGCAAACACTAAGCAGCACTGGTAAAAGGATTTATGAGAAATTTTCTGTGACATGTATATAAATGAACTCAAGTTAAGTTTATTTTCCATCTTAATAGCCAGGCTTTTTATATCAACCATCTCTCCCCCATCTATTGTAATAAGTATATAAAGTACAAGCCTATACATTAAAACATATATCCAATTGTAATCAGTTTCTAAGAATTTTCCATTTTATCCACATAATGAGGATTTGATGATATCTGCATTATAATTTTTTTAACATTGGTGAAGAACATGACATTCCATATAAAATAGAAAGCCCATTTCCTTCTTTAATAAAGGATGGAAGGAAGGAAGAAAGGAAGGAAGGAAGGAAGGTAGGAAGGAAGAGAGGGTGGAAGGAGGGAGGGAGGAAGGGAGGGAGGAAGGAAGGGAGGAAAGAAGAGATGGAGGGGGAGGGAGGGAGGGTAGGTGAGAGGAAGGAAAGAAGGAAGGAAAGAAGGGAGGAAAGAAGGAAAATAGATTTTTTGCATGTGAATAAGAGACAAGACATTTGATAGAAACTCCATTCAACCATGCCATAACATTAATTTAGCTGGACATTTTGCTTTATGTTTTGCAAATATTTTCCACCTCCATTTTTATTTATTAATATTGACATGACTTTAGTTTAGCACCATTTACTTAGCACCAAGTAAGATGTAATTAACCCCTCAAAATCATCATCCAAAATATTTAAATAGACCTAATCCCAATCCCAGGATGATTAGAGCATTGCTTTAGTCCATCTGCAGGTCATCTGATAAAAGTCAATTAAACTTAGTCCATAATTCTCTCACTCCTTACCTAATGGTAGCAAGTTGTGTAATAGCAGATACGATTGTTTTAAGTTCATCATTGTTAGAGATGTTTCTTTTTCCTATTAAAAGAATATGTGCTGTTTTTACACTATTTCTAGTGGGCTAGCATCTTCTTACTTTCTTTTGGCTTTAGAAAAGGAATCATTAGAGATGCCAGTGAATTCATTAGCTAATTCTTTTCAGGTCTCGAGGTAAGTATTTCCCAAGCTAGAAACTTCTATACATATCCATTTTTCCAAGCACTTCAGCCCCTTGCCTTTTTAATCAATATGCCATATTGATAAAATTTTAATTATTCCTAAATGTGCACACCTGTGTTGATTTTCCTTATTTTGCTGTAAAGAATAAAATCAGCCAAGTTTAATAGTTTCTTTGCTCCATTCTCTTTGAACTCCAGTTTTCTCCTCTAAGACAGAGGGATCTTACTTATTGATTCATTTTTAAAGAAAAAAAATATTAAAAATCAAAGAGTAAAATAAAATATTCAGTTGTGTTAATAATTAAGCAAAGATTTAAAAGATATATAATCAGCTTGCAAAAAAAGCATTGTTATTTTAAGCAAACTCACCAATGTGCATTGAAAAAGGCATTTAAAAATTATAATCATGCATGAAAAGTCCAGCAACTAACCAGGGTTATCTAAATGTGTCTGACTCTCAGTGCTTCTTCACGCAAATAATAAAACCTTCGCTTTTGTGACCTCCTAAGCAACGCTGATCCATTCAGCCTGCAAAGAAGTCCAGGGTTTAACTATCTTCCTGCCCCACAATTCCACCAAGGTTATAATCTACGTGAAAAGATCCCAGGGATTTTGCCCAAATTAACTTACTGTAGGGTATTTACACTCTCATTTTTCTCATACTTTTGTTTTCCTGGTGTAATTGAGATGTAATAAACGTAGGCCATGTTGCAAAAGAAAAGCAGGTGAATAAATACTCCCAAATCCAGCTCAAAGAGACTTCCTTTCATCCCAGCCTACTGGTAAGGAAATAGATTAGATCCACATTTTTTAACTCTCTCAGTCTAAATTGATAAAATTTAGAAGGGATGTGGCATACCCAGCTACAGATTTAAAACCCAAATAGATTTAAAAGGCAGCAACTTTTAAGGTAAAATGCCCGCATGCACACTTTCTCCAAAAGCTAATGGCACCATGGATGGAAGAAAGTAGATGGGATGGCTCCAGGTGTATGATTCGATAGCTTTAAATCCCAAAACATCACAAACAATTAAGTAAATATTTAGGGCACACAAGAGTGGAGTTATGACATTCAGTAGCACATCACTTACTGAGAAACTTAACCTTAGTTTTCCGAATTTCAGAAGTGGTTTCTTACCCGCATTTTGGACGAGATTGTTTTCCCAAATACAAAGGCTGAAAAGAATAAGAAATAAGAAACAGAAAAGTACTTACGACTGATCGGATGTTATTTTCTTTCATCAGCTTCAGAGATGATTTATAGCAATTTGCAAGGTCTTCCTTGTGGGAACCATTAATATGGCCTCTGGCTATTGGTCCTACGGTATGGATGACATCTGCACATGCAAAAGGAAGGAGAAATAGCATAAGCGAGGTATTTTTCACTTTTCACATAATCGGTGCCTTATTTATTGCAGGTATTTGTGTTGGAGCCTGGAGACGAGCAAGCTAAGAATTATTGATGATGCAAATGTTTCTCTGGTAAAAGATTTTATATAGCACAGCCTCTTAAAGTAGGCAGTTGCCCAGGAAGGTGATAATTGTGAAAGGGCATCCCATACCAGTAAATTATTTCATTGTCATTGGTCAGATCCTAGTGAGACAGATTATAATACAAGATGTGAATAATTGGCACCCTGGCAAAAGACAAACCCTTGGTGGGAAATAAACTGAGAAATAATTGCCTGCAAAATGAACGTTCTGAATTGACGTGGGAAAGAAAAACCAATGCTTCACATCACTTTACTTATAAGTAAGACAATAGTTCAGGCATTGTACACAATAAAAAGGGGCAAATTTCTGAAAATGTGCCAAGATAATTTGTAACAATCAGTAATAACCTTAAAAGGAATAACTTTAAAACATCTCTACCAATTTTAAAGTGTAACCTGCCAATCCTCACATATACGAGGTATGCTAGGCATAATAGTCCCTAATAATTACTTAGCTTCTATTGTTTACTATATTAAAACTTTCAAAAAGCAATCTATACTTTTGACCTCTATATTTAAAACACAGAATTAGATTTTTTTTTGCACATAAAACCAGTCATTGTTGTGTTTTTTTAATACCTTCACACACATAAATTTTTTCACTTAGGAACATAATGAAATAGAACTATTCTAGTTTTAAAGTCTGTAAGGATCATAACAAAGAACTCAAATTATAATCCAAATTACTTGAACACCTTATAACATCTGTTTCCCAGTCTTAGCTGTTAATCTGGATTATTTCCCCATCTCATTGATGTAAGTAACAACAACTAATCATATTTGATCAGAAAGACAAATTTGGTCTAATATTATTGGAATATTATAATGACTTGAAATCATTTGCTTTGCCCAATCAGTATCACTTCATTTCAACAACAATGACAAGATAAGAACACATCACAAAAGTGAGACTATGGAACAGTCTTAAATTGCATAGGAAATTTAAATGGCAGAAAATAAGTCACTAAGGATAAAATCTTTGTTGTTTGTCTACTAAATACGGAGGGTATTTATTTTATTTGATGTTTGAGAAATCCCCAAAATGTTGATTTCAACTTTTAACTCTGAAACAGTATTAAAACCCTTGTCAGATAATGTTAAAGATGATATCTTGTGATCAAAATAGGTGGAAACATCACCAGCGAGTTCATGCAGATGTTCTTGCACAGGCCAATGTTGCTTTAAAGTGAGAACCCCAATAACAGAGGAGAGGACAAAGGGAGATTAGGTTATATCTAGCAACACCAACACCAAAACCAAAACCAAAAAACCCAGCACACAGTGATATCATTCTTTTTATAATAGAGTAACAAATAAGAGCTGTATCTATTGAAGGAATGCAAGTTCTCTACCAGATGTAGTGAATTTTTATATGAATATTTCACATTAGCTTCCATTTTGAAGCGAATGCTAGAATATGTGAAGAAGGAATGTTGTGCATGACTTTACTTCATTTTCCCCTTCATGACTACTTGTTCGTGCCCAGCTATGATATTCTAAATCCCCCAATGAATCCAAAGGGAGAAAAGCTGTAGAGTAACAACACAGGATTCTAGAGAACAGCATTTCCCAAAAGTGGGTATAGTAAGCTGTGGGTTTAAAGGTCAATTACATTTGGGAATCACTGGGTGAAATTAAATCAAAACAGCTACCTTAGTGTAGGACTTTCAGGACATTTAGAATGCAACAATGGATTATGAATCTCAACCAGAGGGGATACAGAATGGAATACATTTGACTGTTGAAAACTATGTTTTATTTTTTATTTTTTAAAGATTTTATTTATTTATTTGACAGAGGAAGACACAGTGAGAGAGGGAACACAAGCAGGGAGAGTGGGAGAGGGAGAAGCAGGCTTCCCGCAGAGCGGGAAGCCCGATGTGGGGCTCGATCCCAGGACCCTGAGATCATGACCTGAGCTGAAGGCAGACGCTTAACGACTAAGCCACCCAGGCGCCCCGAAAACTATGTTTTACAGAGTACTTCAAGGGACGAAATTTCTACAAATTTACCTTTGGGAAATGTTATGCCAAGATAACTCCGGCACCTTCACTGCCATTGTTGAAGGACAAATCCATGGGTTTTGTTTTGTTTTTTTCCCTGGTTCCCAACTGCCCCTGTACCTCAAATACTTAATACATAAAGAAGCAACAAGGTATGACCTTGGGTTCCTTATAATATGGATGGAGAAAGTCAAGAATAAGTGCCTCTTATCCGGGGTCATACAGATGTCTACTTGAGCCAAGTAAAAGCAGGGCTTAAGGGCATTAATGGGAATGGAAAAGAGAGAAAGAGATTCCGTAAAAGGAGAAAATAGTGACATTTAAAAAATCCTTTTTCTTTGCTTTTCCCTGTAGACATCATTGTCCACATAACTTAATGGAATTTATGAAAAACTATTCCTTACATTTCTTCAGTTCTCCATTTAATTTAAAAGTCTGAGGACAAACAGCCAATCAATGAGCCTTCTCCTCAACATCAAAATATTGATCCCTGTATTTTATGCTCTATATTAAACTTACAACATCCAAGATCAAGTGTTATTATCGACCAACACGATGACCTCTCAGATCCACAAAGCTGAAGGTGAATCAATGTGAGGCCCAAAAGTAAATTTCCTTCATTATTTTAATTGTTCATAGCAATTAGGAGTGATTCTTCCACACTGACAATTTCCTCTTTTCCCATTATAAAACTCAGTCCCTGACTGCTTTCCAATTCCAGCTCCAGCCCTGACTCGCCAAGTGCTCCAGATGAAGCCATCCTTTCTCTGGCCCCTGCCTTGGTTTCCTTATCCACAAAACAAATCAGTTGCTTAGATGATCTCTGTCGTTTATTCTGTGATGTGTGGCCTCATTAACATTTACCTTTGTATCAGAAACAGATGGAGTACAAAATGATGCCTGGGCAGTTACAAGAGACCTTAAACAAGTGGCTTGCAAGTTTTGTGAGTATTAAGGATCCTTTTCCTAAAATCAAAATATCACAGGCTACCCTTTTGCAATAGTAGTTTCAAAATCCATTGATTGAGAACAAGTTTGAGACAAACAGCTATTATAACATCAATGATGCTTTGCATTAATTTACATTTTATTGAACACAATAGCATCTTGATAGTGGATATATATATATGTGAGATATATGTATTCAATCCATAGATAATGCTTTCACTTACACATTTATTTGTGGATTCCTTGGTAAAAAATAAGATAATGTAAACAGAAGTATTTAATTCGATTTCTAGTGCGTATAGAGGCTCAATTACCACCACCACCAGCAGCAGCAACATCCAAGACACCTTATACACACAGGCAGAAACGCCAGTCATCATCTCTGTTCTGATATGGAAAGTATACCATACTTCAAGTCCTAAGGCCTGATTAAAAGTCCGAAGTCCCAGATCTGTCACCAATCAGCTGTGTGACCTTGGACAAGTCACTCTCCTCTTTGGGTTTCCCTCTCCAAGTAAAAAGAAGGAGTTGAATAAGATGGCCTTTAAGATTCTTTGCTATTCTCAAATGCAATTCCTCTCCTGTTTGCCTGTTAAGAATAGATCTACAGATTCTAAGTAGTCTTGTTCATTCTTATCCAGATAAATGAGCACCAGTCATGGTTCAAGTTTCTCAAACACACTTATACAAATAAAGTGCAAATTGGTCCCACCCCAGAGACAGCGTTTTAAGTACCTATCAAAATTATAAATGTAGACTCCTCTTGATCCAATAGTTCTATTTCTAGGAATGTATCCTAGATAATATGCTTACTCATATGCAAGATGGCATTTATACACATCATTCACTGTAACACTATATATAATATGCAAAGATTGGGAAAAACCTCAATGTCCATCAGTAGGAACTAGTAAAATAATTGTGCATTTATACAATGAAATATTGTGTTTCTGTAAAAAGAGCAATGAAGGTGTTTACATGTGGTTATGGAAAGATATCCAAGATATATTACTAAGTAAAAAAAAATACGGAGAGGTATAATTAGTATGCTATCATTAGTGTAAAAATATCCCACAGGTGAAGGAAAGAATACTTTTTTTTTTTTTTTTTTTTTAGCTAATACCTGCATAAAACATCTCTGGAAGGAGTAATAAGCAATTAATTACAGCGATTCCCTACTAGGGTCATTATGGAAACTGCAAAAACGGAGGCAAATATGGGAAGAAGACTTTTCAGTGTTTGTCTGTTATATTTTTTACATTCAAATTATATGAATATATTACCTACTCAACAATTAAATAAAGCATTAAAACAAAGGGCACATGGTGTATTAAACAATGTTACTGGATCCCATCTACCATATCCCTAAATAGACAAAGATTGTTAGTGTGCTTTATAAAGAAGATCTTACATCACTGTAAATATGAAAATATTCTTGAAAAGATACAATTCCAAGGGATTTAACAGAATGACTCCAGTAGGTACATCTTTCCTTATTTTCCTATTCTCGATAGTCTCTTTATGTAAAGGAATTATTTTCAGATAAAAGTAGGGTTCAAATGATAGACAAAAGGGCATTTTTCTCCTATATGTTTAATATCTATCTTTAAAGTTTCACTATAATTTTAATATGCAAATTGAATCCTAGACACTTTATAGTGAAAATGTAGTACTGGCATTTACATCTTAGATATCTCAGTAACCAAAGAATTTTGAATAGTTAAGATAGTTAAGAATTTTTGGAAATGAAAAGGACAATATAGAAAATTTAATCTGTTTTCCCTTGTTCAAGGGAACCAGAGAGGGAGAATAAAATGTCCAAAGTCACACATCAACGTGGGGAGATACAATATCACAATGGCAATGTGATTATGGATAAAGTTTTCTTAAGGTGCCTATTTAATTGCAAGAAATGATGTACATCATCTGTATATGTAAAATTTGGCATGTTTATCATGAATCCCATTACTTTAACCTCATAGTTTGTACACATGCAGATTCTGGTTAGCTATTGCCATGGATAAAAACAAAAAGCAAACCCCCCTTAAATAAAACAAAAATAAACAAAAACTACCCCAAAATATGGTGGCTTAAGACAGTAACAACCATTTCGTTATTTCTTATGGTTTCTCTGGGTGAGAAATTCTGAAAGGGCTCAGCTAGGGGGTCTGGTACAGGGTCTCTCACATGGTCGCAGACAGCCCATGGCTGGTAGTGGAACAGTGGTGGCTAAGAGTTGGTCTGGCATCTCTCCCTCTTCATATAGTCTCAGGGACTCTCCATATGGACTAATTTGGGTTTCCTCACAACATGGTGGCCTCAGAGTAGTCAGACTGCCCATATGACAGCTCAGGGTTCCAAAAGCAAGTGTACCAGAGGTAGAAGCTATGTCATGCTTATAACCCAACCTTGGGAGTCACACAGTATCACTACCACTGTCCCTATTGGTTGCAACCATCCCACAATCCCACCCATTTCAAGTGTAGACACATAGACCCCACCTCTTGATGGTAGGAGTAGCAAAGAATTTATCAACATATTTTAAAATGGTCAGGTCTCAGGACTTCCCAGACACTTGGGCTTTGTTTGGTTAGCATGTTTTTAAGTTAAAAACCCTTGTGGTAGATATATTAGAAACCATAGAAAAAGCCAACATGATTAAATCTATTTCCATGTAGCCATTATAGAAAACAGTGGAATTACCGTAAGATCCATAATTCCACTACTGAGTATTTATCTGAAGGAAATGAAAACTTGAACTGAAAAAGATATCTGCACTCTCATGCTCATGCAGCATTCTTGACAATAGCCAAGACATGGAAGAAACCTCAGTGTCCAACAATGGGTGAATGGATAAAGAAAATGTGGTCTGTAGTATGCACGGTGGAATATTATTCAGCCATAAAAAAGAAAAATATCCTGCCATTTTTGACAACATGGATGGACCTTGAGAGCCTTATGCTAAGTGAAATAGGTCAGACAGAGAAAGGCAAGCACCGTGTCATTTCACTTTTATGTGGAATCTAAAACAACAACAAAAACAATAATAACAAACCCAAGCTCAGAGATAAAAATAACATATTGGTGGTTGCCAGAGGTAGAGGTTAGGGGGTGGGGTGGCAAAATTGGATGAAGGGGGTCAAAAGGTACAAACTTCCAGTTATAAAATACATAAGGCCTGGGGATGCAATATATAGCACAGTGACTGTAGTTTATAATACTATATTGCATATTTGAAAGCAGCTAAGAGTAAATTTTGAAAGTTTTCACCATAATAAAAAAATCTATTTCCAATGTTTTCTCAGACCCATTATCTTAATAAGTCAGATGCTGATTTACTAAAAATCAGAGCTAGAGAGAGATTGAATTGATACATTTATTAATTGTAAATATAATCTAATTTGGAGATCATAGTGTAATTGTAGCTCCGACATAGAACTGCCTGGCCCAGTAGTAGTTTCGTTGCTTTTTCTATACTCAAATCTGGCAGGAAGCTGGGGGCAAAAAAAGGGTAGGGATGGCTGTTATAGAATCAACATCATATCTCCCTGTGAGCAATAAAGTAATGCTATTTCCCTGAAATGCCCAGCTTCTCATTCAAGAAAGGAAAGGCAGCCTTCATACATTTGAGGTCCTTTCTTATACAAGTGAGGAAAGCAGAGAAAAAAAGCCATGCAATTTGTACATTTAATCAACATTTCAAATGCAAGCCCTTGAAGAGATATGGAAAATGAGATGGCAGGCCCTTTTGTGCTCTGTCACACTAAAGTGTGGCAAGATAAATGAAAGCTGTTTTTGCTCATCTATTTCAGAAATCAGTCTATAAATCACCTCTTTTGTTTTGAAGCTATAACTACCACCTTGCATTCCCCCACCTCATTTTATCCTGGGAAATTAGTCTGAACTATATAGAAAAGGGGAGTAGGATAGGTTTTCTTTGAAGGGGGTGTAGGGGAGAGCATACTTTCATTTCCAAAAGTGTAAATTGAAAAATGTGTGATTGGAATGCCAAATAAATATTGAAAGCAGGAGAATTATTTACAAAGATTCAATCAGACTTATCCTTGGGGGGAAAAAAAGAACAAAAGGAAGGAAGGAAGGGAGGGAGGGAGGGAGGGGAGAAGAAAAGAAAGAAAGAAAGGAAGAAAGAAAGAAAGGAAGAAAGGAAGGAAGGAAGGAAGGAAGGAAGGAAGGAAGGAAGGAAGGAAGGAAGGAAGAAAGAGAAAGAAAGAAAGAAGGAAAGAAAGAAAGAAAGAAAGAAAGAAAGAAAGAAAGAAAGAAAGAAAGAAAGAAAGAAAGAAAGAGAAAAAATCAGCAAAAACATTCTATGAAAAAATATCAGCATAATGAATTTTAAAACAAATGAGAGAGCACATAGAGGTTGCTCTCATCGTTTTCCATCTGAGAAGCGACTGTGCTACATTCAAACTGTTAATGAACAGTCAGACCAGTGTAGAATCAATTACATGTTGCTTTCATTCACTCCACTCTTGTATTCATAAGCATAATCGGTCCATCTAACAGACTGCATACTGATGCAATGCCCTGTCAATCATATTCAAATTGCATGAATTTTAAGGAGAAAACCAATGCGTGGAATTAAATTGATTTTCTTTTCTAAAGATACAACCACCTATCCAAGCACTAAAGGTACTATTTGTAAATCTTATTGGCCAATTTATATGATGAGCACCACCAATCTATGACCTGAAACAGCACACTTGAAGTTCAGTAAACAGGAGATTGAATTACCACCTCATAGCATTACAAAGTAAATGCTGCCTTTTCTCTCCATATAGGTCAATGTTTTCATATACACATTTTCAAAGCTTGTTTTTGTTGTATTTCAAGAAATAATCAATTGTCCATAAGATGTTCCTTTTCAATCTGCAGCAGACATCAGTTAGAATATACTTCAACCATTGCCCTGCAGGTTTCTAAGTTTGGATTACTTGCTCACACACTTCTTCAGCTGCATGATGGATTTTTTTCTATGTCCAGAAAGACTACAGTCATCCAGCTCTTTGCATGAGTTTGGGACAAACTACCACTTACAGTGTCATTTTCTAGCCCATTTTCCTTTGAGTCTGTGAGTTAACCAATTCTTTTCACTGTTTTTAGTTACAAAGAGCTTTGGATTACCTCTCTTAGCCTCCTTGGGAGCTATAGTTCCTTAAATAAGATGTCTGTGTCTAAGATTAAATACTGATTAGCTAAACAACTTTAGCATTTTGAGCTGATAAAGGCATACCGAATGCACTGCCAAAGCTTGAATGAATACATCCAGCTCAGGTTGAAGTTTGACCCCATTTTTACATGACAATATGATGATGTTGCCTTGTTTTGGACATCATGTGCTGCTAATATGTTTCACGTTTCACTGACTTTAAAGTTGTGAGGTTTTAAGCTTAAATTGTGAGGTTTAAATTATCAAATATTATTTGAGCAATTTCTACCAAAATGTTATCCTCTATATTAAAAGAGAGAGAGAGAGAGAGAGAGAGAGAGAGAGAGAGAGAGAGAGAGGCAAAGCTTATCTTTAATAGTTTATTAGCTTCCCCTCTTCTGCTAAAAATCTATTTAAGGTTGATCTTGCTGATGAGACAGTCTCCTGTTTCAATGGATCCCTATATATAAGGGTTCATTTTCAATAACAGAGATTGAAATTTGTGTAAAAGGGATATCCTGTGGTCAGCCATTTATAGAATCTTTGGGATTTCACAGGGTGTTGGAAGCATCTGCATTACAATGGTGTTATTTCCAACAGAGAGGGGTCTCAGAAAGACTGTGGGAAGCTGAATTATCTGCAAAATTCCAACATTTCACATCATTTTAGAATGAACCAAAAGAGAACACATCTTAGAAGGAAGTGAGTCAAATACATGGCATTTCTAATGCTTCAGTAGCAGGGGTGAGAGGAGGTGGAGGTCCAGATAGACAATATGACTTTTTCAAGGAAGATAATAATAAGGTCTTTGTTCTGGTTCAAGGGATGGGCAGCAATTTGCAGGCTTTTCAGACAAATGCAAAACCAGCACTTTATTAAGATGCAAGGGGAAAGTAGAGTTTAAGCATCCTACTTAATGGGTAAAAATAAGTGAAAGCTAGTCATCACTACCCCCCTCCATGTCCCCTCCCCGCCACCCCCAGTGGTAAGGGTAATTCTACAAATGCAGAATCTAGGCTAGGACTAAAATGTGCAGGGGGTGGGTAATTGTCAGGACAAAAAGGCTGATGCTGTATTGCATGCGCTTGCTCGTCATCAGCCTTCCTTTACAGCTCCCTTACCAACACCAGTCTGGACAAGAAAGACTCTTCTATGATCATTCACTCAGTCATTAATTTTGTCCTTTATTCAATAAATATTCATTGAGAATCCATTCTATGCCAGGTACATAGGGCAATTGCCCCATTCACTTGGACAAAACAGGTCTTGTGCTTTTCTGACTCCAGACTTTTCCTGGCGCCGAGAGCCCCCCATCTTTGCCTTTAAAAATCCTTTCCATTCCATAAAACCCAAAGAGACTTTATCTTCACTTTAATCGGTGATCCATGAGCACTACTACATGAACTAAATTCTGAACTCATTTCTCCTCTTGTGGTCTCCAATATCACTTATGTTTGACCATTTATATGACTTTTAACATCAACACTTCTATACATACAACTAATAAGATTCTATCAGTCAAGCTCTCTAATAATACAACATTCTGCCTGAGGAGGGAAGGCGTTTCCTGTCATTGGAGGTAATCATATATGATTATATGTGCTTCAAGATTCTTTCTAATTCTGCAATGCTGTGATTCTGTGTTTCCTGTCTTCATGTAGAGAGAGACTCCTTGCTTTCACCGCAGGGAACATGACAAATCTATGTTTGAGTTTCCCACAAAGCCAAAAACTCTATGGGAACAGTTGTTTAATGGATAATTAGTGAATTTGTGGGTGATTAAATAAAAGTTGGCTTGATATAATCAATCTAATCAGAGATGATATACTGGATTAGAGAAAACAATGAGGTAGAATGGCCAGTCTAGACTGGGCAAACAATGGAATGTAGTTTAACTGGTTCATATCAGTCAACATACATTTTTATGGAACTGAGGATCTATTTTTTCACAGAAAGACTTAGCATAGCCTGATCAAAAATTTCCTAATAAGTGCAAAACAGATGATGAAAAAAAAAAAGAATCTAACACCATCACACTCCAACAAGGTTCTTTCCAAAGACTTCCCATAGGGAGGAAAAAAAGTGTGGTGACTCCTTTGCCTTTTTTTTGTGTGCAAGAGATAATTAAATAAATGCATTTTTAAAATGTGTCATTTCCCTCATCTTCATATAGCTAATTTTAGAATAAAGTTTCTTTGTTCTAGTGATTGGTTTTGGCTCTCAAATGACAAAATGGAAAATGATAGATTCTCTACATATCTTCTTAAAAATTAATGGAATCGCTGTTCACATTTCTTTATAAAGTGACATCTGGGTATAATGAACCTACCTCTCCATCAAAATAAACCAAGAGTAATTTCTCTCAGAGACCAGTGCATTCATAAGACAGCTCTAGCCTAGAGGTATTCTGTACATTTACACCTATACTCTCATTCTGGTTCCACTCTCATGGTATACACATCCAGACCAGCTTCTATGCCTAACTTTCTAAAGGAACACTTGTATTTAGATAAGACAATGAGAAGGACAGAACATTTAAAAAATTATTTTAACATAGATTCTAAAAGAAAGAATATGTGGAAATTTCTATACCGTGAAACCACATTTTTCATGAGTTCACTTATACATATTCAACAACATGGACAAGGGTAAGGGAGGGTAAGAATGACAAAATATTTAAGTAACAAGGATAGTTTCACTGAGCATTTCCACAATGAGTGTTTGTTCTAACATGAACATGAACAGGTTGGCTTATATTACCTGACTCCAAAAGATCAGTCTACATTCCCACCTGCCTCTCAGAGATGGTTGGCTCATTGTACAAGATAGGAGCTGTTTTCAAGCTTTTTGATTTCAAGACCTCTTTACACTCTTAAAATTAACTGAAGATCAAAAAGAGCTTTTGTTTCAGTGGGTATATACATCACACAAGAAAACAGAAGCACATATGACATTAACTATCAGGAAAATGACGTTATCACATGTCATGTAGCCTCTGGAAAACTGCACTGTACACTCAAGAGAGAAAGAGAGTAAGAAATGTAAATAACCTCTAAGTATAATATGAACATGCTATTGACCACAAATCCCCTGAGAGAGGGGTCCTCAGACCACTTTGAGAACTGCTACACTAGAGCTTCCTGCTGTACAGATATAATAATTAAATATAACTATTTCCTTTTCTAATGCAAAATGGACACCACCAACTACTTTGTCTGGTCCTCAAGTTTGAAGAAACAGTGATCACTTTCAACTATATAAGGAAAACCAGATGTACAGGACTTGTTAAGAAATGGTATTTCTCTGCTTCAAGTTTTATGTGAGTTACGGAATTTTTAAAAGAGTAATCTTAACTAAATGCAATTTTTGTCTTTTGCTCAGTCTTTACAATCTAGGCTTCTATCTCTTTCCTCTTCTGTGAGATGGTGATTAGGTCACTTCTATTCACTAACTTCTTGAGAATGGAGAAATGCTTCTTAAATAAGCAGCTTGCAAGGACCCAAGAAAGAAAGGCTAAGATGACTGCTCCCAGATCAACTGATTCTAGTAGAAAAGAAAATGGTGATAACAGCTTTTTAACCAAGAATTCTACAAGACATCACAGGATAAAGTAAAGAGGGATCCTTGAGGATCACGAATTCCCAAGGGAAATCATGACAATAGTTTTACTTCCTCATACTCCTTTGCAGAATGAGTTGGAAACTTCTAAAGGAAAGGAGAACAGCTAACATTAAATCAGGTTGGCTAGAATGAAAAGGGAGGTAGATAGGTCAAGAAACATAAAGGTAAACTGGCAGAGTGTAATGATGGTTTCAAGGCAGGGGGAGAAAAGTAAGGGGGGAGTGAGAATTTATTCAAAGTAACTTCACCCTGGGTGACAGAAATGGGAAAATCAGAACAGTAATTGAGGCCTGAATTATTGTGGTGCTAGTCAAACCTCCTAAAAGTCTATCCTTAACATAAAAATCAAGTGCAGAACGGGGTCAAAAATTAGAGAACGATTACTAAGAGAAAAAAAAATTGTACAGTTGAAGATGATGAATTTTCCTATGTCAAGGCGGCCTTTTTTTTTTTTTTAAACTTTTCTTTTTCCTTGCCTACTTTGGGCCTGGCACAGAATCACTGAGGAGAAGAGAATATTATCACTGAGCCTTTCAAACATGATTCATGTGAGACTCAGATTCAAAGAGGTCAACATGTGCCTCTGCAAGATTATTTAGTGGAAACCATTAAGGTAAAATCATGCAAAACAAAACAAAACAAAACATAACAAAATAAAATAACAACCAAAAAAAGAGAGAGAGAGAGAGAACTTTTCATTGTAATTCAGCTGACAAGAATGAGATGTTTGTCTGGAAGCTTTGATAATTAAGCAAGACTATCAGATTTTAGAAGAAAGAAATACCTGTAAATGAATCAGTAACACCTGGTGACCGATTCTCTAGAAATATGTGGGCCAATGAATAAAAATTCCACTTTTTATTCAGAAATGGGGTGCTGTCGAGATAAGATAATTTGGCTGAGGAGGTACTATGATGAGAGAAATAAATGAAGTGTAAGATGGGCAGCTTGGTATGAGTAGGAAATAATTACATTATAGAGGCGTGTCTAGAGTTATCAGAAAAGGATGGTCCCTAGACTGTGTAATTATAATTAGATTGGATGATATCTGAAAAGAGTAAGAAAACAAGTATTCACATCCCAATGGAAAATCCCACTTACCAAATTGGTGAACCTGGGCAAATTACTTTTCCTCTCTTGCAAAAATAATTGTATTTACTTCTCAAGTTTGATATGGGGTATGAATTATGTATTATATGTGAAAGCATAAGCATAGTACCTAGCATGTGGTAGGTTACAAACTCTGACTTGATTGATTTGTTTTTGTACATAATTGCATTCACAATGCACATAAATAGGATAACTGGGAAATCTTCCATATCTAGTCAGTATTTCATCATTACATTCTCAAAATCCATAGCCATTCATATTAACCAATTTTGTCAGAATTTATATTTTACTGGCTTTTTTGCTTTTGCTGTTACTTGGATCCCTGGTCCTCTCTTTCTTCAATTCTTTTTTTTTTCCCCTTTTTTTCTTTTTGCAGTGTATCCTTGAGTAAGTCTTTCAGAGATAGTTTGTAGCTAGGAATTTTCTAAGACACTGGATTTGCAAATGGTTTTCATTTGTTTTGATTTCTGAATGTTAGTTTCCTGGCATATATGATTCTAGGTTCCAATTAATTTTTCTCTCAGAATTTTGAAGATTTTGTTTCAAAATCTTCCATGAGAAAAAGCCAGTTTGACTTTTATACTTCCATAAGTAAGGTGGATTTCTTTCCCTCTCCAGAGGTTTTAGGAACTTCCTATCCTTGGAATTCTGAATTCTGCTTAGCTTCTTTCAAGACGGGAATTCTTTTCCCTTTTTGTTATGAAGTTTATAATTACTCTTCCATTTTATGTGTTCTTTCTAGAATTCTTAACAATTGTCTTCACATTCTCTCTAATATGTTCTCTACTGCACATTCTAGAGTATTTCTCCAACTTATTTTCTGGATCAGTAAGTTAGTTTTCAGCTGTTTCCTTTCAATTAGGTGTCCCTTTGCTTGAAACTTTAGTTCTCTGATAGGAAAACCTTTCTCTAACTTCTACACGTATCATATGTAATTCTATTCTCTACCAACTATTTTACTGTATATAAATCCTTTTTTTGTCCAGGCTAAGATTTAGTAATAGCTAGCTCTTAGTGGATTTGACCTTACTAAATGTACAACTTCACACTTTCTTCATGATATCTCTATCACTCTATAGAAACTATATGTATTTTCATCACATTTTTATTTCTAATGAGGATAATCAATCTCTTGGCAGGACTGATCAGGTATCTCTAATAAGAAAAAAAAAATAAAACAAAGAAGTAAAAAAAGAACATTAGTGATGTAATTGTTGACTGAATTACGCAAATAGACATTTTAACAAGGAATGTAGTCCTCATGTAGCTAACAACTAAATTATAGAAATTGCTAAGAATTCAGCTTTTTAAATGTTAAAATATATTGTTTTATTTTTCTAACATGATAAAGCAGCAAATGCTATGCTACCAAGTTGAAAATATACACATACATAAATACACAGGGAAAAAAAGAAAAAAAAGGAATATGTTCAGTATTTTCATGACTGAAAACATATCTATTCACATCATCCTAGCTATTTCATAGTGTTTCTTTTAGAATTGATGAGAACATTGTTCCAAGCCAGACCCACTTTAGACCACATTTTTAATAAATATCATACATTTTATTTTTAATTTTTTTAAAGATTTTATTTATTTATTTGACAGAGAGAGACAGAACACAGCAGGGGGAGCAGCAGGCAGAGGAAGAGGGAGAAGCAGGCTCGCTGAGCAGTGAGCCCGATGTGGGCTCCATCCCAGGACCCTGGGATCATGACCTGAGCCAAAGGCAGACGCGTAACAACTGAGCCACCCAGGTGCCTCTAAATATTACACATATTAAATAAAAATGGATTTTACATTTACCAGAGAGTAATTCAAATTTGAAATGTTGTTTTCAGATACCTGATTATTACACATTAATTACAAACCCCACTTCAACTGCTCAATCTAAAAGGGATATTTATTTTTACCCTAAACATTAGATCTCTATGCCTTGTTACAATCTTAGCTGTCCAGAGATGTTTAAAGCAGAAACACATAAAACAGCTGAGTTATTTTCCAAAATACCCTTACTGTGCAGCATTCTGTATACACAGAAGGCAATATCAATAACATGTTTGGATAGAATTTTAAGTTTTACTGCTTATTTCATTCTGAAAGATTAATATCTTAGTTCTCTACTACAGTAAATGAATTTTAAGAGTGTGTTTGACACTGCTGTACAATAAAAACCCTAAAGAATAAAGAACAACAAAATTAACCTTTCTAATGGAATTATTATCGACAATTTTATTGATAGCACAATACAAAAGTTTCTATAGGATTAAACCAAATATGTTCTGTTATTTCTTGTCTTTTAATATTCTTATGAAATGGAGAAGAAAACAGTCACAAAAGACATACAAACACAATTTATAGAATTTCATGAAGACAACATTGGTCCCTTTTGAAATGTATACTCTGGGTCTAAGAATCCATTCATTGGCAAGGAATCTATGAGATGTCCTCGGAGCCATCACTTAGATTCTAGTGAAATGCCAAAGTTAGGGTGGCTGGAAGCATATAGTGGCATTCTTCTCACTGGCTCCAGTCACCACTGTCCTGAATACAACTAGAGAACAAGGAAGCCATATTTGGTCCTGGCCAGGGAACTGGAGAAAGCACGAAGGTCAAAGGAGAAATAAAAGCTTTTTCCTGTTGTTAGAAAATAAAATTTCCCATGGAGTTTTCCTATGTTAGAAGAGCATCTTCCTTTCCAGCACATGGTGGATTCTTTTTGTAGCTTGTGATAAACCTCGCTTTATTACATCAGTTAAGTGAAAGTTCTATGGGTCTACCAGATGTATAGATCCTCTTCCAAACCACTTACTTTTACTGATATCTTCCTCATTATTCTCTATGACATGTTTTTGCTAACTTGTATGAATGCCTTCACTCAAGGAATAGGCTTAGAACAAAAAGAGCCAACACCCTACTTAATACCATACCCCAGGTCCTCCCATGCCAATGCACTGGCCCTCCTTCACTTTTACGGACTCGGTTTACCATGAATTTTCCTACCTTGTGTGAAGTCTGTCTGTATTAGAGCTCTTGGCTAGAAGAGAAGAGGCCTCTGAGGATGGTTCCTTTGGCAAGAAGACTTCCCTATAGATATTACTTTTGGCTACAGCCATGCCCTGTTGTGTGCCCTCACTAAATGCTAAATTTTTGCTAGGTCAACAGACCACTCTCTCCTTTGGCACCTCATAGAAGTCTGGGTTGGTGGTTCTCAAACTTAAGAGTACATCAAAATCATCTAGATGGCTTATTAAACCATGGGTTGTTGGGACACACTCCCAGAATTTCTCATTCAATAGATTTGGGATGGAGTGGGACTGAGGACCAAGAATCTACATTTCTAACAAATTTCCAGGTGATTCTGATGCTGCTGGTCTAGGAACCATATGTTGAGAATTACTGGTCTATACCAAAAGTAGCAGCCTGCAGCTCTGTTACCAAAATTCTACCCATAACCTGATGCTTCAGTTTTGACTTGACACCCAAGATTCTGACCTGGATTTTGCCAACTGAATTTGCATATCAACTGTACCCCTAACTATGATCTTAGGCTTATAGTGTTCTGTTGAAATGTGTAGTCTCTCCAGGCCTGCCACATGCCTGGTGGTCTCTTACACACGGATGACAATCTGTACTTTCAAATGTTTCCATGCATACAATCCAAAAGAAAATCTTGTCTTGTCCAACCTCTATTTTAGTGCTTATAAGTCATCGCAAAAAGCTAGAAAGATAAGCAGATTTTGCACAAATATTGTAGTAAGAAGAGCTCATTCTCAAATGTTAGCAGAACATTCTCATTAATTGAGGCCTTTATTGGAATTATTTATAAAAAGATTAGGGTGCATATACATTAATTGTGGAAAGAAAGAAAAAAATGAAGAAAGCATGTTTCAGAGTTAAAACAAGCCAGCCAAACTGAAGAAGAAAAGCTAAATAGGTAACTTGATTTTGAATAGATTCAAGGACGGGTCAAAAAGGGATAAGAAATGGTTGGAAAGAAAATATACAAATGGCCAATAAGTAAGTACATGAAAAGATGCTCAATATCATTAGTAATTAAGGAAATGTAAATCAAAATTTCATAACCACTACTATGGCTATAATCAAGAGAGATAATAGCAAGCATTAATGAGTCTGTGGAGAAACTGGAATCCTCATATAATAGTGGTAGAAATGTAAATGCCACTTCGGAAAGCAGAGAGTTCCTCAAAATGTTAAATATAGAATTACCATATGACTTAGCAATTCCGCTTCTGGGTATCTACCCAAAAGAACAGAAAACGTATGTCTGCACAAAAATTTGTACACAAATGGCCATAGAAGTATTATTTATAATAGCCCCTGAGTGGAAACAACTCAAATGTTTATCAATTGGTGAATGACTAACCAAATGTATCCCCTACAATGAAATATTATTCAGCCATAAAAAGGAATGATGCACCAATACATTCTACGACATGGATGAACCTTGAGAACATTATGTTAAATGAAAGAAGCCAGTCACAGAGCGCCACAGGTTGTATTATTCCATTCATATGAAATGTCTCAAAAGGTAAATCCAGATAGACAGAAAGTAGATTAGTGGTTGCCAAAGATGGGGTAGGGTACAGAATGAAGACTAATTACTAATAAGTATAAGATTCATTTTTAAGGTGATGAAAAAATTC